>CM035158.1:107804962-108333415 GCA_020205615.1 Panax quinquefolius | reverse complement strand
AATTTTCTCTATTCGGGGATGTTGTAAATGTGGCTCAATTATTAGAGCGAGATAACTAGTACGGCCAACCGAGGGACCACAACCGTGGATCGTATCGCAGATAGCAAGTCAATGTAATAATGATAACCAAACGGAGAAAGAAAGCAGACGGACAAAATGGTAACCACTCGGTGGTAATCATGGCCATGAAAATAGAAGAAGCGAAAGTCGGGAGGAGATTTTAAAAAGAGGAGATTTAACAATGACCATATGAAGACGAGCAGTCTTAAGTGAAAGAATCGGTTCTAAGGGAGGAGAACGACCACCCATTATATGTTACAAATCACGGAAAAGAGGGACATATCGATCAAGCGCCCACAACAGTTCAAGGTATGCTATAATTGTGGAAAGGAAGGACATATCGCTCGAGATTGTACGAAGAGCGAAACCTAGTTCGGGTGGGGACGGTGACTCAAAAGACTATCGGAAAAGTCAAAGTCAACGATTCCGGAAAGAGCGTTTGTTGTGTTTGGTCATAATCGAGGAACCCAAACGAGGTGATCACGGGTAAGCTATTTATAAATTCTTGCGAAGTTTATACCTTACTTGATACCGGTGCTACCCATTCATTTATCTCTCTCCGCATGTGCTCAGCGTTTAAACTTGACTCAGGAGAAATTAGACTTTGACCTATCTGTGGAAACTCCGTTAGGAGAAACTTTCATCACATCCACTGTTTATAAATCTTGTTTGATTCAAGTTGGCACCATTACCTTACTGTTGACCTTATCTCTTTAAAGATACTTGCTTTTGATGTGATTTTAGGGATTGATTGGTTAACTACTCATCATGCCAAAATTGATTGTTTTCGTAAGGTTGTTAGTTTTCATATTCCTAACCAACTGTTAGATTTAATTCAAGCAACTAAACCATTAAAATCAATCACTTGTCATATCTAATCATAAAGCTATTCGTTTATTGAAAAATGGATGTCAAGCTTTCTTAGCCCATGTTATGGATTTGAATAAAGACACGTCAAATTTGAATAATATTCTGTTGTTATTCGACTTTCCTAACGATTTCGAAGAACTTCCCGGTCTACCCCGTAGCGTGAAGTTGAATTCTTTATTGATCTTGAACACTGGTACAAAGCCCATTTCTAAAACCCCATATCGAATGGCTCCTATTGAACTTGAGGAGTTAAAGGTCCAACTACTGTGAATTGTTGGACATTGGTTTCATTAAATCTAGTACATCTCCTTGGGGTGCTCCTGTTTTATTTGTAAAGAAGAAAAGGCGGGAGTATGCGACTTTGTATTGACTATCTCGGAATTGAACCATGTCACCATCAAGAATAGGTATCCTCTACTCGTATTGATGACTTGTTTGACCAATTTGCAAGGGCACAATTCTTTTCAAAAATCGATCTTCGATTCTGGATATCATCGGTGAAGATTAGAAGGCGAGGATATTCCAAAGGCGCCTTGTAACTTCGGTATGGGCATTATGAATTCTTAGTCATGTCTTTCGGACTAACTAATGCTCCTGCGGCTTTCATGGATATGATGACCAAAGTATTCAAGGAATATTTGGATCGATTCGTTGTTGTCTTTATTGATGACATCCTTATATATTCTAAAAGTCGTGAAGATCATGAGCACCATTTGAAATTTGGTACTCCAAAGGCTTCGTGAAAACCAACTATATATGCCAAATTGAAGAAATGCGAGTTCGCGGCGAGGAAGTAGCATTTCTTGGGCATAATGGTGTCAAAACATGGAGTATCTGTTGATCCGTGAAGATTGAAGCAATACAAAGTTGGGAGCAACCGAAGTCGGTGGATGAAGTACGTAGCTTTTTGGGCTTATTGGTTATTATCGGAGATTTGTGGAAGGGTTTTCTAATCGCTACTCCATTAACTCAGCTAACTTTCGAAAGGATACGAAATTCGTTTAGAGGCGAAGAATGCGAGAAAAGTTTCTAAGAGCTTAAGAGGAGACTTATTTATTTTGTTCTAACAATACCATCCGGTTCGGATGGATTTGTTATCTCAATGATGCTTTGAGCAAAAGGGTTAGGATGTGTTCTCATGCAACGTGGGAAAGTCATAGCCTATGCCTCGCGACAACTTAAAGAGTATGAGAGGAATTATCCTACTCATGATCTAGAGTTGGCAAAGCCAATCGTTCAGCGCTTAAAGATATGGAGGCACTATCTATATGGGGAGAAAGTGGAGATATATTCGGATCATAAAAGCCTTAAATATTTCTTCACTCAAAAAGAACTCAACATGCGGCGTGACGTTGGCTCGAGCTATTGAAAGACTACGACCATTACACTATTCAATACCACCACAGTAAAGTTTAACGTGGTAGTGGACGATTGAGTAGAAGATCATATCACGGGAACGAAGTGCGATGATGTCAAGTATATGCGACAGAGCCAACTTTAATAGAAAAAGTTAAGGTTGCTCAAGCCCGGCAGGCCGGAGGCGATGCGTATGAAGAAGAAAGTACAAGAAGGAGCTATTAGGGCGAGAATTGATGAAGAAGGAATACTTGAGTCCACTCTAGACTTTGTGTTCCTAACGACTACGATTTGAAGTACAAGATTATGATGGAGGCACACAATACACCATTTGCAATCCATCTGGAAGTACTAAAATGTATCGTGATCTTGACATACATTTTGGTGGAATAATATGAAAGAGAGATTGCAAAGTTTATCTCGATGTGTTTAACTTGCTTAACGTGTAAAGGCGGAGCATCTAGTACCTAAGGGTCCGTTGCAACCACTTGAGATTAGGAATGGAAGTGGGAACACATTACCATGGATTTTCGTTCTTGGGTCTTCCTACGGTTTCTCAAGGCATCAATGCTATATTTGGGTTATTGTTGATAGATTAACCAAGTCTCGCTCATTTCTTGCCGACACGGAGACTTATTCTCTTGAACGTCTTTAGCTATATGCACGTAAATGAGATCGTGAGGTTGCATGGCATGCTCTGTATCCATAGTTTGGATCGTGACCCAAGATTCACTTCAAGATTTTGGGTTAGCTTTGCAAAAAGCTATGGGCACGGATTTGCGATTTAGTTGGCATACCATCCCCAAGCAGACGGACAATCAGAGAGGACTATTCAAACTCTTGAAGATTTATTAAGACTCGTGTCCTAGACTCAAGAGGCAGTTGGGATAAGTATTTACCATTGGTGGAATTCTCCTACAACAACAGATTATCGAGCAAGTATAGGTGTGGCTCCATTGAAGCATTATATGGGCGAAAAATGTCGTTCTCCAATATGTTGGGATGAGGTGGGTGAAGCAACATTGTTGGGACCGAGAGTTAAGACGTATATGACTACCGAAAAGATCCAAATGATTCGACAACGTGATACAAACGGCTCAAGATCGAATAAAAGAGTTATGCGGATCTTCATCGAAAGGACGTGGAATTTAATGTAGGGGATCATGTATTGTCATGAGTTGCTCCATGGAAGGAGTTACAAGATTTGGGAAGAGAGGAAAGCTCAATCCACGATTTATTGGTCCATTTCAAATTCTTGATAGAGTAGAAATGTAGCCTATAGACTTGCGTTACCTCGAGTATGTCTCGTGTTCATAATGTGTTTCATATATCGTACTTCGTAAATATGTGAAAGACCCGAACCACGTTATTGAGTTAGAACCGGACGAGATAGTAGAAGACTTAACGATTATGAGGAGGTACCTATCAAGATCTTGGATAGGAAGGAGCATGTCCTACGCCATGAAAGGTCATACCACAAGTTAAAGTTTTGTGGAGGAATCATCTTATAGAGAAATGACACAGGAATTGGAAAGCGAAATGAAAGCGAGGTATCCTCACCTTTTCGAACACTGTGTATCGTCACGTCAATTTCGAGGACGAAATTTCATAAGAAGGGAGGTTGTAAGACCCGAAAATTTTTAAATAAAAGGAATTTCCTTTATTTATTATTTTGAAATAGTAAGGGTTGATTTGATTAATGTGGATAGTTAAGGGTTAAATACGCAAATATTTCAAAATAAGCAAGTGGTTATAAAATATTCATTGTTGTTTGGGAATATTCGTTTGGTCGTGGAATATTAAATCTTTGTCTGGGAATATTAAATGCGATGATGCGGTAGCGACCATGTGTGGGCCCCATGTAAAAGCGATTGGATGAAGAAAGCGACAAATATAAGTTGGTTAAAAATAAGCAGGCGTAGTTATTCAGAATTAAGATCATTGGAATGCCCGGTGGTTAAAAATCTGATGTCTGGCGTGGGTTGCATGAAAGTAGTAGACACGGTATTGCAGTGTTATTTGAATTATTGATCCTTACGTAAAAAGCCACTACTCAATAATTTTCACATGAATTCTCGCTCAATATTTTATTTTATTGATTCGATAATTGCTGCGTTGATATTTTATATTATTGTTGTTCAATAATTGTCACTTTTGACATTATCTCCATTATCGGATCAATAATTCATATTATTTGAATAATATTATTAGATAGCATTATTGGCAATGTCTAGAAAGTTACATCGAGGAGAGGTTTGGTCACCTAATTGCGTGCCGCGTGAGGAGAAATCCTTATCGGAAAAGCCCTCTTCCAGGAGCTACTGGTTGTCATAATTGTGATTCGTAATATTATTTGTGAATAATTAATTATTGATTCATATGATAAAGAAATATTTATTTTATATGGATATAAATGATGGATTTATTTATGTGGTTATAAATGAAGAAATTATTGTTGAGGTGTTTTATCGATTATTTTACAGATTGGAGGTATTAAAAATTAAATCGGGGGTTTTGAGATATATCATGGGGTTATAATTTTTAATCCGACCGTTGGATTGTGGTAATTTTGGGTATGTTATACATACATAAGTTGAGTATATATCCACAAATTTTGAACCGTTAAAAATGCACTGAATGATTTGTTATGAATTTTAAGAGGTGTCGATTGTAAATTAGGGTTATAATTGATTTTGGTGGAAAATTCTAGAATTGAGTGGGCCCCACTTATGGTTGGTGAAGAAATGTGCTGAATTTTATTTCAAATGTGGTGGGTGGCAATAGTAGCAGGTAAAGCCATCAGGTTGCAGGTCAAGTCTGCTTCTGCGGCATGCTAACATTTTCCTATAAATAGAGGGCTAAGTTAGAATTGAAAATCACACCGAAACAAAGTTTTCTCTCTTTCTCTCTATATTGTTGAGCGTATTTTGTGAGTATTTAGATACTTTGAGAGTTCTTTATTCAAGACAAGTTTCATTCAAAGATCACTTCCGACCTTTCCTTCAAGAAATCTTCGATTCTTTGAGGTAAGGGATTTTTTTTTTTTGTAATGATATTATTTCTTCAATATCATTATCTTTGAAATGTTGATCTGAAGTTTTATCAAATTTGGAACTTTTTCATGTCGGGGTTACTATTCATGAGTTCTTATTCACGAATTACTATTCATGAGTTACTATTATTCACGAGTACTATTATGTAAGCGTGAAGATGTTTTTGTGGAATTTCTATCTTTTGGTGTTGAGTTACTTATTCACGATATCGGCACTATTATTCACGATATCTGACACTATTCATCGAAAAATAAAATTTCTTCTTTTTCGTCAAAATATCTATTCGGATACTAGCTTTGATTGTATCCATGTTTTGATTATTCTTGAATTTTACACCACTATGATTATTTTTGAGGTATTGTTGGACATGGATAAAACAAAGTACTGAATCCTTAATCCTTAATCCTTGTCATTTTGTTTCTTTGGATTCGTTCTTTAAAAATATTTTCATCATCCTCGGTCTTAAATGATGATATTATTGAATATCTTTGGCACCGTAGTGAGTGAAGATGAATGATTTCTGAAGAATATCTTTGGCACTGTGAGTGCAAAGATGAGCAGTGTTGAGATGAACATGACCGATCGATTAATATCTTTGGCTCGTAGTGCAAAGATGAGCAGTGTTTAAATGAACATGACCAGTGATGAATATCTTTGGCTCAGTAGTGCAAAGATGAATATTTGATTTGAGATGAAAATTGATTGATGTTCTGAGGATAAAATATTGATGATGGACATTAAATTCATAGATTATAGTAGATTTCATTCTCTACGTAACTCTTCTATGAATTATTATTTCACTGCGAATATTGATCCGAAACTTGTTGTCTATTGTATTCTATCGATTTTTCCTGTTGAAGACTAACGATAATTTGTTGTATATTATCTTAGTCATAATATTCTTTCTTGAGCTAGTTGAGCTCACCCTTTTCCTTTTGTTCCATTCTTCTCGGGAGGCGAGAATATAGCGAAAGTACAGTCGGGGTATGGAATGAAGGTTTTAGAAAGGATTGTTTAGTAGTCCTCACCATTTTTGTAAAATAATGTATCAATAAATGTGATGAGGATTTATTTGAGTATAAATATTGTCTAGAAGATAATATTTGTATTTAAACTCATGATTTCTTGTTGTAATAATAAAGTTGTAGTTGTTTCTGTACCATGTATTGACAACTCAGAATGGGTGATGTATACCTATTTTGGGGGCGTCACAATAATAGAGAGTAGAGAGTATTTCAGAAGAGTGGAGCAAAAAACTTCAACAAGTTGAAGCGTCTGGATTCCATTTATTATATCCTGAAGACACCGAATTATTTGTAAGATATTGTTATTGGTATTTAATATTATTATTTGCAGCATGTAAGATATTGTTATAGCTGTTGTTGTTATTTGTTATGTTTGTAATAGTTTTTATTTATTGTTATTTGTTCAGTTTTTAATAGTTTCTGTTGTTGTTATTATTTTCGTATAATAGTAAAATAATATTATTATATTATATAAATGAAAAATTTTGTTACATTATTTTTCATTTATTGTTTTTGTTGTCATTAATACACTTATACACAATTATTGGAAGTTGTCATGCATGTTATTACTGTCATTTTGCAGCATGTTATTCAGTCATTTTGTCATGCATCGTAATACTAATATGGAATTGATGTTGTATTTTTAGGTAAAAGATGGACAGCTGGGAATATGGGCCAATTGATCCAAGTGTTCTTCATGATCAACAAGATCATGTATCAGATGACATATATCATGGGAAAGATAGGGGAAAACTAGGCTCCAGTCAATATACTGATCAAAAATATAATCAGTGGAATTTGACAAAAGAACAAAAAATCCTTTTAGATAAATGTGGATTTGGAGTATTTAGTTTTCGAGGTATTGTACACCAAACTGACCTTGGTCTAATATCTGCCTTAGTCGAGATATGGCGTCTTGAGACTAATTCTTTTCATTTAAACTGTGGAGAAATAAAAATCACGTTAGAGGATGTTCACTTTATTTTTGGGTTACCGGTGGTGGGAAAGCCATACTTGGGTCCCTCACATCACCAATTTGAATTATTTTAGGGATTGTTTTAGAGATAAAGTAGCCGGTGAATATTTTAGTTCAAAAAAGCGCAGTGCAATTTCATTAGTGTGGTTGCACGATCATTTTAATAATTGTCCCGAGAATGCAAGTAAAGATGTTGTAGGGTGACACACAAAGGCCTACATGTTGTGGTTGTGTGGGACAATATTATTCCCGAATAGGAATAGGAATAGTGTGCACCCAAGATATATGTCTTTTATTGCCAACGCAGAAGATTGTATAACTTACTATTGGGGCACGGCAGTGTTAGCATATTTGTACAGATCTTTATATACTGCTACTAGGAAAGGAGTTAAATACATTAATGGTTGTGTAACATTATTACAAATTTGGGCCTATGAACATGTAAATATTGGAAGGCCAAACCCTTGTCCACAATCATCCGTATGGTTACCTAGGGCTTTAGCATGGTCATATTTTGGAGCCCACAGTTACCCTGGTAGGCGTGAAAATCCCCACCACCATTTGTCATTTTATCGAAGAGAGTTAGACATTAAGTCTATATGGGATGTGGTTTGGCGGCCTTACATGATGTGGGATGATGATATCAGTGGATTTAATTTTGAAGGCAGGTTGTTGGGATCTGGTGGGGTCCCCTTGATCCACTTTGATATTGTGGAATTTTAGATGTCGGACCGTGTGATGAGACAGTTCGAGTTCATGCAAGGCATACCATCACCTGCCAAAAACCATGGTGACCTTAGGAAGGAGAAAAAGTTTAAATTGATTGATGTCGAGGATTGCATGGCCTTGAGAGGGAAATACATTTCAATTTGGGAGGCATACATGGATCATCTCGGAGGACAACAATATGAAATTTCTAATTATATGTCAGTAGATGATTACATGGCCTGGTATAGAAAAATTACACGTTGGAAAATTCACCGACCTCGAGAGGCAAGGGACCCCGACAGTTGTTATGAGCCTCGGGCCATTTACAACCAACAACACCTTATTAAAATGGTAGGAAATTATATTCTTCTTTAATTAATCATGTATTAGAGTAAATACTTAATATTACATTTATTCTTCTTTAATTAATCATGTATTAGAGTAAATACTTAATATTACATTTATTCATATTTAGTGTTATTAATATTTATTTGTGTTCATCTTATATGACAGGTTGAGAGTGCAAAGTCTTTGCTTGATAAATTTTCAGCACTTACTCAGCTACCTCCCGAGTTGGTTCTTTAAAAACACAATTGGGATTGCCAATATAGTCTATACGACTACGAAGCAAGAGGGAAACAAATACCTCGACAGATGGGTCCCACATTTTTTGCACCACCAACCGAATTCTCTCAATTCAATGAAGGGCTTGGGAAACAAACTGATTATGTTGTACAAGAGAGCTACATACCCACCACACAAGCACGACAGGAGAGCTCCATTACCACCTCCCAAGCCCACGAGGAGTGTTACATTCCGACCTCTCTTGCCAATGAGGAGTGTTACGTCCCAACCTCCCAAGCCTATGAGGAGTGTTACATTCCAACCACCTCTGATTTTGCGGGACTTTCTAACGTCATAGGAGATTGTTCACTTAAGGTATATATAATGATGGTTTTAATTTCAGCAAGATTTGCATTATTTATATTCATATTTTTAAATAAAAATGGCAATTCAGTAATAATAATGTACATTTGGGTCTAAATCAGGTACTAGATGCGAGAGATCAAATCTCTTATGGACCAAAAGGGTCCATTACCAAAAAACTGAAAGATTGGAAGGAGGCATTTATCAATAAACATATGTTTGGAAACGTGGTGGCCTCGAAAATGAATTTATATCCTTTGTCACATCCTCGGCAGTTATATGTTTTAGACCACAATGCATAGCATTCCTTAGGACCTAGGAATTGGATTTTCAAGCATGTCCTCGATGCTTATATGTTGTTGCTACGAGACAAGTAGGAATACTACAGGTCGCGAGGAATACAAAGGTGGGCCAAATTTGGTTTCATAAATTCATTCTTCATGCATCTTGGGCAGAGCTATGTGCCCATAACTGAAGAGATTCATGCATGGAGTTTTTGTCATCCGTATGTGAACCAAGATGTTAGCCCACCTTTACACGAATGTCAATACATATTCATGCCGGTGTGTAGTACACATCAACGCCATTTTGTCTTGTTCCTATTTGGAGTTGAAGATTGGTTGGTTACAATAATTGACCCGTACTACAATGATACCAAACATATGAAGTTACAGGAAATGTACGCAGAATTCGTTAAAGTTGTGGTATGTGTAGTACTTTGTACGTGCAGGTACATTTGATACCATTTTGTTTGCGAAATGGTAATCCGATGCGTGTGGCCCAGCGGTAATCCTACCGTGCAGACCACAAAGATTCGACCGAAACAACACAACGACTCAGACTGTGGCATTTTTGTATGCAAGTATGTTGACTCATTCGTTAAAGCTAATAGTGATATTTGCCTAGAGAAGTAGTCCTTGGAAGATGTCACGGTCTTTCGTTACCGCATCGCATGGGAGCTCTACAAGAAATCCGCAAGATTACTTCCGGCCTCTGAGATATAAAACTTGTCCAGCGTTATCTAATGTACATATTAATTAATAAGAATATCTATTTGTTTGAACTGTATGGATATTATTATTCAGTCTAGTTATTAATAATCACACTATTTATATTAATATTAAAAATAATGTTTCATATTATTTACTCATACTCAAATAATAATTAAAATAAATATAAAAATAAATATATGTGTAATAATAAAATAAATTACTATAATCTAAATCCATTTAAATTCCACTCAACCAATTTAATAATAAAATTACTAATAATAATAATGCAAGATTTATAATGATCACTTTATATTTTATTAAAGAATGATATTTATTTTTATATTAATAATGGTATTTATTTTTATATTAATAATCCTTTTATTGATAGTATTACAAAAATAAGAAAAAAACATTAAAGGGATAATATTAAATATTTTGATTAACTTATTTCTATTTTAACAAACCCAATTAATAATATAGATTTATATAAAAATAAATCGTAATATAATAATATATAGATTTTGGGGGATGGTGAAGTTTTACTATAAAGATATATCCTTGGTTAAAATTAGCGAAACTAGGCCGTGGTTTTCGGGGTGGTCATATGATGAGGATTGGTGCTTGAGGTCGTGAGTTCGAATCTATTTAGCAAATGAATAGTTGGATCTGAGAAAAAAAATTTATTTCAGTAGTGTGACTTGGTCGTACGGGTAAATTATTTTTATTCCCTTTTAATTTGCTGAGTGATGACCTATAATGGAGAAATAAAGGTAAGCGGGTACAAGCTGTATCGGCCGGATTATTTTAATAATAAATATTCATTTTTTATAACTATACTGACAATATAATTTTACGTGGGCCTCTCTTATTAAAATAGTTTAAGTACATGTATATAATTAGGCACAACAACTGTCGTAAACTTATCAAATATAAGATCTAATCTCGACCTTCAAATCAATTTATCAACGGTCCAAAAAGGGGTTGTTGCATAGTTCTCATGGCAACCTTTGCTTTATGGAAGGGTTCCTATATATATATATATATATATATATATATATATATATATATATATATATATATACGGTCCAGATCTTAAGCTCACCCTTATCTAACATACCATGCTCACTCCTCTTTAGTGACGGATCGGATGACGATTTATTAAAATGTCGCTATATGTTCGGTCTGTCGCTATATGTTGTTCGTCACTATATGTTGTCAGTAGCTAAAAGCTAAGATGGCGGTTTTTATATATAATGACGGACAAATGGTCGTCGAAGACGTCGCTAAAGGAGATGAGCAATGTATGTTAAATAAAAGTGAGTTTAAGAAGATCGGGATATATATATATATATATATATATATATATATATATATATATATATATATATATATATATATATATACTTTGTAGAAGTAAGATGCTCACATCTCTATATTTATATTTGTAGTATAGTATAAAGGTTGGTATAAATTATTGTAAGAAACTAACACATTTAAAAAAATAAAAAAAAATTAGAAGTTAATTCATCAAGTTGGTTTTTTACTTTTGATTCATATGGTGGTATAAACGTGGTGGTGTAACACGAGTTGATTCGGTTATCAACTTTATGGTAAGTTGGTTAATTAATCAATACAATATTAACACGCAGATAGAGATTATTTTTCGGTCTGCGTGTCAACACTGTATTTGTTAATTGACCAAAGTTAACTTCATGGTAATCACTCCCACATGAGTTACATCTATTTAGCAAAAATTTGTACGCCCTCCGTTCTGGAATAAAAATTTTGGTCGACCTTTTTTTTTTTGCAAAGAGACTAAAATGATAAAATTATTCATATTTAAATTCTCATTTATTTGTATAATTTGTTTACACATGACTAGTGATGTTCTCTAGTTATGTATAGAGAATATAAGTATGACAATTAATACTAAAGGTATTTTAGACAAATTATTATAAAAAAATAAGTTATTTAAGGTAAATAGACAATTAACTTGAAATTATTTAAAATAGTTATAATGCCATTTATGCCCAGACAAAAGACGAGGTGTAAGGCACGCAATGGGCAAAGACGTAAAAATACAAAGAAAGGTTAGGGCCTGAGTTTCTTTGGTCCTGTTTCTCCCGACTCCTGAATGACACACAAAATGCCTGGGTGGATTTGTTAATATGTAGTACTCAGTCCTTGTTATAAAATTATAGTGGATGTCTAGATTCATAGGATGTCTAGATTGTAACTCCCATGTTCATGAGTTATAAAACTCATGACCTTTGAGTTTTATAACCTCATAGTATTGATGTTAGTACATCTATAAAGAATATTTTTTGTAAAGTGAAGGTGATATACAAGAAGATTATGCAAACTCTCTCTTTTCTCTAATCATCCTTGTTCTTGTCATCTTTGTTCATAATATTAATTATCTTTTATAATACGTTATCAGCAAGAGTTGCTCATCACCTTCATATTGAAGATAATCATTTTTTTGATTTGAAGTAGAAGAAGGTATAACTCTATCTCTATATGTGTGTTTGAGTATTGCATAGTCATCATGCATGCATGTACTATTTTTCTTTCTGATAATTATTCTATGTATGTGATCACAAATAATTCAATTATTTTGAAAAAATCAACAAACATGTAAACAAATATGGTTAGTCAAATAACGGGGTAAAAGTTAAAACCATGAATTCTGTTTTGGGAAACTAGCTAGTCAAATTTGTAGTAATAGACAATTTGTTTGGTAAAAGGTTTGCGTTATGATGAAGAATGTTAAACTATTAAAAAAAAAAAAAGTCTTTAGATTAGACTAAATTTTTTTGGTGAAAGGCCTTTGGGAAAAAGTTTAATACTTATAATATCTATTATCAAAGGGTGAAAAATCAATCTAAAAAGGAGAGAGAAGAAAAAGTAAAAATAAGGCGGTATGAACATTCAGACCTTTTCATAAAAATTTATTTTTGTCATTCAGTAAATTTAATTGAAAAAGAAAAAAAAAAGGAAAAAAAATAGTTATACATCATGTTTGATAGTCATGCACATGTGAATAGTTATATGTGGATAGTTATAATAAATTAAATTTCTAATAATTTTTGATATATTTTTGTATGAAGTTACAATGACAAATATACTTAGTAGTGTTGGTTTGTTATTTAGTTTTGGTGGATAAATTTAGTTTTGTGTTTTACTACATTTCTATAAATTGTTTCATTACAATTAAATCTGAACATATATAATTATTTAATTTGATGGGAAATATGTGTAGTTATTTAATATTCAAATCTTATAAATTTGAATTTGTTGCCCTTGATTTATATCGAGCAAGAATTGTTTGTAATAGATTCTTGATGTTGAGATTCATATAAAGGCAAAGAACCTTGGAGATACAATTATAGTTGACAATCACGCATCCCTGCAGGATCATGCAAAATTAATGATTTTTATTCGCTATCATCTCCATGAAAAATTAAAAGTTGAGTACATTACAGTAAAAGACTCACTTGTCTTATGAAATGATTTTAAAGGAAAGATATGAGAATAAAAAAATTTGTAATTCTCCCAAAAGCTCATTATAATTGGTTGCACCTGAAGTTGCAAGATTTTAAAAGTGTTGAGTGAGAACAATTCTATATTTTTTAAAAAATAATCTCACTATTAAAATTATGTGAAAAAAACACTGATGAAGACATGTTAGATAAAATATTTATTATATTTCATGCCTCGAATATGCTCCTGCAGTAGCAATATCGAGAGCATAAGTTTACAAAATATTTCTTGAAGCGATAAAGGAAACTATGTTCCCAGAAGTGATATTATGTCTTCTAATGGCTGTACAAAATAATGAGTTTTTGCTGAAAAATCAACAATCTCGCTCGACCGATTCTATTACATTCCCTGAAGTGAATGGAATCTCATTTGATAATCATAGAGGAAATTATGGTTGTAGTTGTGGTGGTGGACTTGAAAGGAACAATCAATATATAAAAGGGAATGTACCCGTCGTACTCTTAAACACTTGGTAGATTTGTACCAAGACTCCATAAAAGAATAGGAAATGGAATGATCCTGAAGATCCCATGAATTATTTTGACTTTTTAAATGGAGTGGATATAACTAATTTTGATATCTATGGTTTCCTTGATGATATGTTGATAGAAATGTTCATACCAATTAATTATTTTTATTTTGTTATGACATTATAATAAGTATTTTTATTATATGTTTTATTTATGTTTCAAGTAATAAAGTTAAATTTATGTTTTGCATATATGAAGTTGTATGGGTCAGAAGCTCATCAAACTTTAAAGGCTCTAGAAGAGCAATTATTCATCAAACATAATTGCAGACTTTTGAAGAGTGATTATTCATCAAATTTAATTAAAGTCTCTGGAAGAGCGATTATAATGTTTTCGAATGGCACAAAACTTTGTATTGATGATTCTTTATATTCTTCTGAGACAAGCAGAAATTTGCTCAGCTTTAAGGATATACGTTATAATAGTTATTATATTGAAATCAATAACGAAGGCAGTGAAGAATTTCTTTATATTATTTCAATAGTATCGGGCCAGAAGCTCATATTAGAAAAATTGTATATTTTCTCTTCTGGGTTATATTATACTAAAATGAGAATAGTTGAAACAAATGTTGTAATGCACCAGAAGTGTACAATACACCAGAAGTGTTTGGATCCAAATATTTTTATGATTTGGCATGATCATCTAGGATCAATAATGATGCATTGAATTATTGAAAACTCCCATGAACATCCTTTAAAGAACAGAAGATTCCTTTACCTGTTGATTATATCAAAATAAATTAATTACCAAATTATCAAATTTAATTATTGTTATTTGGTGTTCATCTTCTAAGAAAGAATTCAGAGTGATATTTTTAAGGTATATTTTGAGGATTGTTATTTTAATAGTCTTCCCACCATCAGGGGGAGAAAAGTCGTTGCCTGAAGCATGACGTGAGATCATTGCCTGAAGCACGACGGGAGATTAATTGGAATTTTTCAACGTTATTTAATTTTGATCTTTATACAAATCAATATGAATTAGAAGTTCAAAGGATAATTCATTTGCAATGAATTGCAAATTAATTACCAAAATTATTCACCGATAATAAGAAAATAGTGATAGCTCACATTCTAGCTGCTAATACTCTAGCAGAGATTGATGTCCCTGTAGGACAATCAATTAATGCAGCAGCAAATTGAATCAAAGTCACACCTGAAACATAGAATTTCCCAGAAGAAGAAAGTACAAGAAAAACAAGTTGCAGCCTATAAAGAGGCTATACCCATGAAACAGGCTACAAAATTTATCAATCTATCCAAAACTTATGAACAAAAATCTCCTGTAAATAAAACTCTTGAAGAGTTATTCCCTGAAGAGGATGAGTTATCCCCTGAAGAGGATCAGGTACCTGAAAATAACGAGATCTCGATACATTATGTATATACAGGAGACGTATATATTGGATAGAAATAAAATCGTTGTCGACAACATATTTTCATATAAATTTGCTATGGATATTACCAGAAGTAATGATCATATATATGAACCACAAATCGTTGATGAATGTAGAAATATTTGGCCAATGTAGAAAGAGGCGATTCAAGCAGAATTAAATTCACTAAGTAAATATGAAGTTTTTGGACCTGTAGTTCAAACACCTAAAGGTGTAATGCCTGTTGAATACAAATGTGTATTTGTACGAAATAAGAAAAATAAAATTATATGGTACAAAGCACAACTTGTAAAACAAGGTTTCTTCGCAGAGACATGATATTAATTATGAAGAAACATATGCTCCTGTAATGGACACAATTACATTTAGATTTGTAATTAGGTTGGTAGAAAGAGAAATTAATGGATGTTGTTACATCATATCTGTATGGATCATTATATAATTATATATACATGAAAATCCTCAAAGGATATAAAATGCATGAAGCATATAATTCTACATCTCGAAATATGTATTCTATTAAGCTACAAAGATCTTTATATGGGTTAAAGCAATCCAGATGCATATTATTGTATAATCGCCTAAGTAGATATCTTTTGAAAGAAGGATTTGAGAATAATCCAATTTATGCATGCATTTTTATCAAAAGATCATAATCTGGATTTGCTATTATTACTGTATTTATTGATGAAAGATTTTGCTCCAGAAGAGTCGACAAAAATAACAAATTTGAGATGAAAGATATTGGTAAGACAAATTTTTGTCTTGGCCTACAAATTGAACTATGGAATTCTTGTACACAAAAAAAGTCCTGAAGTAACTTTACATGGATAATGTTAATCCTTTGAGTACTCCAATGATGGGTTGGTCACTTGATATCAAGAAATATCCGTTTTGACCACAAGAAAATGATTAATAAACTTTTGGTCTTGAAGTACCATATCTTTGTGAAATTGGTGTTTTGGTCCTGAAGTACTATATCTTAATGTAATTGGTACTTTGATGTATCTTACAAATTTAACAAGACTTGATATAACATTTGCAGTTAACTTACTAGCAATGTATAGTTATGCACCAACTCGAAGATATTGTAATGAAGTTAAACATATTTTATGTTATCTTCGTGAGACTATTGATTTGGGATTATTTAATCCAAATGGTGATAGAACCAAGTATATTGCACCAAAATTATTTTATACACATGAGCCCCAGAAGAATGGCAATATTGATCATGTGATAATTTGGTTGATATATTCCTTAAGTCATTATCAACTATGATTTTGAAGAAGATGGTGCACAATATTGGCATACTTTGATTTAATGATATTTTTACCATGAACAATAAAAATTCTATGTACTTATGAAGGGGAGTAAAAAGGATATGTGCTGATTGTACTCTTTTTCCTTCGCTATGGTTTTTTCCCACTGGGTTTTCCTTTGTAAGGTTTTAATGAGGCAATCCCAAGGCACTAGAAGTTATACAAGAATATTGTACTCTTTTCCTTCGCCAAATTTTTTCCCACTGGGTTTTTATTTGGTAAGGTTTTTAACGAGGCATATTCTTAGAAAATTGCTACAAAAGAACTCCATCCCTTCTATATGAAGACAATATTGCATGTATAGCTCAATTAAAAGGAGGATACATCAAAGGAGATAGAACAAAACACATCTCACCGAAATTCTTTTTCACACATGACCTTGAAAAGTGTGGTAACATTGATGTTCAACAAATTCGCTCAAAAGATAATCTAGCAGATTTGTTCACCAAAGCATTACTAACTGCAACGTTTGAAGGATTGTGTCACAATATTAGAATGCGACAGCTGAAAGACTTAAGGATATATTCACGAGGGGGAGCTAATACGCGCTGCACTCTTTTTTCCTTAACCAAAGTTTTTTCCCATTGGGTTTTTCCAGGTAAGGTTTTTAATGAGGCAGCTTTCAATGCGTATGGCTATACAATAGACATCCAAGGGGGAGTGTTATAAAATTATAGTGGATGTCTAGATTCATAGGATGTCTAGATTCATTCTTATCTTGTAACTCCCATGTTCATGAGTTATAAAACTCATGACCTTTGAGTTTTATAACCTCATAGTATTGATGTTAGTACATCTATAAAGAATATTTTTTGTAAAGTGAAGGTGATATACAAGAAGATTATGCAAACTCTCTCTTTTCTCTAATCATCCTTGTTCTTGTCATCTTTGTTGATAATATTAGTTATCTTTTATAACAGTCCTCTCATATTTTAATTTGGGATGGGATGGAGTATATATAAATTTTGGAAACTGATATTTTTATATTATTTTTTAATATTTTTATTAAAAAATCGTCGCTGTAGAACCTATAGCGACGGTTTTTACCGTCGCTATACATCTATAACGACACTTTTCACGTGAAAATATTAATTTTCATAAATTATATATAGCACTACTAAATATATTATTTATTGTTTATAAAAGTTAAATAAGTTAAATCAATTATAAATTTTAAAAATATAAGTAACATTCAAAATATTTTCAAATCTCATAACCGCAAAATCAAAATGATATATGCATTTGATTTGTCTTGTTAATAACTAATTTGACAATATTTATCGTCAATCAAACAGGGATGAGTGAGAAAAAAAATCATACAATAACCCAAAAAATAAGGAGATAAAAAAAGGAATAAAAAATTGATATCATCAATTATTTCATATATTATAAAAAAAATTTAAAAAAATCATTTGGTATTCTATTTTGGTTAAGTTTTGATAAGTTTTGTTTCTAGGGGAAGGGAATGGAACAGAAATAATTAAAAGGGAATTGTTAGATTCACAACAATTTTTGTTATTTTCATAACAAAAGTGTCGTTGTAGATGTTTAGCGACGGTGAAAACCGTCGATATAAGATCTATAACAACACTTTTATTGTGGAAATAACAATTTTTGTTGTGGATTTAACAATTTTCCTAATTAAAATTCTTTCGGATCTCATGTTCGTGAGTTTTTTTACGGCGGAAGGGAATGGATTTTATTATATATTGCACCTTATTTTATACTTTTATGACTTATAATATGTCATATTTGAGTTTGATAAAATTCATCTATGAAAATAATTTAAGTAAGTATAAAAGGTGTAAATTAATGTCGTCAACGTGGGGAATAAAAGAGAATTTTATTTGATTTGTATAGAAATCATTTGATTAGTGTCTATAGTGAGACATTTAATAAGGTGCAAAATTGTTTGATAAAACTATTTTTCCTTAGTTCCATTTAGTAGAAGTCTATTTTATTTTATTTTATTTTTTTGGAACAAAAGGAAAATAATGAGACTATTCAAATTCTATTTAACTCCTAATTATTACTAAGTATTACTAAGTATGGTTACATATATGTAACTTACATATTTAGTATTACTAAGTATGGTTAAATATAGAATTAAATAGTATTTTATGTAACTTACACATATGTATATATATGTATGTATATATGTTGATATGAAGCGAGGATCAAGTCATACCCCTTATCTTACTCACAGCCATACTCACTCCCCCTTTAGCGGCCGGACGGCGACGATTTTTGTCATCATATCTGTAGTAAATACATACTTTTTAGCGACGGATAACATATAGCGTCGCTAAAAGTATATAAACAACGGTTGTATGGCCGAATCGTCACGTGGATTAAAATCGCTAAAGGGGGTGAGTACTTGAATAAGAGATAAGGGATATGCACTGATCCGATTCACCGTTGATATATATACATAAGATAAGATATATGCATATAATAACATATAAGTTACAAGCAAGTTTGTGCACATGTTTTTCTCTCTTTTTGATCTTCTCTAATTTTTCTTACAAACAAATAACTACTGCAAAGTAGTGTTCAATTAGAATTTTCTGTGAATTGCTATCACGGATTATTCACCAAGGCTTGAAATATATCCTGGAGGTATATCGTCTCCAACCCATATCAAACCGATCGTGGTGGGGGCGATAAAGACCTTAAGGATAGGGATCACCTGTGTCATGTCTTCAACAATAATCTTGACTCTACAAAGCTACAATTCTAACAATCTTAAGGTCTTTATAGTATTTGTTAAGAGTCATGATTTTGGTGAGATGGAAGACAACACGGTTTTCAAAGATAAGGGCCCTTTTTCTTGTATCTATTTTATCAATGAAATTTTTATGATAATTAGTAATATATTGAGATATTAAGATAATTATTTTTATTGATAATTCTTGTTAGAAGATGATTGTGGAGAAAAATGAAAGTGAAAAAGATTTACAATTTACATGTTTGTAAATTGATGTGGAGAAGATGAAGAGTCATCGTGGAAAAACACCAAATGTTGATGCTAGAAATTTTTCTAAAGAGATTATGGTGTTGTTTTTGGATTTAATTCAAAAGGTATGTTTTTAACGATTGCCTTTATTTTTATAAATGATATTTGTTTATCATTTTATAAGTATATATACATGAATGGTATATATGTGATGTATTATATCATGTGTTGATGATATTTGCATGTGTAAGTATTGTTTTGCTAATGATCATATATAATAAATTAATTTGATTAGTTTTATTTGATCCGGAGATAATTTGATAATTGTTCATGGTGGAACAAACTTTAACTTGTGCATATATATTGGCTAGTAATATTTTGAGTAGATAATATTGCTAAATGTGTATATGCATGAGTTTTAAGAAAATTATTATTCTTATATACTAATTGAAATTAATTTATTATTAGTGTTTGTAGTAAAATTTGAGAAGTTTACTTGTCTCTATGTATAACAAATTAGTTGTAAATTAATTTATTTTGAGAATAAAGTGAATTTATGTTCTTCTTGAACAAAATTATGTATAGAAAGTTTAAGGTAATATTTAGTGTGTAATATTACTTGGTATTTGTATGCATGAATTTTGAGATAAATTACTTTGTTTGTGGATAATAAATTAATTATCAACTAATAGTTAGAAGAGATAGTGTAGAAGTAGATTTGGTTGAATAAATCTTGTATATAATATGATTTTGATGTTGAGAAAACACTTAGAAATGATATTCGTAGTGTTTTGGGATAATCATAATTGGTATATTTTGATTTATTTTTTGTGTGTACTTCTTGTTCAAGAAGTAGTAAATTTTAATGTGATCATATGAATTTTGTATTCTAATTGAGATAAACATTTTATTTTTGAATTTTATAAATATAGTGAAGTTCAAGTTTTTCATATTAGCATGAGAATTGTCTTTAATTCTATATTATAAATGTCAAAAGATATATTGTATAATTATGATATTTCTATCCAAGTTGGGACAAGAAAATACTTGAGGATATACTAATTCATGTGTGTGAATTTTATTTTCTTTCTACATAAATTAATTTTGTGTGATAAATTAATATCTTAGAAAGTAAATATAAATTTTTATATTTTATTATTTATATATAAATAAATTTGTGCAATATGATGAGTTGTGCTATAATTTGTATATAATGAATTTTATACTATTTATGTAGAATCAAGTGTTTTGTGTTGGTGTTAACGCCAAGATCTTTCGTCACGTCCCAATCACCTAAAACGTCCTGATCCTGCAACGTAAACACAATAAACACCACAAGCTTGACGGCGGTTCCGTCGGGGGATAGCTCAGGCGTGAGAATCAGTATGTGAATTCACAAGGTTTATCAAAAACGGAGGCTATATCGCCTAGTGTATTGATATCAAGAGATCATCATAATTCTCTGTGAATAATCTGATTATAATTGAAGAAGTGTATGAGTACATACCTCTTGGTGGAGACTTCCTTGCCAAGTTATACCCTCCTTGCCTGAATTACCGTGCCACCCACTACTACCTGACACATTCCCCTTTACCCGATGGGTTCTGCCGGCTGCATGTAGTTTGTTCACTGCTTTTGATCACTGTTTCTACCGCCGACCGATTACAATCCCATCCACATTAATGCATGGCAGGTTCTTTAGTCAACCGACATGCTTTTTCATCATTACAGGTCAAAGATTGTAGATATTTAAAATGTCTAAATGATTGATCCATTGACCCGACCCGGTCTCATAAGTTTGAAATGAAAATGATATGATGATTGGGCTTAATGATTTTAATAATTCAATAATAGAGGCCCAATAGAATAAAAAGAATAAGCCCAATACACTCGGCCCAAATAGATAAAATATCACGACCCAACATTGCCCCCTAGTTTTTTGTTGAACAGAATGTTTAATAGAAAACTATAAATAATCCATGATATTTTACTGAGAATCAATAAATGACAAGGTGTAATTAAAAACGTACCCATTTATTGTCCATGAAATGAAATGAAAGGAAGTTAAGGGCCCAATTCAAAAAGACTCTATCCATTAAGTATCAGGATCCGAAACCGGACGCTTCCCATTCAAATTCCAAATTATTACTAGCATTTAATGCACCCGTCTTGAACACTGTGTAACCGTCAGTATAAAAGGATAACTTTACTAAATTTGACAGTTTTACCTGTTCATTTGAAATTGCGCCTTCTAAAATTTTTCGATCTCTTTCTCTGCAAATCATCACAAATGGCTTCTCAAAACCACGAGCGAGTTCTCCCATACTTGTAACACCCATCAACTTTGTGGTTCCCCAAACCCTAATCTTCATGAGGGGACTTGAGTGCACGAATCCCAAACAGAGAACCCAGAAAACCCCTCGACTATTATAGAATGCGGAGCGATTCTCGCATGCTAACACTCCTTCTATCATAACAAATTTGAGCGAAGAGGTTGAACTCGGTTCCATATTCCAGATACCCATCTTTGTCAGGTACCCGGATCTGGTGAGAAAATGTACCAACTTTGAAGGATGGACGGTAGTACCGGTGACTTTTATTGGAGAAGGGGTTCGTTTCCTCTCCACATTTTCATAGTGACCCTACTGGAGTTTTTGGGTGTAGGATTTTCCACAACTGGTGCCGAACTCCTACATCCATATTCGCCTTCGTGGCCTTCGTCATGAATCGGGCGCCGAGCCTCTCTTTGGACTTCTTCTTCTTCATCGTCTACAAGATAGTGCAATCCAGGAGAAGGGTTCAAGGCCCTCAAAGAAACATTCTCCAAGTCCGGAGAGAAATTTGACAGACGTCATTTGGTGAACACCCTTGAGCAATAGGGGATGGCACGAAAAATGGTTCTTCGTCAAAGGCCACGAAATCTCTCTCTTCCGAATCTGGGCGGTGATGAAAAAATATCTGCTGACTTTGGAGATGTTTCCGAAGAACGAGAAGTGGAGATGATGGAGCTATTTGACAACTTCCCGAAGGAGGAGTGGAAATACGGACTCCTCTCGAAGCAAGCATGGTTGTATGACCATAAGTGTAAGTATCAGTTTATTTCATATATATATATTTTTTGAGAATATTCCATAATATATAATTATAACATGGAATTGTTTGATTTGTGCAGTATCTTTGATCAGACCGAGCTCTGTAGAAATAAAGGAGCTCGAAGATTTTTTATCTGGTAAGTCTTCGGAAGCAATTGAGGCTACACCAACTGAAGCTACCCCCGAAGTAGATCCAACACCAGAAATTCATACGGATGAATTTCAAACAGAGGAAACAGAGGCCGAAGAGGTTCTCATACCAGAAGAGACCCTTCACCCTCGACAAAAGAGGAGGGCTACCAGAAAACCCAGGTCAGTCCCTATCGTAACTCCTCCCGAACCCATGCCAGAAACAGAACCAACCTCCAAAACTATTCCTCGATCAGGCGGCTTACTTGATCGTCCTGATCGAAGAAGTATACTTAGGACCAAAAAACTAAAAACAAAAATAACCCCATTAACTGCCGAAGAACTCAGGGTTCCTTAGTCTTCGGTCATTCCTCCCTTCGTGCCCCCCCTGAGAGTCATCCAAGTTCCGCATCCGCTTCAAAACCCAAAGAACTTACTTCAAACAAATCTCCCATAATCGAAACCGTTCATCTTTGAACCTACACCCCGAACCAACCTCTACTTTCCCTCGAAAGGTCGAGACCTTCTCTCGAGCGGCCGGTCCTTGGTCAAGGTTATCATGCCGAAGCCGTGGGATCTCCTACCCTATGGCCCAGGTTCAACGCCAACTTTCCTTTCGACCTCTTCGGGGCTTTCGTTCGACACACTGACGATCACCGGTTCAGTGATCACACGGACGGAAATCTTCTCGACGAGGGTATGAGTTATTTGGCCAAGGTAAATAACAATCACTTCTTCCTCTACATTTCTATTTTCCTTCGAGCATTTCATTCGTTTAACTTGAATATCTTGAAAATATGCAGGCTAATGCTGTCTTCGGACGACTGCGTCCGAGACACATAAATGGAGAGGCCGAGGAAGATTTCATGCGCCAAGAGATAAACATGCTGAGATCGACCTTGGACCGAGAAAGAGCTGGTCGTGAAGATGCTTTTCATACCATCAATGGTCTTCAAAGAGAACTGGATCGGGCCAAGATGGATTTGAAGACATCGATGTAACCGAGGGCTACTAGGGATGAGTTGGTCGTGTAATAAAGCCACCAACAAACCTTAACTAATCTGAATCTTTGGTTTGGTTGAAGAGAACCTACTCGAAGGTGAAAAATGAGGAGTTCTCTTGACCAACCGAAGCCTAAGTCCTACAAATTGGTGAAGTTTGAGGCGAAGATTCGAGGATGAAGTCCAGAAGGCATAAGGCCAAGCGCCACAAGCTCCGCCATAAGATAAAGGACCTTGAGGACGAGGCCACATTACGCTTGAAGAGCTCCGGAAGCGATTGAGCAGAGTATAGAGACTTCGGATGAACTCAATGTAGAGATCATGAAGGTTTATTCGGAGGATATGAGGACCGTCGGGAACGAGGAAAGAGAGAAGCTATCACCGCTTTCAATTGGACCCGGCATTGCTCAATTCAGATGATGAAGCGGTGCTGAATATATATCATGCTTTTGATTCTATGTAAATATTTAACTTTTATGTTCATGTAATTAATCGACTTAAATGAAATGAACATTTTATGCTTATTGATAAATCTTTAAGCTTGTCTTGATTATAACTTACATCCGATCGGTTTCTTGTCAATAATTTAGTATCAATAAGATGAACTATTGAATTAGATATGGCATATAACAGGTTAACTCATGCAATGAAGTGAATTGAATTTTACGGACAGGATTCAAGTTAACTGAACTAATGAACTGAACTCAACACTTAAACAAAATAAATAACTTATACTCATCGGTATCGAAGAGTGAGATCAATCATACGTGAAGTAAATTTGGACGACAAACAGATAAGAACCAAGACATAAGGATTAATAATGACCATTGACTTACCACCCTGATAAGATCAATATAGGACCAAAAAGACTTGGGGCTACCATCGAATGGCCAGCGAGTCCTACCATACCTCCTTACACCATCGGACCAATAGTGACCATTGACTTACCACCCTGATAAGATCAATATAGGACCAAAAGGACCTGGGGCTACCATCGAATGGCCAGCGAGTCCTACCATACCTCCTTACACCATCGGACCAATAGGACCAGTGATAATTTGTAGAAAAGTGATCTTTTATTGATATCAAACGATTGTGTATGCAGACTTAGATAAAACCCGACTTGAACTTTATTGAAAATACTTAGAAGTCCGCCTTGACGATGCCATGTATTCTTGATCTCGGAACCATCAAGTGCCTTTAATCGATAAATACTTAAGGCTTTGGTACTTGATCACTTCATATAGCCCTTCCCAATTCGGCATTAGCTTTCCGTATTTCGAGGTGTAGAAGCTTCGGCTTCTCTGAGAACGAAGTCTCCTACTTCGAATCTACGAAGTTTGACACTCTTGTTATAATGTTTGGCCACCCTTCGTTGATAAGCAGCCAATTTGATTAAAGCTTCCTCTCTGACTTCGTCTATTAGGTCCAAGTTAGCCTTCAGTCCTTTATCGTTGTAGATTTCTTTGAATTGACTCACCCGAAGACTTGGAGATCCGATCTCGACTGGGACTAAGGCATCAGTACCATAGGCCAATCGGAAGGGTGAATCCCCTGTAGTAGTCCTCGGCGTAGTTCGGTATGCCCACAGCACGCTCAGCAATTCTTCTGGCCATCTTCCCTTAGCTTCATCCAATCTACGCTTTATTCCATTCAACGTCATTCCATTGGTCACCTCAAACTTGCCCATTCGATTGTGGATGAGCCACGAAGTCTTCTTATCTTGAATCCCCAAATCGTTCAAAATTCTTCAAATTTTGAACCCACGAATGGCGTCCATTGTCCGATATCAATACTTTAGGGATCCGAAGCGAAATACCACAGACTCCTTTACAAACTTTAAGCACTCTCATTACATTATCGGATCAAGTGGTTTCGCCTCTACCCACTTAGTCATATAATCAATAAGCAACTATGATGAAGCTAAACGACCTTTAGCTTTAGGTAACGGCCCCAATATATCCACCCCCAGATAAATGAAGGGTATAGGAGATAAAATCGAGTATAACTCTTAGGTGGTCGATAATGGGACCGGACTATATTAGTGGCATTTTCACATTTCTTGGACGACTCAGTAGCTTCTTTGAAAATTGTCTACTAATAGTAACCTTGTCGAAATACTTTGTGTGCCAAAGACTTGGCGACCATATGATCACCATAAATCCCTTCATGAACTTCCGAAGAGCATACTCGGCTTGAGACGGAACCAAACATTTTAATAATGGTGAGGAAAATGCCAATCGATAAAGATCCCCATCGATAAAGGTGAAATTAGTACTCTTTGTACTTGATCTTCATTGCCAACATTTGATCCGGAAGGAGGACGCCATATCTGCCGGATACTCGATGTAGGGGTCATCCAAGCAGTTTGTTAGATTCGATGCACATCAACGTTTCATGTTGAACACTTTCAAAATTTGCTAAAATTTCCAAATACACCGATCCATGAAAGACATCTCGCATCCGTAGTGGCCAATTTCGACAAAGCATCGTGAGAGAATTATCGTTGCGCTCTATACCACAAACTTCGTCTGAAGCAAAAAATTAAAGTTGGTTTCTTAACTCCGCCAGATATTTGATCATTCGTGTTCCCGAGCTTCATAATCTCCCGACAAATTGTTTAACGACCAACCGAGAATCACTATAAATGATCATTGTTGGACTTGAGACTCTTGGCTAATCGGACACCTGCTAACACTGCTTGCATTATTTCGGCCTCATTATTCGTTGCTTTAAACCCGAATCGATGGCTCTTGAACCTTAAATCCTCCGGACTTATTAGAATAATTCCCGCTCACCGCGGTCATCGTAGAGGATCCATCGCATACAACGTCCACGCCTTCCGACCTTTGAATAATGACCTTTGCTTTCGATCGGAAGATTGACTTCCGATAACCGTCAGATTCGCTTCGATGAACGAACATTCTACATATAAAGTCGCCAAGGCTTGGCCTTTGATGGCGATTCGGGATGATACTCGATAAAAAGCTGGACAATTCCATAGTCCATGCCGTTAATCTACCCGAGACCTCGGCTTGCCCATCACCTTTTCAATGGTCGATCCGTAGACAACCAGAGTCGACCTTGAAAATATCGCGAAGCTTTCTCTCGGCAATTATTAAAGCAAAGGCAAATTTCTCAATGTTAGGATACCGGTTTGACATCTCGTGGGGCGTGGTCGACGTAATAGACCAGGATCTGTCGCTTCCCACCGATCTCCGAATCAAAACTACTCCAAGCGCTAAGGAGGCGCCGCAAGGTACAAATATAAAGTCTCTGCTTTGGGGACGAGCTTGACTAATAAAGGAGAAAAGGCATGATATGTCTTTATACTTTGAAAGCATCTTCACACTTGGAAGTCCTTTGGAACGTCTTCGCATTCTTGGTCCCTTCAATGTATCAAAGAAAGGAAGACATCTTTTCGCAGATTTGGCGACGAACCTCCTTAAAGCAATCCTACCCGATCGGGACATTTGAACGTCTTTGAATGACCGAGGAGTCTTCATGTCGAGGATGGCCTCGGATCTTTTCCGGATTGGCTTCGATGCCTTTCGTGACCGGATAACCTGTGAATTTTCCAAAGACCAAGGTAGAAAGTACATTTGGTCGGGTTGAGTCGCGATTGTTGATGACGAATAGTTTGAAAATATTCCTCTAGATCGTCCAAATGTTTCGAATTTGCATACTCTTCACAATCATATCATCTACATAAACCTCCATGTTCTTCCCCAAATTGCCTATTGAATATAAAGTTCATCATCCTCGATAGGTAGCTCCAAAGATTAATTAGGCCAAAAGTCATTTTTTTATGCGCATACACCGAGCGGTGTGTAATGAATCTTTGTTTTAGAATGTCTTCTTTGCACATGGATATTTGATGATAACTCGAAAAAGCATCCATAAAGCTTAATAATGCATACCCCGAAGTGGCATCGATGAGCTGATCGATATGGGGCAGAGGATAAAAGTCCTTCGGACAGGCTTTGTTGAGGTCGGTGTAGTCGATGCAAACCCGCCACTTTCCATTATGCTTCTGCACCAATACTACATTTGCTATCCACTCCGGGTAATCAATCTCGTAGATGAAGTCAGTAGCTAGCAATTTTGCAACCTCTTCATCGATGATCTTTTGACGTTCTGGAGCAAATATCCGCCTCTTCTGACGAACTGGCTTCTTCGAAGGATCTATCTCCGATTTATGCTTTCGTGAACCTTAAGCTAACTCTGTGCATGTCTTGTGGTTCCCATGCAAAAATATCGACATAGCATCGTAAGAGTTCCATAAGATTCGTTCGAAGAGGTTACGTAAGCCGAACCAATCTTCACTTTATCTTGTCCCGGCTTTCAGATGACCAACTCAATTTCTCCGTCCCCCAATGGGATTACCAACCAGTTCGAATCGCTCTCGGTGAAGGGTTCGATTTCAATTGCCATCGTCTTTCTTTGTTTACTAACCCCATTCCGGATGAAATGAGCCAATTAGATAACATCTCCGGCCAGATCCAAGTCACCCATCACCTCTCCTACTCCGTGTCTTTGTGGGGAACTTGATTTTGAAATGTGGGATGGAAATTCTGACTCAAGAAATTTGTCAACGAGAGTCTTCCCAAAATGGCGTTGTATGCCGAATCCACATGCACAACATAAAATTTACAAGTTATCTCCACTTGCTGTGGGGCCGTGCCGAAGATGACAGGGAGTTCAATAGTGCCGGCCACTTTGACTGGATCGTTGCCGAAACCATACAGAGGAGCCTCTTGTCCGACCTCCATTTTGTGCTCATCGAGATGCATTCTCTGATAAGCATGGGCATAAAGAATGTCCACCGAAGATCCGTTGTCTATCATCATGCGTTTCACATCCACTGAGCCCACTTGTGCTGTGATCACCAATGCTCCTTCATGCGGTTCAATGGGCTCCGAAGGATAATCCGCATCTGTAAATGAAATAACAGTTCCTGGGAAAGGCCTGTCAACCTTCAGAGTAGCATCGGTTATTGACATAACTGAATCAAGATAAGACCTCCTCTTCTTCCCTACTAATTTCCCAACAGATCCACCAGTTATTACATCAACGACTTGCCTTGGCGGTGGTGGAA
Organism: Panax quinquefolius; assembly: GCA_020205615.1. Taxonomy (NCBI): domain Eukaryota; kingdom Viridiplantae; phylum Streptophyta; class Magnoliopsida; order Apiales; family Araliaceae; genus Panax; species Panax quinquefolius. The sequence continues at coordinate 108,304,381 of CM035158.1, read as the reverse complement.
CATTTTGAACAGGTGGTACTTGAACTGTTTGAACGGTACGATTGATAACCTGTTGATTTTGACGGTCTTTCTCAGCCACATATTGAATCAGCAAGCCACTTTTAATCTTGTTTTCCACAAAATCCTTTAAATTACAACATTCATTAGTGTCATGACCAGCAGCTTGATGATAACCACAATATTTGCGAGGGTTGCCATGTCCCGTTTTGTAATTATCACGAGGTGGTTCAAAGAAAGGCTGGTTTCGGATCTGATCCAAAATTATCGACCTCTCTGTATTCAACTGGGTATAAACCTTATTAACCTTCGGGGTAGGAACAGGTGCACGACTGCTGCCTTGTCGCCACGAGTTATTGTATTTCTTCGAACTACCTTCTGCCCTTTGGTTATATCCTCCCCCTTTTCTCTGATCAACATCGGTCTTGGGAACCTATACCTCCTTTGATTGGCTCAAAGAAGGATTCTTCAGACTATTCATAGCCTCTTCCACAACAATATAGCCCTCTGCCTTGTCAAAGGCTTCTGCTAGGCTCTTCGGATGGTGAAACATCAATTTCTTTACCAATTTCTCCGATTTAACCAGATCCAGCCCATTCTGGAATAATCCAACAGCTTGGAGATCATTAAGATCGGACACCTGTCCGACCGCTTCCCTAAACCTCTTTACATATTGGCCTAAAGATTCATTGGTGAACTGCCGGACTTGTGCTAAAGAACCTGTAGGCTTCCCCCTTCTTCGGTTGCTTCCAAAACGAGCATGGAACTTATCACAAAGTTCAGTCCACGAGGAGATAGAATCCGATGGTAAAGTCCCCATCCACTGTCTGGCGTCTTTTCTCAAAGTAGTGACAAAAGTGTGACATTTAGCAGCATCAGTAAAGTCATAGTAATCCATTAGTCGGTCAAACGCCTGACTATGGTCATAAGGATCTCCTGACCCATCATAGCTTTCCATGCGAGGTAACTTTTTGGTAGCATCTGCCTTCTCCCGAAGAATATTAGAGGAAAAAGGGGACGCCTTCTTACCAGAAGTATCTTTCACCTGTTGTACCTCAGCCAATTGTTTCCGAAGTTCTTTTAACTCTCTAACCAGAAAATCAACACCTTCGGGTTGTGATGAGATCTCCTTTTCCTGGGCGACACTAGGTTTTGGAATGGATCGACCCTTCCCTGCCGATCTCGCTGCCCTTGCGGGACTTCTTGATTTACTAAGTCGTAAAATTTCATCCTCATGATGAGAACGATTGTGACGGTATTCTCCCCTTCGGGTTTCTGACATAATTTCTCTCGACCTGCTTCTTCGTCTTTCATTGTCACGATGAATTGATCTAACAACTGTCAGTGCCTTCTTCGAGGCCGAAGGCGTTCTGCTCCTCGATCTCCTCCTACCGTGAGAATGATCCTGACACATGTCATAGAATGTTCGGCTCCTTACCTTCCGAGGGGGTACCTCCTTATGCCTACCGTCCTTCGGAGTGAAAATGGCTAGATGCTTCGTCTCTCAACTCATTCACCAAGCATCTGTTTCGGCTATATCTTCCCTTTGTCTTAACAGAACCTCCAAAGCCTTATCCGCTTCGTCCGCCATCCTTGCCAACTTGGTAGCTCGGTCCTCTTGACCACTTCGGCGATAAGTCCTGGTTGGCGAACCGCCTACCCGTTCCGGATTGGGATCACGCCCCTTATCAGCGTTGAAGACTAACTTCCGTCTGGCTCCACCATGGATCTTCGGACGAAGTTCTTCTGAATTATTCTTAGAAGCCGTGCTCTCATGAGCACTTTTAGAAGGACCCAACCGATCCTTTACTGAGATACGAGGCAGTGATGAACTAACAGCCATCGCCTGCCCTTCCGGTGTTCCATCTCTACTCCTCATCATCTTTCGAAGCAAATTTAAACAATTGTGATTGAAAAGACCCCTCCTTCTAGCGCCAATGTTAACGCCAAGATCTTTCGTCACGTCCCAATCACCTAAAAGCGTCCCGATCCCCGCAACGTAAACACAATAAACACCACAAGCTTGGCGGGCGGTTCCGTCGGGGGATAGCTCAGGCATGAGAATCAGTATGTGAATTCACAAGGTTTATCAAAAACGGAGGCTATATCGCCTAGTGTATTGATATCAAGAGATCATCATAATTCTCTGTGAATAATCTGATTATAATTGAAGAAGTGTATGAGTACATACCTCTTGGTGGAGACTTCTTGCCAAGTTATACCCTCCTCGCTCAATTACCGTACACCCACTACTACTGACACATTCCCTTTACCCGATGGGTTCTGTAAAATTTGCATGTAGTTTGTTCACCGCTTTTGATCATTTGTTTTCTACCGCCAAATAGATTACAATCCCATCCACATTAATGCATGGCAGGTTCTTTAGTCAACCGAGCATGCTTTTTTCATCATTCTGGTCAAAGATTGTAGATATTTAAAATGTCTAAATGATTGATCCATTGACAATTCTTAGGTCTCATAAGTTTGAAATGAAAATGATATGATGATTGGGCTTAATGATTTTAATAATTCAATAATAGAGGCCCAATAGAATAAAAAGAATAAGCCCAATACACTCGGCCCAAATAGATAAAATATCACGACCCAACAGTTGGTATACTTAAAAAATGTACATGTATAATTTTAAATTCTCATGTTAAATAATTTTGGATTTGAGATTTTATGTAATTCAAAGAAAATAAGAACTTGTTTTCTTATGTAGGGGTGTTCTAAAATATTCTTATGTTGAAGCAATCTATATATGAATAACTAATACATAAAATATAAGAACTTATTTTATGTTTTGAGAAGTGTTCCTTAATATTCTTATGTGGAAGTAATATTTATAGGAAAATTGTTACATAAAATGTTAATTAATCTAAAATTTATTTTAAGTAGTGAGCATAATATTGTGAAGTGAAATTATTCAATAAGATTTCAATTATTTAAAAGTGTGGGAGTGATTCTTTAAGATTTTTATTTATAGACTAAATTTGGCCTTTGAACTATTTGGAGCATAATTTTATTTATGTAAGAAATAGTAAGGCTTATGAATTTCTTGTTGCGGAATTCAATTTGATTGTGTAGTCTTATGAAATGAAAGTCTTTGAAATACAAACTTTTGAATAATATTGAAGTGTGAACTTATTTCACTTAATTAATTATCTAAGGTTCAACAAAGTTATAAATTGAACCTAAAAGAGCAATATTGATTTGGTGAAGGAAATCAATATAATAATTTGTAAATAAAATTCATATTTTATTAGCCTAAATATGATCCAAAATATTTATTGTGATTTAGTTCAATAGTGAGATTGAAACTAAGTTATAAATATTCAAGTGGATATATATTAGGTGATAATATGTGCATATTAACCTTGAGATTCTATTGGATATAAAATTATTTATATGTTTACACTAACAATATAATTGTATAAACTATAATGTGATAGTTTTTTTTTGTATATTAATGATATGTTGATCATTTTACATAGTCTTGTTAACATAAACGAGTTTAAGAAATATCTATTTTGTCTTTATGTTGAAAGACTTGTAAAATAGATGTTATCTTATTATCATGTGAAAACATTGTGAGGATTCTAACTAAACCAATTAAATTGTATTGAGAGGCTATACTAAACTAAGTTTGATATACCTTGAGATTGAAGAATTTAATAATTCTTTAATAGTAGTGGTACACTAAAAGTTAATTCTGATATAGCTATTGTAAAGCTGAAGTACACATTCGCTAGTGGGAGCGTTATGTTTGATATGCAATGCACGAGATCAGATATTACATACAGTTTTAACTTAGTATACTAATGATTTACATTGATTTTTGTTAGATCTCTCAATGTTTTAATAGATCACACAAGTGTCACTTATATTTTAGTGATGAAAATTATAAATTTACAAGTAGGTAAATTTTCACTCAATCTTGGGGTTTGTTTCTTAGATGAGTAAGAAACAAATGAGTATTTCCCATTTCACAAATATGAATCTAATGTTATTATTTTATGAGGAAAGTTTAATGGATTAGGGTGTTTGTTAAAACATTGATCGTATCCTAGTCTAAAGCCTCCTATTTCACAATATTGTGTTAGTGAAATTTTTTATGTAGTACAAGTTATTAATCTTGGATTCATAGCTGGTTGTGATCTTGAATAAGTTAGAAAATATTCTCAAGTACGTGAATATATAATTATATTTTTACAAGTAGGTGGATATATTATTACCCTTAGTGAGGGAATAATTTACTTGGAGTAGCAAGTAATACTATTGCTTTATATGATGGAGAAAGCAAACGAAATCGAAATTTGTTGTTAAAACATCAAATTGTGGCCACTTCCATTGCTTAGTTCATTATGATGTGATAATGAAATTGTTTTGTATAGAGCATATGAGATTACCTTTAATGGTAAGTCTTGACATGTTGGTCATAGACATAATTTTTGTTAGATAATTGATACAAGAAGGTATTATAATATTTTCTCTGAGAAAGTCAAGTGACGACTGGACTTATCTTTTTACTAAGACTTTGACGAGATCTTAGTAAGTTTAACTACTTGTGATATGGAACTTAAACCACTTTGTGTCAGGGGTGATGGGAACCCAACCTATTCCTAGGTTACCCCTAGTTTATAGGCTCAATTGGAAAAACAAGTCACAGTTGCTGACTGTGTTACTATCGATGTGGTTCCATATGTAATTTAAGCTAGTAACGTCTATTGCACGACCGAGGCTGAGTTATACTCTTAACAAAGTTGTTGTGTTCTTAGCAACAGAAACACATGTGAAACACTTTGCCTATATGAACTAGAAGTGGAGCCGCTTCTTATAGAGGGTTGTGGTTTACTCTCTTAGAGGTTCATGAAAATGGTATCATGGCATTGCCATATTAATAAAGCGATTGAGAATACTCACCGTGGTAGGAGGATTTTATGCGTGTGTGATAATTCCGGTCATATCATATAGAAGTAGAGGTTCAATCTACGGACACCTTCAACTTCTATGTGACTTTGAGTTATTTACACTAAGGGAAGGTTCAATGTTCGTCACACCCTCTTTTATGCACACATGTCTTGGAGTTGTTTGATAGAAAGTTGTTTGGATGAAAAGTAGTTTTTCCAAACAAGTGGGGGATTGTTATATATTGCACCTTATTTTATACTTTTGTGACTTATAATATGTCATATTTGAGTTTGATAAAACTCATCTGTGGACATAATTTAAGTAAGTATAAAAGGTGTAAATTAATGTCCTCAACGTGGGGAATAAAAGAGAATTTTATTTGATTTGTATAGAAATCATTTGATTAGTGTCTATAGTGAGACATTTAATAAGGTGCAAAATTGTTTGATAAAACTATTTTTCCTTAGTTCCATTTAATAGAAGTCTATTTTATTTTATTTTATTTTTAGGAACAAAAGAAAAATAATGAGACTATTCAAATTCTATTTAACTCCTAATTATTACTAAGTATGGTTACATATATGTAACTTACATATTTAGTATTACTAAGTATGGTTAAATATAGAATTAAATTGTATTTTATGTAACTTACATATATGTATATATATGTATGTATATATGTTGATATATACACATAAGATAAGATATATGCATATAATAACATATAAGTTACAAGCAAGTTTGTGCACATGTTTTTCTCTCTTTTTGATCTTCTCCAATTTTTCTTACAAAAAAATAACTACTGCTAAGTAGTGTTCAATTAGAATTTTCTGTGAATTGCTATCACGGATTATTCATCAAGGCTTGACATATATCCTGGAGGTATATCGTCAGCAACCCATAGAAAACCGATCGTGGTGGGGGCGATAAAGACCTTAAGGACAGGGATCACCCGTGTCATGTCTTCAACAATAATCTTGACTCTACAAAGCTACGATTCTAATAGATTTGGAGGTAAAGTTTATTTCATTTTTTGCTCAAAACCTTCCTAAAAAAAGTGGGAGAATTTGGAGGGATGGAAAAGGGATGAAAGTTAGATATTTTATATTACCTAAAATAACCTTTCAAAATAAATAATATTTTCCTTTCTCTTCCCTCTTCTCCTTCTAAACTCACAAACAATAATATTTTATATTACCTAAAGTAACCTTTCAAAATAAATAATATTTTCCTTTCCCTTCACTCTCCTCTTAAACTCACAAACATGACAAGAAAAAATTATAATTCATTCTCATCCTTTTTCCTCTTATATTTTTCCTTTCCATCACATTCCTCTAAACTCACAAACGCAACATTATAGTTTCCCTTCACATCTCATCCCTCCAAACTTATAAACACAACATTAGGGTATGTTTGGAATTTGTTAAAAAATGTAATTGGTAATTCTAATTAATGCTTTAGCTTATAGCCAATTTTAAAAAAGTAGTTTGTATTTGGTAATAAAAAATACTTAACCTAGTAAGAAGTGAAAAATGTTTGGTATAAAAAATTTGTTAATCACTTATTTTCAATTGTAAATTACTAAAAATGAATGTTTTGAAAATTAAAGATGGGTAATTGAAGAAATTACTAAAATTAATAGGGATAGATTAGTAGATTTGGCAAAAAATTAGAAGCTCTAATTTGAAGTTTTTGATTATTTTCATAAAAACTGATTATAAGCAGTTTTAAAATTAGTTTGCGAAATACATTTTATTTCTTAAACCTAATTCACTACAAGAAAAAGGTTTATCAATGATCGCCTATCGGCCGATTATCCACTATCAGTAGATAACTATCAATGACCGATCGATCGTGACGATAGTCGTCAGATAAAATCTGGGTCCTTTGAGGTGCATCATCGGTGACCACTATTAGTGACTGAATTATCTCCGACCGATATGAGCGACCAAAATGACAAATTCGATCGCTAAGTCGAGTCGCAAGATGGTCCAGGCCAAAGTCGACGTGGTCCACGTGATGGCGATCGCTATATCGTGATCTTCATGATCACGATACCATCAAAAATGGTAAGTCGTCTAATTAGTATCATGTTGATCGCGTCGCGATCATCGATCTGAAAAAACAAAAAACCAAATTTTTGCTATTTTGCAGAATTCCCAAAAACTTGTACCTGTTTTGTACCTGCTTTATCTCAACACACATACACAACAAGATAAACAACATGCACAACAATATAAACATCCATCGTCCACCAACACATACACCAAACTAGTATATAAACTATATAAACCTTTAAAAACCAATATGAATTGAATAAATATAAACAAATCTAATATTGTTTAAGTAACATACAGAAAACCAATATGAATTGAATGAATATACAAGTACAAGTTTATCAAATAACTACAAAACTGATCTAAAGCAGGTACGTCAAGCATCATCGCCTCCTTGATCACCCTGTAATTAACAAAATAATAAAAAAAAGTTACATGCTATAGTAACTATGTTGATACTAATATATATTACAATAATATATACAACAAATTAATTTTATACCTCGTCGCCATCCCCATGTTGTCTCTGCTTGCTGCCATCGCTTCAACTAACTCCTCAAGACTCAGAGCCCTAGATGCCCGCCCCAAGATCTTGTAAGATCTCGATCTCGACATATAGCTCTCACGGTCGGTAGGAGTATGAGCAATTTGGATGGCTCACGATCATGAAGACTGGGTAGAAGAGCAGCCTGAGCCACTGAAGGATGGGCGTCGTCGTTGTCCTTGACCTTTAATGTAGTTCTTCTTCACAAAAGACGCCATCTCCCACAATTCTTGATCAATAGGCGGACGTGGAGTGCTTATAAGTATCCTGTCATCATGTTAACAATTCAATAGTTAAAAATAAATTATGTAAGCATTGATAAACAAGATCAAGTTGTTAAAACTTATTACCGTTATCTGGATAGCATCAGGCAGACCATCACGGGTGGCCACGTACACATCCAACCAATGGATAGGGTGACTTGAGATCGAGACTCTATACAAAAATAAAGCACAATATTACTAAGTAAAAATGTGATATATTTTCTACAATTCATGACTGTAAACATATTAAAACTTGTAAATACGTACCCTGGCAATGATATGATGCAACTGTGAAATATTGTCGCCCTTGTATGTCCCTTTAGCCTTTTCGCCATCGGGTACACCCGAGGATCACATTGAGTGGCGTAGCTTTTCGTCTTTTCACCCGACTCTCGCTCTCCATCATACACATCTCAAATTATGGAATTTGGGTGCACCACCGAGGGCTATGCTCGTGCATGTAATCCTCTCCCTGACCTGGATGGTCGATCTCGGCATTGTGAAGGGCTTTTTATCTTTCTTTGTTCAAATTATCCATGGTACGGACGGCGCACTTCTGCCAGAATAATGTCTGAATCACTGATGCATGCGCGTCCTCTCATCTATACCTTTTCTGCAAATAAAACAATAATAATAACATTACTAAACAATTATCCTTAATTACAATAATATATTATCAGTCATAATTAAAAAAATATACCGAATTGAAACCCAAACAAAGATCCTTGTGGGCGATAGGTGTGCTCGCCCACGTAATCACAGGTGTAGGCCAATTCTATAAACACAACTGTGATATGCACTTGACGATCTTATTATCTAAAAAATCACTATAGTATACAACAATTTACATCAACGATAAGTAGATATATTAAAGGAATTTACATCTAAAATAAAATCTAAAATGCTTATATATAAATGATGCGGGACGTACGTGCTATTCGGAGGAGGGCGAATCTGAATAAGAATTTGATCATCCGGATTAGTAAGGGCCTTGGGAACATGATTAGGTCCCTTACCCAAGCCGAGCTTTTTCTGCGCTGCTTCAGAAGCCATTTGTATATTATAAATTTCAAGATGTATATATGAGTTATATTTGATTACATGTATATATGAATATATAAAATGACAATAAACATGACAGTGATATAAACATGTATATATATGAATATAAAATTACAATAAACAAAAAATTCATTTAAATAGTTAAGTACATAAACATGACAATGATATAAAAACATGTAATGCTAAACATACATTTCATTTGTTCAAGTGTCAATGTCTCGATTCGTAATCATCTCAGATACGTGTTGCAGATTCATAACCATCATCCGCTTTGATTCAAAGGTCGATTCAAATCAATAACTCTTCCTCCTCAGTATCAATGTCATCTGACACAAGTATTGACTCAAGAGCTAATTCATGTGGTTCATCTCCACCATCTAACTGGATTACTTCATTGTCGTCCTCCACATTTATTATAGTTTGACTATGAAGCATTTGCTCTTGGTAAATCTCCCCATCAACTACTTCTACACGACTACGCGCGGGAGTATGAATTATAACTTGCCAATCTGTAGACGGTTTATACCTTTTCCTAACAGGACTAGGAGTGTAGTATACTTGTACTATTTGAGTTGGTAAAACAAACGGTTCGTTGTTGAGTACCTTGAGACTATGGAGGTCAATATCGACGATTCCATGTCTCACAACACGTATCCCTTTTTCCGAATCAAACCACGGCACTTGAACAACTGAATATGACCCCGACGTGCCCTTATACGACAACTCTACGATTTCCTCCAACTCCCCATAAAAGGCACGTACCAAGCCTCATCAGAATAATCATTGACACACACTCCGAGAGTTCGTTGTTCTTTTACCGTGCCCATATGCCTTTGTATGAAATTCACAACCATTTATTTTGTAACCATTGCGGCTGACTTGGTCCCTGTCTGGTGTAAGACCCCAGCTTTTATAAATAAAGATGAATTTTCTATAAATATTATTTTTGAATATTATGGAATAATTTGATATAATGTTATAGTTGTGGGTAATATTTATAAATTTTGCAAAGTATGCAAGTGGTTATATTATATTCGATTGGTCTGGGAATATTTGGTTTAGCAGGAATATTCAGATAACGGCTCAATCATTGGTGGACCCTAATAATGTAATTATCATTTTCGGATTGAGAAAACGACAAAAATATTTTATTGAAATAACGGCAGAAGTTTTACCGTTGATACTGTTGAACTACTCGGTAGTAAAAGTACAGTAATACGTGTGGTTGCATAGTAGCACACGGTATTGATTATTGATGCTTATGTGAGAAGTCACTCAGTTTGATTCCATTATTGTCGATTAATAATATGAATTATTATAGCGATAATGACGTTTTGTTTTATTCGTATTATTAACGTAATAAAATGTAAACATCTTTTTATATAAAATGTAATACTTTATTAAAGTTATTTTATAAATAAAATATATTATATTTTATTATGCATAGTGTTGCATAGTGTTTTCAGATAGTGTTGCATAAAGTGTTTGCATAGTAAAATGTTTTTATATAAATAGAATATATTATATTTTATTTAAAAGATTTTGCTTTAAATATGGACCGTCACGATTAAAGTAAATCAACTGGACCGTTCATGGATTAATTACTATGCATTCTATTTTCCTATAAATAAGCTCATTCCTTCATTATTTTCTTACTTAATTCACTTTGAAACTCTAGTAGAGAGAAACTATAGAGAGAAAGAAGAAAAGTATTCGCTACTTCACTTTGCCAATATTCAGCTTCTTCTAAGGTAAGGAATATTATTTGTTGTACCCGTAAGGGGTGTTATTCTTTCTTATTCATAAAGAGAACTTCGTTATTCCATTCATTATTATTCATTGAATAACTCGTAAAAGTGGCATACCCTATACATAACCTCAGATATACGCCAGATACCCTATACTTGGTGAAATCCTTTATGTTATTCCATCTTATTATTATTCGTTGGAATAACTCGTGATAATGTTTGGTTTACCTATACTTGGTGACATTCTTCTATTATTCATTGGAACATCCTCATGTGTGTTTTTTTACGGACCGGTTAAAATCTTTATTATTCTCCGCTTGAACATCCCGCTCGTGTGTTTTACACGGGACCTGGTTCCGTCTTTATCATTCTCGTTGAATATCCTATCGTGTGTTTTACACCGGATCCGGTTCCATCTTTATTATTCTCGTTGGAACATCCCGCTTGTGTGAATTTCACCGACCGTTCCGTTATTATTATTCTCGCTGAATAACTCGTCTATGCGCAAGTACCGCATGCATGGTGGTGATTTCTTTTGTTATTCCATTCTTTATTATACCAAATTGGTTAAAACTTTGACTTTATACTCCATGAAATTAGTAGAATATCCTTGATATTTGCGTTTCATCCAAAGATCTTTTCATGGAAATATTCTTCCGATCATTCTTGAATTTTACTCTACAAAACAAGATCATGTCGACAATTTGGACGTTAATAATTCCCGGATAAAATAATTCTTGAACTTGTTTTATTGAATTTTATATCATTGTCATCATCCTCATGTTTATATTTTTTTTAAAGTCATCTGTGGGTCTGTAGAGCAGTATGGATGGACTTGGTATGATTATGACGAGGATTATTCGGTGTAATCATGACCGTAATGTTACAAATGATGTGGTAAAAATCCTCGGTGGTCAGTAGTGCATTGATGGACAGATTGTTGGCATGATCATGACTATTAATGAATACACAACTATTCTCGCCCGTAGTGCATGAATAATTGTGGTCGCGATACTAAAGAATATCCTTGGTCGTAAAGTGAGGGGTGATTCGATGATGTGGATTATTTATTAAAGTCGAAGTCTCAAACTTTAATAATGATGAAAAACCTTTTAAATCATAAAAGATAGTAGATTTTATTTTCTACTGACTCTTTTAATGGATTGCTTGTTCCACCGCAGCTTAAACTTGATGTTTATTATATTTTATCGCTTTAACATTGTTGAAGGCTATTGATAATTTATTCGCATTATCTTAGTCATAATATTTCATCGGGCTAGTTGAGCTCACCCTTTCTTTCTTTCACCGTTCTCTTCGTGAAATGAGAACATAAATGGACGAGTCGAGGAACTGAGTAATGTTCCAAAGGATAGCATTAGTAGTCCTCACTATTCTCGTGAAATAGTGTGATAATAATTGTAATGAGGACTCCTTTTGAGTTTGTATAATATCTAGTAGACAATATTTGTATTCAAACTCACGCTTTATGTCATATTATACATTTACGCTTATATTAGTAAGTTGTATTTAAATTTGCACCATGTATCCGACTACCCAAGATGGGTGATGTATACCTAATTTTGGGGGGCGCCACGGTTGGTATCGAGCTTAGGATATGATCCCGCTAAGATGTGAGAAAAGTACTAGGAGGGAGAGACGGGGAATACCTTCGCTTAGTATGACCTACCTAAGTTTATGTGTTATTTTATTGGCTCACGTAATATAAAGATAATTTGTTACATGTCAATTAACCTTTTGTTTTGTGGCGAAGATTCGAAAATGACATCCGAGAATGTTGAGAATAAGAATGGAGCACAAAGCGATCGTTGATTCACCACATATCAATAATCGGGATAATGTGCATCGAAGGCGATAATCCTTATGCAAACAACAACACTCGACCAAATGATGAATGATCAAATGTTCAGAGACTTTATGCAATTTATGCAACAAGAAAGCGAGAGCGACTCTGTCCAAAACGTAGGTGGAAACATTTGAAAACTCTCTCAAGGCCACCGCTAAACAATTCAAGGAGCTAGACCACCGGAGTTTAAAGGAGAGCCAAAACCACTTCGGCGGAAGCATGGATAAAGCAGATTACCAAGATATTTGATGTCTTGGGATGCTCCGAGGAGCAAAAGGTTCCCTTCACGCCTTTATGTTGGCGAGAGAGGCAGACATCGGTGGGAATTCCAGAAACGTACTCAACTCTTTCAGATCAAGATATCTTGGGAGAAGTTCCAGAGCTATTCAACGATAAATACTTTCCCGAAAGTATTCGCCACATAAAGGAGGTGGAGTTTATCAAGTTGGAACAAAACAATATGACCGTGTCGCAACACGAGGCAAATTTTTCATGAGTTATCACGGTTCAAGGGCCCCACTGGTGGATAATGAAGAGAGAATGACGCTAATGTTTTTAAGAGGTTTGAAGTCGAGATACGCCAACATCTTATTTCTCATAAACCGTGTTTGTATTCGAGATGTTGTAAATAGGGCTCATTAGTGGAGCGCGATAACGAGTCAACGTAACTAAAAGAGAGCAAACGAAAAATTATAATACCGCCGAGAGTAGTCATCAGCGGTGACAACAACGTGGAGGGAATCAATAAAGCGATATGGTAACCACTTCAATTGGTAATCGTACAAAACAATAAGAATGGACATTTCAAGAAACGGAGATTCAACAATGATGGAAAGACGCCAAGACCAAAGACCCGTTGTTAAGGAAGGAGAAAGACCACCTATCATATGCTTCAAATGCGAGAAGAGGGACACATCATCCAACCTGTGCCATGCCATCCAAAGCATGTTATAATTGTGGAAGAGAAGGTCACTTAGCTCGATTTTTGCCATCAAGACAAATTCAACTAGGATGGAGGCACCAAAGGTCAGTCCGTAAAAGTCAAAACCCAGAAGTGTAAGGGAGAGCGTTTGTTGTGACCTCCCAAAGAGCAAGGAACCCGAATGAGGTCATCACGGGTAAGCTTATCATAAACTCTAATGAAGTCTACACTTTATTTGATACCTGTTCTACCCATTCTTTTATTTCTCCTACTTGCGCCATCGATTAAATTTGACCGGAGAAATTAGACTTTGACTTATCTGTGGAAACTCCGTTGGGAGAAACCTTCATTACATCCCATCGCTTATAAGTCTTGTTTAGTTCAAATCGGTATCCTCACATTAATTGTCGATCTTATTTCATTAAAAATACTTGCATTTGTCGTGATTCTGTGGATTGATTGGTTAACTACTTATCATGCAAAAATTGATTGTTTTCGTAAGGTTGTTAGCTTTCATATTCCTAATCAACCTATTATGCTAATTCAAACGACCAAACCATTAAAATCAATCACTACTCATCTCAAGCCATAAAGCTATTCGCTTATTGAAAAATGGATGTCAAGCTTTCTTAGCTCATGTCACGATTTAAACAAAAATACGCGTTTTGAGCGATATTTCTATTGTTAATAAATTTCCGACGATTCTCAAGAACTTCCCGGCCTACCCCAGAGCGTGAAATTGAATTTTGTATCGACCTTGAACCGGTACAAAACCTATTTCCAAAGCCCCATATCGAATGGCTCTATTGAACTTCGTGAGTTAAAGACCCAACCGCAGGAATTGTTAGACATCGGCTTTATTCGCCCTAGTACTTCTCCTTGGGGTGCTCTGCTCTATTCGTGAAGAAGAAAGATGGGAGTATGCGATTTTTGTATTGATTATCTGGAGTCAATCATGTCACCATCAAAATAGGTATCCATTTCCACGTATTGATGACCTGTTTGATACAACAAGTAAGGAGCCAAATTCTTTTCAAAGATTGATCTTCTCCTCGGATATCACCAATTGAAGATTAGAACCACTGACATTCCAAAAGACGGCTTTTAGAACCCCAGACGGCATTATGAATTCCTAGTCATGTCCTTTGGATCGACTAATGCTCCTCGCCGCCTTCATGGATATGATGAACCGAGTATTCAAGGAATATTTAGATCACTTTGTGGTCATCTTTATTGATGACATCCTTATTTATTCCAAAAGCCGTGAAGATCATGAGCAACACTTGAGGTCGACACTCCAAAAGCTTCGTGAATATAAGCTTTATGCCAAGTTGAAGAAATGCGAGTTCGCGTGAAGAAGTAGCATTCCTTGGGCACGTGGTATCAAGTCATGGAATATCCGCTGACCCAAAGAAAGATGAAGCTATTCAAAGTCGGGAACAACCTAAATCAATGGATCAAGCACGTAGCTTTCTCGGTTTAATTTGGTTATTATCTGAGATTCGTGGAAGGATTTTCTCAATCGCTACTCCATCGACTCAAATTGACTCGAAAAGATACAAAGTTCTCATTGGAGCGAAGAATGTGAGAAGAGTTTTCAAGAACTCAAGAGGAGACTTATTTCAAAGACTGCTCGACAATACCATCCGCCTCGGAGGGATTTGTCATCTACAAATGATGCTTCGAGCAAAGGTTGGGATGTGTTCTTATGCAACATGGAAAAAGTTATAGCCTATGCCTCGCGACAAATCAAAGAATATGAGAGGAATTATCCTACTACATGATCCGGAGTTGGCAAATTGTTGTCTTTTGCACTTAAAATTTGGAGGCATTACTTGTATGGGGAGAAAGTGGAGATCTTTACGGATCATAAAAGCCTCAAATATTTCTTCACTCAAAAGGAACTCAACATGCGACAACGACGTTGGCTTGAACTCTTGAAAGATTATGATCATACCATCCAATATCATCCCGAAAAAGCGAACGTGGTAGCCGACGATCGAGTAGAAGATCGTATGCAAGCACGAAGTGCGTTATTGTCAACACAAAGGCCCATTTTGTGTGACTTGCAAAGGATGGAGATAGAGTTAAAGAGACCAAGGACGTATGTGATGATAGCGAATATATGAGTAGAACCGACTTTAATCGATAAAGTTAAAGCCGCCAAGCTACGCACTGGAGTCGATGCGCGTATGAGGAAGAAAGTGCAAGAAGGTGCTACGCCGGAAGCAAGAATCGATGATGAAGGAATACTTTGAGTCAACTCCGGACTTTGTGTTCCTAACGAATTTCGATTTAAAGTATAATATCATGATGGAGGCGCATAACACACCATTTGCAATCCATCTCGGGAGTACCAAAATGTATCATGATATTCGTCACACATTTTGGTGGAGCAATATGAAGAGAGAGATATATTTGCTTATCTCAAGGTGTCTAACTTGTCAACGAAAGTTAAAGCGAGCATCAAGTACCAAAAGGTCCATTGCAACCACTTGAAATTCCGTAATGGAAGTGGGAGCACATTACCATGGATTTCACACGGCCTTCCTAAGGTTTCTCAAGGCATTGATGCGATTTGGGTCATTGTTGATAGATTGACCAAGTCGCTCATTTCTTACCGACACGAGAAACTTATACACTTGAACGTCTTGCTCAGATGTACATAAACGAGATTGTAAGATCGCATGGTATGCCAGATCCATAGTTTCGATCGAGACCCAAGATTCACTTCACGATTTTGGGTTAGTTTGCAAAAAGCTATGGGCACAGATTTCACGATTTATTTCGGCAGATATCATCCTCGCGATTTTGGACGGACAATGGAGAGGACTATTCAAACTCTTGAAGATCTATTAAGACTCGTGTCCTTGATTTTCAGGGAGTTGGAACAAGTTCTTACCATGGTGGAGTTTTCCCAACAACAACAGCTTATCAAGTAAGTATTGGCATGGCTCCATTCAAGGCGTTGTATGGAAGAAAGTGTCGCTTCCAAAGATGTTGGGATGAGGTGGGTGAAGCAATGTTGTTGGGACCGGAGTTGGTACGTATGACTTTTAAAAGATTCAAACGATCCGACAACGATATAAAAACCTCACAAAATCGATAAAAAGAGTTATGCCGATCTTCATCGAAAGGACGTGGAATTTGATATAGAGATCATGTGTTGTTGTTAAGAGTTGCTCCATGGAAAGGAGTTACAAGATTTGGAAAGAAAGGAAAACTTAATCCTCGATTCATCTGGTCCATTTTAATCCTCGATCGAGTAGGAATCGTGGGCCTATAGACTCGCTTTTTACCGCCAAATATGTCTCGTGTTCATAACGTTTTCACATATCCATGTTACGTAAATATGTGAAAGACCCAACAATATTATTGAGTTAGAACCTGGACGAAATAGCGGAAGATTTGACGTATGAAGAGGTTCCCTGCTCAAATTTTGGATAAGAAGGAACATATTCTATGCTCCAAGGTTATACCTCAAGTCAAAGTTTTGTGGAGGAACCACGATGTTGAGGAGATGACTTGGGAGTTAGAATCAAATGAAATCAAGGTATCCTTACCTCTTCGACATACCAGTATCGCACTCTAATTTCGAGGGCTAAATTTTATAAGAAGGGAGGTTGTAAGACCCTCAACTTTTATAAATAAAGATGAATTTTCTATAAATATTATTTTTGAATATTATGGAATAATTTGATATAATGTTATAGTTGTGGGTAATATTTATAAATTTTGCAAAGTATGCAAGTGGTTATATTATATTCAATTGGTTCTGTGGAATATTCGGTTTAGCAGGAATATTCGCATACAACTACCAATCATTGGTGGACCCCATTAATGTAATTATTGTTTGATCGAGAAAACGACAAAAATATTTTATTGAAATAACTAGGAAGTTTTACCGTTGATACATGTTGAACTACTCTAAGTAGTAAAAGTATAAGAATACGTGTGGTTGACAAGAAATACACCAGATTGATTATCGATGCTTATGTGAGAAGTCACCAGTTTGATTCCATTATCATTCGATTAATAATATGAATTATTATAAGCGATAATGACGCTTTTGTTTTATTCGTATTATTAACGTAATAAAATGTAAACATCTTTTATATAAAATGTAATACTTTATTATAGTTATTTTATAAATAAAATATATTATATTTTATTATGCATAAGTGTTGCATAGTGTTTTGCATAGTGTTGTATATAGTGTTTGCATAGTAAAATGTTTTTATATAAATAGAATATATTATATTTTATTTAAAAGATTTTGTTTTAAATATGGACCGTCGATTAAAGTAAATCAACTGGACCGTTCATGGATTAATTACTATGCATTCTATTTTCCTATAAATATAAGCTCATTCCTTCATTATTTTCTTTACTTAATTCAATCAAACTACAGAGAGAGAAACTATAGAGAGAAAGAAGAAAAGTATTCTCGCTACTTCACTTTGCCAATATTATTCTTCTAAGGTAGGAATATTATTTGTTGTAATTCGTAAGTGGGGTGTTATTCTTTCTTATTCATAAAGAGAACTTCGTTATTCCATTCATTATTATTTTCATTGGAATAACTCGTAAAAGTGGCATACCCTATACATAACCTCCTATACGCCAGCATACCCTATACTTGGTGAAATCCTTATGTTATTCCATTGTTTATTATTCATTGGAATAACTCGTATACGCTGTGGTTTACCCTATACTTGGTGACATTCTTCTATTATTCATTGGAACATCCCGTCTGTGTGTTTTTACAATCGACCCGGTTCTCATCTTTATTATTCTCGTTGAACATCTCATCGTGTATTTTACACCGGACCGGTTCCGCTTCTTTATCATTCTCATTTGAATATCCTATCGTGTGTTTTACACCGGATCCGGTTCCATCTTTATTATTCTGTTGAACATCCCGCTTGCGGTGTGAATTTCACCGACCGGTTCCGTTATTATTATTCTCATTGAATAACTCGCATCATGCGCAAGCACCGCATGCATGGTGATTTCTTTTGTTATTCCATTCTTTATTATACCCAAATGGTTAAAACTTTGACTTCTATACTCCATGAAATTAGTAGAATATCCTCGATATTTGCGTTTCATCCAAAGATCTTTTCATGGAAATATTCTTCCGATCATTCTTGAATTTTACTCTACAAAACAAAGATCATGTCGACAATTTGGACGTTAATAATTCTCGGATAAAATAATTCTTGAACTTGTTTTATTGAATTCTTATATCATTGTCATCATCCTCATGTTTATATATTTTTTAAAGTCATCGTGGCCCAGTAGAGCATGGATGGACTTGGTATGATTGGCTTATGATCGGGGATTATTCGGTGTAATCACGACCGTAATGTTACAAATGATGTGGTAAAATCCTCGCCGGGTCAGAAGTGCATTGATGGATGTTGTTGGCATGATCATGACTATTAATGAATACACAACTATTCATTGGCCCGTAGAATGCATGAATAATTGTGGTCGTGATACTAAAGAATATCCTCGGCCAGAAAAGTGGGGGTGATTCGATGATGTGGATTATTTATTAAAGTCGAGTCTCACTTTAACAAATGATGAAAAACCTTTAAATCATAAAAGATAGTAGATTTTATTTTCTACTTGACTCTTTTAATGGATTGCTTGTTCACCAAGCAGCTTAAACTTGATGTTTATTATATTTTATCGCTTAACAATCGTCAAGGCTATTGATAATTTATTCTCGCATTATCTTAGTCATAATATTTCTTATCGGGCTAGTTGAGCTCACCTTTTCTTTCACCGTTTCTTGTGAAATGAGAACATATACGGGACTTAGTCGAGAAGCAGAGTAATGGTCCGAGGATAAGATTAGTAGTCCTCACTATTCGTGAAATAGTGTGATAATAATTATAATGAGGACTCCTTTTGAGTTTGTATAATATCTAGTAGACAATATTTGTATTCAAACTCACAGTTTATGTCGTATTATACACGACAGTTATATTAGTAAGTTGTATTTAAATTCTGTACCATGTATCTGACTTCCCAAGATGGGTGATGTATACCTAATTTTGGGGGCGTCACATCTGGTCCCATAGCTAGGACTTGTACATTAGCCGGAAAAAAAGTATGGATGTTTCATACACATCCAAGGAGGCAAGTTGTACGGAGTAACAATCACAGGCCGACATGAGTACGGAATAGCTGAGTGGCCAAATGGATTGAAACCATCGGTGGACAATCCAAGCCTCATATTTCTAGGTTCCAATGCAAACCCTGGATGTGCTAAGTTGAAATCTTTCCAAGCCCGCCCATCATGGATGATTTAGTTCTCCATCTTTATTTGGAGATTTCGCGATGCCAACTCATATGTTCAAATTTGTTCTTGAAGACATGTACAATCTTTTTAGCCGATGTGTTATTGGAAAATATCTTAGAATCTTAAACGGTATACTTGATTTTTTAGTAGTCACACCCTCTTTATTAGGCCTAAACCGATCATGACTGCAAAACGTGCACCTTGTCATATGTTCATTTTCCTTATAAAATAACATGCAATCATTGGGACATGCATCGATCTTTTGGTATCCAAGACCCAACTTCTTCACCATTTTCTTACAAAAGTAATAGTTACCAGGTAATTTCTCACCGTCAGGCAACATACTCTTAATGGCCTTCAAGAGCAACTCAAAACACTCATGGCTCATGTTGTGATCAGCCTTGATGTTAAGTAATGTCGCCACTATAGACAATATACTGTGTTTGGTGCAACCATGCCACAATGGCTTGCTACCCTCGTCTAACAACTTAAAGAAGTCTTTGGCATCAGAATTCATAGGTTGCTCTCTGTCTTGTTCCCAATCAAAATTTGGCCCTGCAATATCATGAACCATTTCATTCATTCGATGAGTACTACTGCCCGAATTGTGTACTACGTGATTCCACCATCTCTTCTCGCCCATGTGCCCACCAAAGATTCTTCGTAATTTTCATGAACCCGAAACAAGTAAATGATAGTTTACCACGCCTCTGTCCATATAATTTACATTCTTACACTTCAAACATGGACATCAGATTCTGCGACTTACCATTCATACATTCCGGTGACTATCGCGATACTCCAAAAACACTTGGTAACCAAATTTTAAATTCAACAGAAGATCTATCTGGGCACTTGACTTTCGTCGTGCCATCCAACTACTGATCCCGAATAGAGGTCCATGATTCCACGGTACCTACTACGCATAAACATGAGCTTATTAATCATATGACTTGAGCATACTTGTAACCATATGACTTGAGCATACTTGTAAGTATATGATTAACATTTCAGCATACTTGTAAGCATATGACTTGAGCATACTTGTAACCATATGACTTGAGCATACTTGTAAGCATATGATTAACATTTAAGCATACTCAATGTTAACGAATGAATGTAAATTAAAGCAGTATAAGAAACTTTAAATGTTATTAAATTTAGTATGAGAAACTAAGTAAATACTACTTAGTTTAATAGTTATATTATATTATGTTATTTTATTTTAATTTATTTTAAATTTGTTTTTATTGTTAATCGTAAGTGAATACGTAAGGTATTTCATTCATGCTAGCTTTATATCAGAGTTAAAGTATCTCATTTATACAAGTTTTGACATTTCTTAAATTTTAACATCTCTTAAATTTTTTCTTGCTCTATTCCATACATTTACTTTATATAGGATAAATAGATGGAAGAATGTTTTTCCGCTTCTTTTCAGGAATGTTATTCTTACGTTTCACAGCTATATGTATAAATTAGTAATACATATTTGGTTGGTATTCAGATGCATTGAAATGTTTCTTCTTAAGAAAACTACCACCATCTAAGGCTTCACGCCAAGAATTGAAGAGTCCATCTAATCTATAATCTTTTATGTTTTGGGATAGTCACAACTATAATCTTTTATAATCTTTTATGTTTTGGGATAGTCACAACTTGGTTGAGCAATTTATAGCTTCTATAATATTTTGTAGCTTTATTCTTGTATACATAAGTGTTAAATACCATTGTTTTTCTTTTATAGCCAAAACAGTCTCTTTATTGACCAAGTGTGTCTAGTTACCTTCTCATTGCACTAACAAGACCCTAAGATCGCTTATTTTGGCTTAATAAAATTTCAATAGCTTACCATGTCGACAACCAAGCTTGGCTTGGCCTCGTGAGCTTAGGGTAAGCTTGGCGTGGCCTCTCGTGGCCTTATTTCAGCCCATCATCGACTCAATGCCCCTTAATAGGCTCTAGTGGATCACCAATATATTTATATCCAATTGATAAGAAAGACCTGGGCTCTCTATATAAATAGAACCCAATTTATCGAGAATTACTAAAATTAAGCTACTCACATATTCAAAAATTCAATTTCTCATTTTATTTCAATAATGGGCATAGCTTTCCTATAACCAAAAGCTATTATATATTTTAAACCTAAAACTGTTCACAATAAAAGAGGTAAAAAAAATTCAACTACAAACTTATACTTATAATACTTATGAACATTTTTCAAACTTATACTTGTAATACTTAAAAAAAATTCGCCAGAGTCTCCCCTACAATATGGACTAGCCACATGCACGACGGCATGCATATATGGACATTTCTAGGCACCCAAGACACAAACCAAGAGAAATATACAAATTCCCAATACAATAAGACCAAAACAATAACAATTGAATGCAAATTAAAGCAGTAAAAAATTCAGCATATTAAATAAAATTCTTTGTTGAGATAAGGATGTTAGAAAGGACTCTATTTTATGTCTTAATTACTGAACACTCATGAGACATTAATATTGAGACCCATATACATTTTCAATATAATATCAATCAAAACATTACCAATATACAATTATAAATGAATTTTATAATTAACAAACATACATTATAAATGAATTTTATAATTAACATCAATTAGCATATTTGATGAGAATTGAACTAGGACAAATCTTATTCTTAACTCAACCTCAATTTTTAAAGTCTTAACTATCTATCAAGCTAAGACCAAATTGGTGTGTGAGCTCTTTGTGAAAGCTAAAAGGTAAAGAGGTGACTAAACGAATTACCCAATACACGGTGTATTCATGCACACAATCGCCAAATCCAACGAATTGACATACAATTTCAAACACGATTCAAGAAATTACAATGAATGAAGATAAATACCTGTTTAGAAGATTCAATCAAACTTGAAAAATTTGATCTCCTTTGTCGAGGCAGGTGGTAGGTGGCCGGTGGCAGGTGGTAGGTGGCAGCGCCGACCAAACTCTTTTCCTCTCCCCCCTTTCTCCTTCTTCTCTCTATTTCGGACTTCCCTCTTTTTTTTTTCTCTCTCTGCTTACGGTCGAGCTTAACACTCGACATCGATTTCATTTAGTTTGATCAGCGACCGCATGTGGTCGCTGATTTTTAATGACATGGACTTATTAGTGACCGCATACGGTCGCTGATTATAAGTGGTCGCAAAAAACCTACGCGCCAAAATTTCCTGCCAAAATTTGGGTGGGAAATTTGTTCTAGCGACTGATCTGCGACCGCATGCGGTCGCTGATATAACTTAGTGACTGGATTATAGAATGGTCGCTGATGCCGGTCGCTATTACGAATATCAACGACCGAAAATGCGGTCGCTGATATAATTGGTCGCTGATAGACCTTTTTCTTGTAGTGATTATAAGTCAATTTGATTGTGGGGAGCACTATTTCCACATGAATTTTTGATATTTTCACATGTTTTTCTCTCACAAAAAGGTGGAACCCTTTTTCTTTTCAAATGAGAAAAACATTATGTAAAAATATTAAAAAATATATATATGAAAATATTAGTTTCCTTGATTGTTTATAACGATTTCAAACACCATCTTAATCTAAAATATTTAGGTTATGTATTTGTTATATAGTATACCCAAGCCTAAACCAATATATGTTTATAAGATTTAGGTCAGTCAAGTTGTGGAGGCTGTAGAATTCGGGTAAGTTTATAGGGTTCTTTACAAAAATATACAACAATTAAAAAGTAATTACACCATTAGTGTATCAAATAATAGTTACAAAAATAATACACTTTCCAATATTTATTTACAGTATTAGTGCAATTAGGATTCCTTAATTTAGGAAAATATTATAGGATTCAATTCATAATAATAAGAAAACCTAAAATCAAGGAGAAATAACTGCCATAATTAATAATTCAAATTCAAATATCTTGGATATAACAACAAAAACAAATTTAAATTCAAAAATAATTGCATACTAATTCCCAGTAAGAACAGAGTTACCAAACAAATCGAAAACAAAAAAAGAGAAAATCACAACAACCAAAACAAATCGAAAAAGAAAAAGTCAGAGTTACCAACCCAGCAAGAACAGATCCAAAATGAATTCGGAGTAGCCGAACAAAGAGGAAATCAAGAACAACCAAAATAAAACAAATTGAAGAAGAAGAAGTAGAAGTCGGAGTAAATCAAAGAAGAAGAAGTCGAAGTTACCAAACCAGCAAGAACAGATCCAAAACGAATTCGGAGTAGTCGAACAAAGAGGAAATCACGAACAAATTTTTTCTATGAATATTTGGTTACCCACAAAAACTAAAATGGTTACCTTTGTATGAAGGTTTGGCTACCAACTGCACCATATTCAAAATAATTTTATTTCTAAAAGGTTATTTATAAGTAACTAACAGCTACATAAATGGAAACTTAGACATAGCATTTCGGATACCATCTGCACGTAACACTTGGAAACTGTTCTTAAATATTTTTATAATTAATTGATAACCCAATAAAACTGAATTGGATACCTTTTTATGAAGGTTTGGCTACCAACTTATAAATAACATTTTAAAAATAAAATTATTATGAATATGATGCAGTTGGTAGCCAAACCTTCGTACAAAGGTAACAATTTTAATTTTTGTTGGTAATCAAATATTCATAAAAAAATGTTTTCTGCGGAAACCTCTCACCAACTCGTTTGATGTGTGCCTCCCACAAGGGAAAAGAATGCAGATCGAGTGATAAGAGAGTTACGTGTCGGACTCTGAAGGGAAGAAGGAGTGACTAAAATAACTGTTGTGTAATTATATCATCATCACCTGACTCTAATTTTGTCGCCTTCATTTCATCACATAAAGAAAATCACTCAAAATCAATTAATTTATACAAATTTCGTACACACATTTCTCTCTATATATATTCATTTCGTTATATATATAAACCCTAGAGAGAGAAAGAAACAAATGTAGATAACTTTCATGTGATATGTAACTATACGTATGTGACGCCCCCAAAATAGGTATACATCACCCATCTTGAGTCGCCAAATACATGGTACAAAATTCAAATACAACTTAATTATACAATAGTCGTGTAAATACGACAAAACATATGCTGTGAGTTTTAATACAAATATTGTCATCTAGACAATATCCACACTCAATTGAGTCCTCATTACATTTATTATCACACTATTTAACAGAATAGTGAGGACTACTAATGCTATTATCTGGACCGTCACTCCATTCCCCGACTAGTCCCTGCTACGTTCTCATTTCCTGAAGAGAACAATTAAAGTAAAAGGGTGAGCTCAACTAGCCCAGAAAATATATTATGACTAAGATAATACTGTAATAAATTATCGTTAGTTTTCAACAATGTTAAACCGATATAATATAACAAACATCAAGTTTAACTGCTAGGTTGAACAAGCAATCCATTAAAAGAGTCAAGTAGAGAATAAAATCTACTATCTTTTATGATTTAAAACGTTTTTCATCACTTTTTATCGCTAGGACTCAGCTTAATAAATAATCCACATCATCCCTGCACTACGGCCAAGGATATTCATTAATATCACAACCATAAATTATTCATGCACTACGGGCCAAGGATATTCGTGTATTCATCAATGGTCATGATCATGCCAACAACTGTTCATCAATGCACTACGGGCCAATGAGAACTTTTACCCCATCATTTATAACATTACGGTCATGATTATACCAAATAATCCCTGGTCATAATCATACCAAGTCCAACTATGCACAACAGGCCACAGATGACTTTATCATAATATATGCATGAGGATGATGACAATGATATAAGAATCCAATAAAACAAGTTCAAGAATTAATTTATCAAGAATTCAATAACGTCCAAATTGTCAACATGATACTGCTTTGTAGAGTAAAATTCAAGAATGCTCAGAAGAATATTTCTATGAAAAGATACTAGATGAAACGCAAATATCAAGGATATTCCATTAATTTCATGGAGTATAGAAGTCATAACTTTAACCAACTGAGTATAATAAAGAATGGAATAACAAAAGAAATCACCGTGTATGTGATAGATCGCATGCATAAAAGTTATTCCAAGCGAGAATAATAAATAATGAGAACCAAGTCGTGCGCAGAACGCATGCACAAGATATATTCAACAGTAATAATAAATAACGGAACTCGTGTCAAAGTAAATTGCACCGATAGGATGTTCCAACATAATAATAAATAACGAAAACAGTCGTCACAGAACGCACGCAGACGTGATATTCCAATGTAATAATAAAGAATGGAATAATGAAGAATTTCACCATGTATGCGGCAGACTCGATGTATAAAAGTTATTCCAACATAATAACTAAGAATGGAATAATAGAAGTTCTCTTCATGAAGACGAAAAGAAAGAAATAATACCCTTACCTTAGAACAAACTGGATATAGGAGTAGTGAAGTAGCGAGAATATTTTTCTTCTCTTCTCTCAGAGTTTCTCTCTCTAGAGTTTCAAAGTGAATTCGTAAGAAATAATGAAGGAACGAGCTTCTATTTATAGGAGAATGGATGAATAGTAACTAATTCTTTGAGCAGGCATTAATTTACTTTTAAACCAGACTCATCCATTGGTTTACTATAAAATATTCTAATAAAATAAAATCTTTTAAATAAAATATAATATATTCTATTTATAATCTAATAAAACGAATAACTTTATAAAAGTATTCTATTTTATATAAAAAGATTTTACTATGCAAACAAAGATACGAGCACTATGGAAACACTATGATAATAAAATATAATATATTCTATTTATAGTATTATAAAATAAATAACTTTATAAAAGTATTTTATTTTATATAAAAAGATTTTACTATGCAAAACACTACGCATAATAGAATATAATATATTCCATTTATAGTCTAATAAAACGAATAACTTTATAAAAGTATTCTGTTTTATATAAAAAGTTTTTCTGTTTTATTTCATTAATAATACTAATAAAATATAAATTCATCATCATTATTAGAATTCACACTATTAACCGACCAGGTCGTTCCCAGGAAAGAGGGGGCTTTCCAATAAGGATTTCTCCCTATTGGCGCGCAATTAGGTGACCAAACCTCTCCTTGGTAGAACTTCTAGACATCGTTAATATTACAAATAATAATATTAACAACTTCGTCGTCTCAATTATTGATTTAATAATATATAAAATATCGTCAATAATTGAATTAATTAACGTAAGATACTATGCAACAATTAATGAAGCAATAATTGAACAAAACTGAGTGACTTCTCACGTAAGCATCAATAATCAATACCGTGTGCTACTATGCAACCACGCGTATTCATGTACTTTTAACACCGGGTGTTTCAACAGTTAATGGTAAAACTTCCGCCGTTATTTTCATAAAATATTTTTATCGTTTTCTCAATCCGACAATAATTTCGTTGTGGGGTCCACCAATGATTTGTGTAAATGCATTTAATATTCCCTGTTAAAACGAATATTCCCCGGCCAATCGAATATTATATAACAACTTGTGTACTTTACAAAATTTATAAATATTACCCACAACCATAACATTATATCAAATCCACACCATAATATTCAAAAAAAATATTTCGAGGAATTTAAATCTTTATTCATAAACTTTGGGGTCTCACAATCTCCCCTCCTTATGAAATTTCGCCCTCAAAATTTACGTACGTACCTGGTATGCCGAAGATGTGTGGATACCTTGACTTTATTTCATATTCCAACTCTTGAGGTATAACCTTGAATACCTTTATCGTCGAAAACATTACACGTTGCATACGTGCATGCCCGATGTCCTCTTATTACCTTTGAATGTACATCAGTCCCTAAAATAGCCATTTTTGGCCTTGATACCGACCTCAAATCTCAAAATATAAAGAATGAAATTTATAAGTCTACTCTTTATCTTTCCGAATCATCCTAAATCACCTCAATCGGAGTTCGTATGAAAACGTTATGCCCAATTTACTAAAGGACGTCAGATAGATTTTGGCTTAAAACTTGACCAGCGCCTAGGCGCCCAGATTTGGCCTTGGGCAAGCACCTAGGCGCCCAAGAGTAGAATCTAAGCACCGAGCCTAGTGCCTAGGCGCTCGACCCTTGGCACTTAACTCCAATTTTCCAGATTTTGCAACTTTTTGCACACATACTTCAAATCTTCATAACTTCTTTGTCCGTTATCGGAATTAGTCCGTTTTTGTGGCTATGGAAAGCTTGTAACATGCTCTATAAAACCCCTATGATTTCATAATTTTTCAGATTCATTAATTATTTTGAAATTTGGCTCCAAAGTCCCCAAAGACTAAGTTTTTACTAAACAACGGTACGTGAAAAACGTTATGAACAAGCGACATACTTGGCGGTAAAACGAGTCTATAGGCCACAGTTCCTACTCGATCGAGGATTTCAAATTGGCCAATTTAATCGATGGTTAAGATAACGCCTTCTTGAACCTTCTTCTTCATATTCATCAGATTCGGGTGTGTAGCTTAAACGGCTTTAACTTTATCGATTAAAGTCGATTCTACTCATATATTTGTTATCTTCACATGGGTCCCTAGAGTCTTTAACTCTATCTTCATCATTTATAAGTTATACGAAATGGATTTTTGTGTTAACAACATCGCACTCGTAAACGCATACGATCTTCTACTCAACGCGTCAGCTACCACGTTCGCTCTTCCACGATGATATTGAATGGAACGATCGTAATCTTCAACAGCTCGAGCCAACGTGTTTGGTGCATGTTACGTTTATTTTAGTTGAAGAAATATTTAAGGGGTTTAGAAATGGGGTTTTGTACTGGGGTCAATATAAAATTAGATTTCACGCTCTAGGGGTAGGCTAGGAAGTCTTTAAGAATACGTCAGGAAATTTATTAACAATAGAAATATCATTCAAACTGCGACTCTCATCCAAAACTTGGATAGAACGCCACATTGATACCTATCAAATTGTCATCGTCATTCACGACGCCCACGTAAAGTCGGCTTCTTGCATTCGCAAGACAAGGAAGTCACCAGTGAAAGGCTCGAGGCTCTTTACTTATGACATGATATAACAATGATTGACTTTAGTGGTTTGGTTTCTTGAATTCACATAACAGGTTGGTTAGGAATATGAAAGCTAACAACCTTACAAAAAGCTTGATGAGTAGTTCACCAATCGATTCCTAAAATCACATCAAAGGCAAGTATTTTCAAAGAGATAAAATCGACAGGTAACGTGAAAGTGTCGATTTGAATCAACAAGATTTATAAACAGTGGAGGTAACGAAGGTTTCTACTATCAAAGTTTCAACCAATAAGTCAAAGTCTAACTTCACGGGTCAAATTTTAACGTTGAGCGCAAAGCAAAGAGAGAAAAAGAATGGGTAGAACCCAGTATCTAATAAGGTATAGACTTCGTAAGAATTTATAATTAACTAACCTGCTAACTTTCGGGTCACTCGCTTTTTTGAGAAGTCGCAAAAACGCTCTTCCGAAACCACCGACTTTGTTTTGTCCAGATCCGCTTTTTGGTGCCTCCATACTATTTGAACTTGTCTTTGGTGAACGACAAAAATCGAGCTAGGTGACCTTCTCTTCCACAATTATAACATGCTTTGACTAAGATCGCTAGTTTGGACCGATGTGTCCCTCCCTCCGCATTTGAAACATATGATAGGTGGTCGTTCTCCTTCCTTAAAAACGGGTCTTTGGTGTTGACGTCTTTCCATCATTGTTGAATCTCTCTTCTTGAAATATCCATTCTTATTATTTTGGCCATGATTACCACCGAAGTGGTTACCATTTCGCATGCCGATTCCTCCACGCTTATTATCACATCGCTTGATGATCGCTATCACGCGTATTATTATTTTGGTTTACCGCTCTTTTGGTTGGGTTGACTCATTATCACGCTCCAATAACTGAGCCCTATTAACAACATCTGAATACAAACACAGTTTATGAGAGATAAGATATTGACGTATCTCGGGTTTCAAACCTCTTAGAAACATTCGCGTCATTCTCTCCTTATTATCAACCAAATGGGACGCAAACCAGGACAACTCGGCGAACTTGGCTTCATACTGCGACACGGACATGTTATTTTGCTCCAGCTTGATGAACTCTACCTCTTTCATGTGACGGATACTTTTGGGAAAGTACTTGTCGTTGAACAGTTCTTGGAACTTCTCCCAAGACATCTTCAGTGTGGTAGGTTGAGTACGTTTTATAGATTCCCACCAGTAATCTGCCTCTGCCCGCAACATAAAGGTGGCAAAAGGAACCTTTTACTCCTCGGAACATCCCAATACATCAAATATCTTGTTGATCTACTTTATCCACATCTCCGCCTTAAGTGGTTTTGGCTCTCCAAAAAACTCTGGTGGTCCCAGTTCCTTGAACTGCTTAGCGGTGACCGTCCGAGAGTTGCCAGTGTTTCCACCTGCATTTTGTACAGGAGTCGTTCTTGTCTGATGTTGCATGAATTGCATAAAGCTCTGAGCATTCCATCATTCATCATCTGGTCAGTGTTGTTGTTTGCCTGAGGATTGTCGCCTTCCTGATGCACATTATCTTGATTATTGATCTTTGGAGACTCAACAGTCTCCTGTGCTCCATTGCTAATCTCAACATTCTCAGATGCCATTTTCAAATACTGCCACAAAATAAAGGTTAATTGACATGCAATATATTATCCCTATACTCTGACCGACCAATTAAATGCCAAATAAACTTAGGTAAGTCATACTAGCGAAAGAATTCCCCGTCTCTCCCCTCCTAGTTCTTGTCTCACATCTCAGCCAAGGATCATATCCCTAAGCTTTGATACCAACTGTGATGCCCCCAAAATAGGTATACATCACCCATCTTGAGTCGCCAAATACATGGTACAAAATTCAAATACAACTTAATTATACAACAGTAGTGTAAAATATGACATAACATATGCTGTGAGTTTTAATACAAATATTATCATCTAGACAATATCCACACTCAATTGAGTCCTTATTACATTTATTATCACACTATTTAACAGAATAGTGAGGACTACTAATGCTATTATCTGGACCGTCACTCCGCTTCCCGACTAGTCCTCAATTACGTTCTCATTTCTCAAGAGAACAATGAAAGTAAAAGGTGAGCTCAATTAGCCTAGTAAGAAATATTATGACTAAGATAATCTGTAATAAATTATTGTTAGCCTTCAACGTTGTTAAACCGATACAATATAACAAACATCAAGTTTAACTGCAGCGGAACAAGCAATCCATTAAAAGACTCAAGTAGAGAATAAAATCTACTATCTTTTATGATTTAAAATGTTTTTCATCACTTTTATCGCTAGGACTCAGCTTAATAAATAATCCATATCATCCCTGCACTACAGGCCAAGGATATTCATTTATTCATCAATGGTCATGATCATGCCAACAACTGTCCATCAATGCACTATGGGCCAATGAGGACTTTTACCATATCATTTGTAATATTACGGTCATGATTATACCGAATAATCCCTGATCATAATCATACCAAGTCCATCTATGCACAACAGGCCAAAGATGACTTTAACATAATATAAACATGAGGATGATGACAATTGTGACGCCCCCAAAATAGGTATACATCACCCATTCTGAGTTGTCAATACATGGTACAGAAACAACTACAACTTTATTATTACAACAATAAAACGCGTGAGTTTGAATACAAATATTATCTTCTAGACAATATCTATACTCAAATAAATCCTCATCACATTTATTGATACATTATTTTACAAAATGGTGAGGACTACTAAACAACTCTTTCTAAAACCTTCATTCCATACCCCGACTGCACTCGCTATATTCTCGCCTCCGAGAAGAAAAATGGAACAAAAAGGAAAAGGGTGAGCTCAACTAGCCCGGTAAAAGAATATTATGACTAAGATAATATACAACAAATTATCGTTAGTCTTCAACAGAGAAAAATCTAATAGAATACAATAGACAACAAATTTTAAATCAATATTCGCATTGAAATAATAATTCATTAGAAGAGTTAAGTAGAGAATGCAAACTACTATCTTACATGTATGAATTTAAAAGTTCATCGCTCATCTTTTATCCCTCGTAACATCAATCAATATACATCCGAATCAAATATTCATCTTTGCACTCTAAAGCCAAAGATATTCATCATCGATTGGTCATGTTCATCTAAACACTGTTCATCTTTGCACTACGGGCCAAAGATATTCTTCGTAAATCATTCATCTTTGCACTAAAGCCAAAGATATTCCATAATATCATCATTTAAGATCAAGATTATGAAAATATTTTTTTAAAGAAACGAATCGGTGAAACAAAATGACAAGGATTAAGAATTAAGGATTCAGTACTTTGTTTTATCCACGCGCCAAAAATACCTCAAAAATAATCACAAAGTGGTGTAAAATTCAAGAATGATCAAAACATGGATACAATCAAAGCTAGTATCCATAGTAGATATTTTGGACAAAAAGAAGAAATTTTCATTTTCGATGAATAAGGTCAGTATTCGTGAATGAAGTCAGAGTACGTGAATAGTAACTCAGACACCAAAAGTTCCAAATTTGATAAAACTTCAGATCAATATTTCAACATAATGATATTGAAGAAATAATATCATTACGAAAAAAAAAATATCCCTTACCTCGAAAGATCAAGACTCTAAATTTGAAACAGGATATAAAGCTATGACTTGGACTTGCATCAGATATAGCAATACTCAAAGTATACTCAAAATACTCACAAGAATAAAATTTCGATAATATAGAGAGAAAACTTCAGTTTCGGTGTGATTTTCAATTCTAACCCAAGCACCCTATTTATAGAAAATTGCTTAGAACACAAAAGCGTAAAATTTAATAAATTAATAATATAATTATATAAATTTCCTACACATGCCTAGAATCTGATTTCAGCCATCAAACACATGCCACATTCTAGAAAAAGTAAGAAAAACGTTTTTCTAATTTTAAATATTTTAAACTTCCAAAATCAATTATTTTTTGAGCTTCAAACTTCAATAATTCATAATAAATAGCCCTTTCATCAGAAAATTCGAATCTCATGAGTTTTTATAGGAAATTCAATTCTCTACAACTTTGCAGAAGAAAGTTTTTCCAAATTCCAAATAGAAATTGACCGAAATCCACTGGCGGCGATTTTACAGCTATAATCAAATTTCGATTCAATAAATGGGGTCCCACCGACATGTTTAACATGTTTTAAACATTTATTGCAAACAAAAATACTCATCCTCCTCGTATACTCATATATCCCATATTCGTTGTAAAAATATCACCATTATTATATTATAAAATATAATAATATATTTATTTTATCGAAAAAGATAAAATTTCAATTTTTCAACAATTGTCACAATAAAATTTTCTCCATCTATATCCACATAAAATCAATATTTTCTCATCATATGAATCAATAATTAATTATTCACAAATAATATTACGTAATCACAATATTAACAATGAGTGCGGCTCCCAAGAAGAGGGGGCTTTCCAATAAGAATTTCTCCTTACTTTGGCAATTGCAATTAGGTGACCAAACCTCTCCTGCATGTAACTTTCTAGACATTGCCAATAATGTTATCTAATAATATTATTCAGATAATATGAATTATTGCTTCGATAATGAAAAATACCGTAGTAATGACAATTATCAAACAACATCAATATAAAATATCAACGCAAAGAATTATTAACTCAATAAAATATCGAGCGAAGAATTATCGTAACCATTATTGAGTAGTGCCTTCTTACGTAAGAATCAATAATTGGTGCAATACCGTGTCTTCTCGTGTTTTAACCACCAAGAGTATTTTAACAAAGATTAACGATAACAACTACGCCTGTTATTTTTAAACCACTTATATTTGTCGTTTTCTTCATCCAATCGCTCAAGCAGTTATAGGGCCCACACATGGTCGCTACTTGTCGCATTTAATATTCCCCACAAAGCATTTACGAATATTCCACGACCAAACGAATATTCAGACAACAATGAATATTTTATAACCACTTGCTTATTTTGAAATATTTGCGTATTTTACCCATAACTATCCACATTAATCAAATCAACCTTACTATTTCAAAATAATAAATAGAGAAAATTAAATTTTATTAATAATAAGTTGGGGTCTTACAACCTCCCTCCTTATGAAATTTCGTCCTCGAAATTGGACGACGATACTGGTGTTTCGAAAAGGTGAGGATACCTCACTTTCATTTCCGTTTCCAATTCCCAGGTCATTTCCTCTATAGCATGATTTCTCCACAAAACTTTAACTTGTGGTATGACCTTTGCGCGTAGGACATGCTCCTTCCTATCTAAGATCTTGACAGGTACCTCCTCATACGTTAAGTCTTCAGCTATCTCGTCCGGTTCTAACTCAATAACATGGTTTGGGTCTTTCACATATTTACAAAGTACAGATATGTGAAACACATTATGAACACAAGACATACTCGGAGGTAACGCGAGTCTATAGGCTACATTTCCTACTCGGTCAAGAATTTGAAATGGACCAATAAATCGTTGATTGAGTTTTCCTCTCTTCCCAAATCTTGTAACTCCCTTCCATGGAGCAACTCGCAATAATACATGATCCCCTACACTAAATTCCACGTCCTTTCGATGAAGATCCGTGATAACTCTTTTGTCAATCTTGTGCCGCTTTGTATACGTTGTCGAATCATTTGGATCTTTTCGGTAGTCATACGTATCTTAACTTCGGGTCCCAACAATGTTGCTTCACCCACCTCATCCCAACATATGGAGAGCGACACTTTTCGTCCATATAATGCTTCAAATGGAGCCACACCTATACTTGCTTGATAAGCTGTTGTTGTAGGAGAATTCCACCAATGGTAAATACTTATCCTAACCGCCCTTGAAGTCTAGGACACGAGTCTTAATAGATCTTCAAGAGTTTGAATAGTCCTCTCGATTGTCCGTCTGTTTGGGGATGGTATGCGAACTAAATCGCAAACCGTGCTCATAGCTTTTTTGCAAGCTAACCCAAAATCTTGAATTGAATCTTGGGTCACGATCCAAACTATGGATACAGCATGCCATGCAACCTCACAATCTCATTCGTATACATACTAGCAAGACGTTCAAGTGAATAAGTCTCCGTGTCGGCAAGAAATGAGCATACTTGATTAATCTATCAACAATAACCCAAATAGCATTGATGCTCGAGAAACCGTAGGAAGACCCGTGAATTGAAATCCATGGTAATGTGTTCCCACTTCTATTTCGGAATCTCAAGTGGTTGCAACGGACCCTTAGGTACTAGATGTTCCGCCTTTACACGCCGACAAGTTAAACACATCGAGATAAACTTTACAATCTCTCTCTTCATATTGTTCACCAAAATGTATGTCGAAGATCACGATACATTTTAGTACTTCCGGGATGGATTGCAAATGGTGTATTGTGTGCCTCCATCATAATCTTGTACTTCAAATCAGAGTCGTTAGGAACACAAAGTCTCAGAGTGGACTCAAGTATTCCTTCTTCATCAATTCTCGCTTAGGAATAGCTCCTTCTTGTACTTTCTTCTTCATATGCATCACCGGTCGATTGGTTAAGAAAGCAACCTTAACTTTTTCTATTAAAGTTGGCTCTGTCGCGTATACTTGACATCATCGACTCGTTCTCGTTACTACCACGTTCAACTTTACCGGGATGGTATTGAATAGTGTGGTCGTAGTCTTTCAATAGCTCGAGCCAACGTCATTGTCGCGATGTTGAGTTCTTTTTGAGTGAAGAAATATTTAAGGCTTTTATGGTCCGAATATATCTCCACTTTCTCCCCATATAGATAATGCTCCATATCTTTAGTAGAATTTAAACGATCACGCTAACTCTAGATCATGAGTAGGATAATTCCTCTCATACTCTTTAAGTTGTCGCGAGGCATAGGCTATGACTTTCCCACGTTGCATGAGAACACATCCTAACCTTTGCCTGAAGCATCGCTGTAGATAACAAATCCATCCGAACCAGATGGTATTGTTAGAACAAGTGCCGAAATAAGTCTCCTTTTAAGCTCTTGGAAACTTTTCTCGCATTCTTCGCTCCAAACGAATTTTGTATCTTTTCGAGTCATTTGAGTTAATGGAGTAGCGATTCGAGAAAATCCTTCCACGAATCTCCGATAATAACCAAATAAGCCCAAAAGCTACTCGACTTCACCATCGATTTTCGGTTGCTCCAACTTTGTATTGCTTCAATCTTGGCGGATCCACGGATACTCCATGTTTTGACATCGTGCCCAAGAAATGCTACTTCCTCAAGCCGAACTCGCATTTCTTTAATTTGGCATACTGATTTGTTTTCACGAAGCCTTTCGAGTACCAGCTTCAAATGGTGCTCATGATCTTCACGACTTTTGGAATATATAAGGATGTCATCAATAAAAACAACAACGAATCGATCCAAATATTCTTGAATACTCGGTTCATCATATCCATGAAAGCATAGGAGCATTAGTCATCCGAAAGACATGACTAAGAATTCATAATGCCCGCATCGAAGTTCTAAAGGCGTCTTTGGAATATCCTCGATTCTAATCTTGGTGATGATATCCGTAAGCGAAGATCGATTTTGAAAAGAATTGTGCCCTCAGAATTGGTCAAACAAGTCATCAATACGAGGTAGAGGATACCTATTCTTGATGGTGACATGGTTCAATTCCAGATAGTCAATACAAAGTCGCATACTCCCCGCCTTTCTTCTTTATGAATAAAACAGAGCACCCCAAGGAGATGTACTAGGACGAACGAAACCGATGTCCAACAATTCTCGTAGTTGGACCTTTAACTCTGAAGTTCAATAGAGCCATTCGATATGGGGTTTTAGAAATGGGCTTTGTACCGTGTTCAAGATCAATAAAGAATTCAACTTCACGTTCTGGGGGTAGACCAGGAAGTTCTTCAGGAAATACGTCAGGAAAGTCAATAACAACAGGAATATTATTCAAATCTGACGTGTCTTTATTCAAATCCATAACATGGGTTAAGAAAGCTTGACATCCATTTTTCAATAAACGAATAGCTTTATGATTAGATATGACGGTGATTGATTTTAATGGTTTAGTTGTT
This sequence comes from Panax quinquefolius, assembly GCA_020205615.1. NCBI lineage: Eukaryota > Viridiplantae > Streptophyta > Magnoliopsida > Apiales > Araliaceae > Panax > Panax quinquefolius. The sequence goes on along the minus strand of CM035158.1, from coordinate 108,267,529 downwards.
TGAATTTGCATAACAGGTTGGTTAGGAATATGAAAACTAACAACCTTACGAAAACAATCAATTTTGGCATGATGAGTAGTTAACCAATCAATCCCTAAAATCACATCAAAAGCAAGTATCTTTAAAGAGATAAGGTCAACGGTAAGGTAATGGTGCCAACATGAATCAAACAAGATTTATAAAGCAGTGGATGTGATGAAAGTTTCTCTAACGGAGTTTCCACAGATAGGTCAAAGTCTAATTTCTCGAGTCAAGTTTAAACGTTGAGCACATGCGGAGAGATAAATGAATGGGTAACACCGGTTTCAAGTAAGGTATAAACTTCGCAAGAATTTATAAATAGCTTACCCGTGATCACCTCGTTTGGGTTCCTCGATTATGACCGATCCACAACAAACGCTCTTTTCCTAATCGTTGACTTTGACTTTTTCAGGATAGTCTTTTGAGTCACTAAATCCCCATTGAACTAGGTTTCGCCATCGCATAATCTCTCGGCGATATGTCCTTCCTTTCCATAATTATAGCATACCTTGAATCACAGGCGGTTTGGTCGATATATCCCTCTTTTCCGCATTTGTAACATATGACCGGTGGTCGTTTCTCTCCCTTAGAACCGATTCTCACGCCGCAAGACCGCTGCGTCTTCACATGGTCATTGTTAAATCTCCTCTTTTAAAATCTCCTCCCGACTCGCTTCTTCTATTTTCATCATAGCCATGATTACCACCCGAGTGGTTACCATTTTGTCATAAATCTCTTCTTTCTCCATTTGGTTATCATTATTCGCTGATCGCTATCTAAAATGTACGATCCTGGTTGTGGTCCTCGGTTACCGTGTACTCGTTATCTCGCTTCTAATAATTGAGCCCCACATAACATCATCCGAATAGAGAGAAAATTTATGAGAAATGAGATATTGTCGTACTTAGGGTTTCAAACCTCTCAAAACATCCGCGTCATATCGTTCCTCATTCTCCACCAAATGAGGTGCAAACACGGATAACTCTACAAACTTTGCCTCGTCATCGAGACACCGCCATGTTGTTACCGCTCGGCCTAATAAACTCCACTTCCTTCATATGACGAACACTTTCGTGAAAGTATTTGTCATTAAATAGTTTCTGAAATGTCTCCCAAGACATGCCGAAAAGGCCGGTTTGGATGGGTACGCTTCACAGAGACTCCCACCAAGTAATCCGCTTCGCCACGGAACATAAAGGTGGCAAATGGAACCTTCGTCTCTCCGTGCATCCCAAGACATCGAATATCTTGGTAATTTGCTTGACCCATGTTTCCGCCATGATCGGATCCGCTTTCCTTAAATTCTGGTGGTCCCAACTCTTTGAATCGCTTGTTTTGTGACAACCCGTGAATTGCTATCATTTCCTCCTGTATTTTGAACACGAGTCTCCTCATTCGATTTTGCATGAATCGCAAAAACTTCTAAACATCCCTCGTTCATCATCGCTTTCGGGTGGTGTTGTTCACGGGAGGAACATTGCCACCACAGACGTTCTCCTCGTTGGTGAGTACAAAGCGTCTCCACGGTCTCATTTCCATTGTTAATATTCTCGTTCGACAATCTCAAATCATCGTCATAAAACAAGGGTTAATTAAGGAAATCAATATATCACAAAATATCCCTATATATCTTGACCAACTAACAAATAAGCTTAGATAAGACACACTAGCGAAGGATTTACTCTGCCTCTCCCTCCTAGTTCTATTCCCCGATCTCCGCTTGGAGATCATATCCTAAGCTCGATACCAATTGTGACGTCCCCCAAAATAGGTATACATCACCCATTCGAGTTACAATCACGTATGTAAACAACTACAACTTTATTATTACAACAAAGAAACTGTGAGTTTGAATACAAATATTATCTTACAGACAATGTCTATACTCAAATAAATCCTCATCACATTTATTAATACATTATTTTACAAAAATGGTGAGGACGACTAAACAACTCTTTCTAAAACCTTCATTCCATACTCTCACTTGCATTTCATTTATATTCTCGCCTCACGAGAAGAAAAATGGAACAAAAAGGAAAAAGGTGAGCTCAACTAGCCCAATAAAGAATATTATGACTAAGATAATATACAACAAATTATCGTTAGTCTTCAACAGGAAAAATCTAATAGAATACAATAGACAACAAATTTTAAATCAATATTCGCAATGAAATAATAATTCATTAGAAGAGTTAAGTAGAGAATGCAAACTACTATCTTCTATGTATGAATTTAAAAGTTCATCGTCTATCTTTTATCCCTGTAACATCAATCAATATACATACGAATCAAATATTCATCTTGCACTACAGCCAAAGATATTCATCACCGTCATGTTCATCTAAACACTGCTCATCTTTGCACTACGGGCCAAAGATATTCTTGAAATCATTCATCTTTGCACTACTGGATCAAAGATATTCCATAATATCATCATTTAAGATCAAGATTATGAAAATATTTTTAAAAAAACGAATCCAAAGTGAAACAAAATGACAAGGATTAAGGATTAAGGATCAGTACTTTTGTTTTATCCACGTCAAAAATACCTCAAAAATAATCACGTGGTGGTGTAAAATTCAAGAATGATCAAAACATGGATACAATCAAAACTAGTATCCATAGTAGATATATTTGGACAAAAGAAGAAATTTTCATTTTTAGATGAATAGTCAGTATTCGTGAATGAAGATCAGATATCGTGAATAGTGCAGATACGTGAATAAGAAACTCACACCAAAAGTTCCAAATTTGATAAAACTTCAGATCAATATTTCAACATAATGATATTGAAGAAATAATATCATTACGAAAAAAAAATATCCCTTACCTCAAAAGATAAGTTCCTCTAAATTTGAAACACCAGGATATAAAGCATATGACTTGGACTTGCACCAGATAGCAATACTCAAAGTATACTCAAAATACTCACAAGAATACGCCGATAATATAGAGAGAAAACTTGGTTTTCGGTGTGATTTTCAATTCTAACCTAAGCACCCTATTTATAGAAAATCGCTTAGAACACAAAGCAGAAAATTTAATAAATTAATAATATAATTATATAAATTTCCTACACATGCCTAGAATCTGATTTCAGCCATCAAACACATGCCACATTCTAGAAAAAGTAAGAAAAACGTTTTCTAATTTTAAATATTTTAAACTTCCAAAATCAATTATTTTGAACTTGAACTTCAATAATTCATAATAAATAGCCCTTTCATCAGAAAATTTGAATCTCATGAGTTTTTATAGGAAATTCAATTCTCTACAACTTTGCAGAAGAAAGTTTTTCCAAATTCCAAATAGAAATTGACCGAAATCCACAAACGGCGATTTTCTGTGCTATAATCAAATTTCGGTCAATAAATGGGGTCCAACCGACATGTTTAACATGTTTTAAACATTTATTGCAACAAAAATACTCATCCTCCTCAGTATACTCATATATCCCACATTCGTTGTAAAAATATCACCATTATTATATTATTAAAATATAATAATATATTTATTTTATCGGAAAAAGATAAAATTTCAATTTTCAACAATTGTCACAATAAAAATTTTCTCCATCTATATCCACATAAAATCAATATTTTTCTCATCATATGAATCAATAATTAATTATTCACAAATAATATTACGAATCACAATATTAACAACCGTGCGGTTCCCAAGAAAGAGGGGCTTTCTAATAAGAATTTCTCCTTCTTGGTAGCAATTAGGTGACCAAACCTCTCCTTAGATGTAACTTTCTAGACATTGCCAATAATGTTATCTAATAATATTATTCGGATAATATGAATTATTGCTTCGATAATGAAAAATACCGTAATGACAATTATTGAAACAACATCAATATAAAATATCAACGCAAAGAATTATTAACTCAATAAAAAATCAATAAAGAATTAATTCGTAACCATTATTGAGTAGTGCCTTCTTACGTAAGAATCAATAATTGGTGCAATACCGTGTGCTACTGTGTTTTAACCACCGAGTATTTTAACAGTATTAACGGTAACAACTACGCCGTTATTTTTAAACCACTTATATTTTGCTGCTTTTCTTCATCCAATCGCTTTCACGTTATGGGGCCCACACATGGTCGCTAGCCATCGCATTTAATATTCCCGACAAAGATTTAATATTCTACGACCAAACGAATATTCCCCGACAACAATGAATATTTTATAACCACTTGCTTATTTTGAAATATTTGCGTATTTTACCCATAACTATCCACATTAATCAAATCAACCCTTACTATTTCAAAATAATAAATAGAGAAAATTAAATTTCATTAATAATAAGTTGGGGTCTTACAACAATGATATAAGAATCCAATAAAACAAGTTCAAGAATTAATTTATCCAGAATTCAATAACGTCAAAATTGTAAACATGATATTACTTTGTAGAGTAAAATTCAAGAATGCTCAGAAGAATATTTCCATGAAAAGATACTGGATGAAGCGCAAATATCAAGGATATTCCACTAATTTCATGGAGTATAGAAGTCAAAACTTTAACCAACTGAGTATAATAAAGAATGGAATAACAAAAGAAATCACCGGGCATGCGATATCATCGCATGCATGAAAAGTTATTCCACGAGAATAATAAATAACGGAACGGTCATGCAGAACGCATGTATGTGATATTCCAATGTAATAATAAATAACGAAACCAAAGTCGATTTAAATTGCACTGATAGGATGTTCCAACATAATAATAAATAACAGAACCAGGTCATGCGTAAACGAACAGACAAGATATTCCAACAAAATAATAAAGAATGGAATAACAGAAGAATTTTACCATGTATGTGGTATTTCGCATAGACATGTTATTCCAACATAATAACAAAGAATGGAATGACAGAAGTTCTCTTCATGAAGACGAAAGAAAGAAATAATACCTCTTACCTTAGAACAAACTGGATATAGGAGTAGTGAAGTAGCAGAATACTTTTCTTCTTTCTCTATAGTTTTCTCTCTACAGAGTTTCAATGAATTCGTAAGAAATAATGAAGGAATGAGCTTCTATTTATAGGAGAATGGACTGAATAGTAACTAATTACTGAATGGACCAGATTTATTTACTTTTAAACGGACGATCCAGATTGGTTTACTATAAAATATTCTAATAAAATAAAATCTTTTAAATAAAATATAATATATTCTATTTATAATCTAATAAAACGAATAACTTTATAAAAGTATTCTGTTTTATATAAAAAGATTTTACTATGCAAACACTATGCACGTACTATGCAAATACTATGCATAATAAAATATAATATATTCTATTTATAGTCTAATAAACGAATAACTTTATAAAAGTATTACGTTTTATATAAAAAGATTTTATTATGCAAAATACTATATATAATAGAATATAATATATTCTATTTATAGTCTAATAAAACGAATAACTTTATAAAAGTATTTTGTTTTATATAAAAAGTTTTTCTGTTTTATTACATTAATATTACTAATAAAATAAAACTTCATCATCATTATTATAATTCACACTATTAATCGACCAGGTCGTTCCTAGGAAAAGGGGGCTTTCAATAAGGATTTCTCCCTATTGGCACCTGATTAGGTGACCAAACCTCTCCTCGATGTAACTTCTAGACATCATTAATATTGCAAATAATAATATTAACAACTTCGTCGTCTCAATTATTAATTTAATAATATATAAAATATCGACAATAATTGAATTAAATAACGTGAGATACTATGCAACAATTACTGAAGCAATAATTGAACAAAACTGAGTGACTTCTCACATAAGCATCAATATATAATCAATACCGTGTGCTACTATTCAACCACGCGTATTCCTGTACTTTTAACACCGGGTGTTTCAACAGATTAACAGTAAAACTTCGTCGTTATTTTCATAAAATATTTTTGTCGTTTTTCAATCAAACAATAATTCCGTTAATAGGGTCCACCAATGATTGTCTTGCGTCAATGCACGAATATCTCGTTAAAATGAATATTCCCCGACCCATCGAATATTATATAACAACTTGCGTACTTTACAAAATTTATAAATATTACTCACAACTATAATATTATATCAAATCCACACCATAATATTCAAAAAAATATTTCGAGAAATTTAAATCTTTATTCATAAACTTTGGGGTCTCACAACGTATATGTATGTATATGTCAACGATTATACTATATACTTTGAGAGATGAAAAACCCTCGAATTTGGGCTTAGATACTGAGCAATAAAGAAGAAAGGGATGATTAGATGTACGGATTCCTTGATTAGGCATAGAAATCGATGTGTTTGGAGTGCAGAATCTGGTGGAGGAGGAGGAGCGTGGACGAGGAGGGTGGAGGAGGAGGAACGTGGATGTTATTTTGTTCTTGTAATTAGTATTCAGTTGTTGTAGATGAGGAGAGAGAAAGAGAAGAAGCCATGGGGATAACTAATCCCTAAATTAAGGAATCTTAAATTTCTTAAATTAAGGAATCCTAATTGCACTAATATTATAAATAAATATAAAATTGTATTAATTGTGTAAATATTTTATGAGTATACTATTGTTGTAATTATTTTCAAATTTGGGCTATTCATGGCCCATTAAAGTGAATGTTTTGTCTAACCCCGCAAGCCTGACAATAATGTCCAAATTGGACAGGATTTGTCAGAGTCCGATCCAAATAAGGTCTGAATTTTTAAACAAGGTTAAGATGAGTATGAGATATAGCCTCCAACCTATACATTATATATATATATATATATATATATATATATATATATATATAGGGTCCGGTTCTGGTCCAGACTACCAATTTTAGTACCGTTCGGTCCTTTTTTTTTTTTGCTTTTTTTTTAAACAACTAAATTTTTTTTTTAACATTTTATGGAACTGAAATTTTTTCATAATAGGTGTTTTGGGTGTGATTTGGATACATATAACAAAACATATCTGCATACAAATACATACATATTTTGTTATATGTATCCAAATCACACCCAAAAACACTTGTATTATGAAAAAATTCTAGTTCCATAAAATACTAAACTTTTTTTTAGTTGTTTAAAAAAAAGAAAAAAAAAAAAGGTCCGCATTTTAACAAAATCCGAGAGTCCTGACTGGATCGTGTCTATATATATATATATATATATATATATATATATATAATGTATAACGATCTATAATATGTATTTATTTATATATCATTTAGGCATATATCATCTATACAATTGAAAACAATAAGAAAAAATAATAATTAAAAATTAAAAATCGATGTTCGCTACTATTAATAGCAGACACTTATTAATTAGGATTTAGGGCTTATAAACTAAAATTTAGGGTTTATTAACTCTTTTTTAAATTGGATTTAGGATTTATTAACCTCGCTAAAAAAAACTTTTAACACTTGACTAACAAACCCACCCTAAATTCTAATTAATAAATCATAAATCATGGTTAATAAATTCTTAACCCTAATTAATAAACCATAAATCATAGTTAATAAACTTTAAACCCTACTATTAGCGTATGCTATTATTAAAAGCGGATGATATGCATTTTTTTGATCTTCTACTACTAATAGTAATGGACGTTGATTTTTAGTTTATAATGACTTTTCATTCTTATTTCAATGGTATAAATATTGTATGACCTATATAGATTAATAACATATACATGTTATAAATTATTATCCATATATAATTTTTTCTCGAAACTAGTCTTATGTATATAGCTTTTTTCCCAAATTAGTCGCTTATATATATAACTATTAAGTTATTTAATTAAAATCATTTCATTTATGAAATTAGTTGTTTATATATATAACTATTTAAGTTATTTAATTAAAAATTCAATATATTTATAATACAAAGTGTTGTTAGTAATACAAATATTGTATATTGTTTAATTTTAATAAAATAATCATGAAAATAATAATATAAACCTACTTTTTTATGTATGAGACTTGTAGTATCATGATAATAAAAATTATTTAATATTAATTTGAAAAATTGTTGAAATTAATTATATAACTTTTATACTTATAGAAATATACTTTTTAATAAAAATATTTTAAAAATATATAGAAAAAGAGTCATAATAATTGATATGTATTGCGAAAATTTTAAATTCAATTACAATTGAAATTCACGTACAAATTAGATAAGATTATATTGATGATTCATCCTATCTTATATTTTCTTTTTAAAAAACTTATAATATTTAAAGCCCCACTATCCCCAAAAACCAGAGCTCCGCCAACAGGTTCTATTTTAGCCCACCGCCACCGTCAACCAACCCACTGTAATGAGTAATATTCCTTGCTCTCTTCTATATATATATATATATATATATATATATATGTATACTACACAAAGCACCCATTTCCTATCAATCAATTTCGAATTCAAATATCCATCAATTGGTGATCGATTTCCATGGAGCGAAAGATACTAGTTGCAGTTGATGAAGGAGAAGAGAGCAGCTACGCTCTCTCATGGTGCCTGGAGAATATTGTTAATTCCAAAGATACCCTCATCCTCCTCTACGCCAAGCCACCCAGACCCATCTATCCTTCCGTCGACGGAACAGGTAGGCCAGACAAAAACTATGAAGGTAAATTTAGCCTCACATTCGGGAACAAAAATAAGGGGGGATTATGAGTGCTGGGTTGGTTTTTAATGTAAATTTGATTGGGTTTTCAGGGTATTTCTTTTCGACGGATTTGATAGCCACCATGGAGAGGTACGGTAACGAGGTGGCGGAGTCCGTGATGCAGAAAGCTAAAAGGCTTTGCAAAGGCCTCAATGACAACGAGGTTAGTTCTTGTAAATTTAATAAGTGGCGAAGGGTAAAATGGTCATTTAGTTTTCCTTACTTTTTTATTCCGTCTAACAAAAAAAATTCCTGATCTGCAAAATAATGTTGTTGCAGCCTGCAGGTGTATCATTTCAAAAAATTGTAAGTTAGTTTACTGATGATGAAATTAAGCCAACAAAATTGAGAAATTATGTCATTTTATACTACTACTACTACTATAGTATATAAGAACTAACTATAAATGGAAACTACGGATTTGGATCCCCTTCTTATAATTTACCTCCAATTTCATTCCGTACACTATATTAGCGAAAAGGCTTTATAATTTTAAATTTTTATTTTATTTTAATCCCTCTCTTAGCGAAAAGGCTTTATAAAGGCATTAATGAGGTTAATTCTTGTTCAGGGGGTGGTGAAGGGTAAAATGGTCAATTAATTTATTTATTTATTATCCTGTTATTTACAAAAATAATTGTTTTCCATGCATACCTATAAAGATTCATGTAATGAAATTATGGTCGTAATTTGTAATTTTAAATAATATTATGTCATTTTATACTGTTGTATCGAAATAGACTAGATTTTTAGAATATATTTTTGACAGTATTTATTCAATTTATAATTATTTATTTTATTTTGGGTGACGGGTTGGGTTGGGTTGGGTTGGGTTGGGTTGGGTTAGGTTAAGGTGGAGACTCAAGTAGAGAATGGAGATGCAAGGGACGTTATTTGCGAGGTGGCGGAGAAATTGAATGTTGATATGGTGGTTTTGGGCAGTCACGGCTATGGTGCTATCAAGAGGTACTGCTTTTCTTAACCACCCCTCTTGTGTCCCTAATTAACTGTCACTTTTAGTTATTTACTTCAGAAGAGATATTAATAATAAAGAATTTCCAAGTGGGAAAGTAATTATGATTAACTACTCAAAATTATAGGTTTTTTGGGAAGGTAATTATGATTAGGGTTTTTATATTTTCAAGTGATTTTTTCAATGAAGGTGGAACTTACTTTATACTCGTGTGTAAGGATGTAAAATGAGCAAACAGTTCAGACTCGATTTGTACTCGCTCGACTAAAAGTTTGATTCGAACTCGAAATATAAATAATTCAAATATGAGCATACTTTAAAGTTCGATAAATTACTTGAACCTCCTCAAATTGTAATTTTTATTGATACTCAAATCATATTATTCGAAAAGTTCAAACTGCTCGGGCTCGATTCGATAGTTAAACGAGCCTCAATCAAATCTTATTTTATACTTGATAAATTTTTTGAACTAAATTTGAGCAACTCAATACTAGACTCGACTCGGTTTATTTACACTCTTACTCGTGTGAAAGAGAATCATGTGAAATGTCAAAAATATATGTGGAAATATCATTTCCCTTGTGATTAACTACCAAAATTACACTCCTTGGTTTGTTAATTACTTAATAAAATGCAAGAAGTTACATAAAAAATGAATGTTTATGTTGACTTTTTGAATATCAATTACGTGGATAAGTATTAGTAGTAATATTTTGGAGTGATGTGTAATAAGTGAGACTCGGCTTATAATTCTATCTAATTTTATATATTGATATGTTTCACAATTATAATTTGGCAACACAATATTTTAGTTAATTAGCTAATCAGCTTATATTATATTATATTTATTTGTTGGTTTATGAGGGGTATGCAGGGCATTTCTTGGGAGTGTGAGCAATCACTGTGCGCAAAACATCAAGTGTCCCGTTTTAATAGTCAAGAAGCCCAAACCTACCTCTTCTGCTTCTGCTTCTGCTTCTGCTTCTGCTGAGAATGCATAAGCTTGTCTGTGGCCATTGTTGTATTCTTGTTTTGTCTTTCTTTCTGTCTTATTAATTTATTTTCTTTTCCCACTTTTCTGGGTAATGTTAAATGTTGTTTCTGGGTTTTGTTAAGGACTTGTATGTGTGTATATAATGACAATTTCTTTTGATGGATTTATCATTTATTGCCAATTTTTGATGCCATAATATGTGAATTGAGATTAAATTTTTATTCAAGGAATTTCAATATAAACCGTGTAAATATAGTTCCATACATGGTTTTAAACCCTGGACCGCCGGTTAAAACCGGAACAGGTTGATTTGAACTAACAAATTATTTTTGGTCAAAAATCGATTGACCCGATTGACCACCAGTCGAAGATTCAATCGGTAAAAACAGGTGGTTCAATCGATAAAATTAGTTAATTGACTTAGTAAATTGATTTTTTTTTATTTTTTTTTGTACAATTTTATTTTTTAATATTAAAATTAACCACTTTTAGTAATATTGTAACTTAATTTTATTATATTTTAGTTTACAAAAAATGAGAATTTTTAAAATTTTATTAATTACTAATAATATAGATTTTTATATTTTAATGACGTCATTGGGTTAATAACGGTTCAACCACATGTTCACATGTTATTTTTTTCGATTCGATAACCGGTCCGGGTATGAAAACCTTGGTTCCATATGTTGTTCAAATGCCAATATTAAATAAAAATATGTATTTTTTTTAATGGTAAATTTATAAAGATTTTTAATAGTAAACTTATAAAGATTTAGAGTTTATTATCTATCTATGTATATTACAAACTGGAATAAAATGCAAAAATAACCCATATACTATAAGAATATTTGGATATTGTGACCTTTTTTTTAGTCAATCCAAAATAAATTCTTTACTATCTAAAAATTTGAATTGTGAACCCTATTATGCCATTTGACGTTGATTTGTACAGTACATGACATATTGACATATCGATTTAACACATTTGAGCTAAAAATATCTATTCTCTCAATATTTGAACTTAACACCTTAAACTTCCAACATGACTAACAAAAAATTGATTACCAATTAAGTTAAGAATAAATATTATTTTTAAAAAATTACTACTATCATTAATTGTATTAGTACAACTTTATTAGTTATTAGTAATATTATTAATAAGTTGTTAATAATTATTTATTAGTTATTAATAATTCTCTTTAACATGATTTTGTTTACTCGGATAAATACTTATTATATATTATCTTAATAACATTACTTATTAGATATTAGTATATATTAACGGTATTAGTAACATTAATATTCTAATAGCATTCCTGTCATAGTATACATTAATGCTAAAAAATGAACCTTATTTTATTTTATTTTATTTTATAATTTTTTAACAAAAATAACAATTAAAGTAATGTATGCTAATAAGAATAATTTAAGATAATAATAATAATACAATAATTATAAAAAAATAAATAATTTAATCTTATGATCACGTATTTTGTAAAAATAATAAGTACTTACCCTTTTCTTTCTCCCTGCTCTTTTATTATCCCTATTATCTCTCCAAATATTTTCTCATTCATTCTACTCATGAACTGTGCGCGCCAACATTGAACTATTCCTTTCATTCAAAATAAAAAGTACCTTTTCCTCTACTGTCTTTCTTAGGAGTGATCATTCGGTTATAACCGAACTGAATAGACTATTCGGTTAATTATAACCGAATATCGAATTAACCATAATTTTACTATCCGAACACTAACCGAAATTTTGAACTAACCGAATTACCGAATATCAAATTACCGAATTTTACATTCGGGTATTCGGGTAATAACCGAACTTGTGCTCTTTTTAAAATTAAAAATACAGCAGCAGTGCATCATCGCATCAGCAAATTAATTGTCCTTAAGGGAAACATTAATAGTACCTAAAATTCACACTCTTGTTTAATTATCAAGAAGGTAAGAGCATCGCTCTTCTTGTGGGTAGAAACTACACTATTTATCTCAGGTAGAAAAATGAGAGATTGATAAGAAATAAGATCAATTGCCGATCAAATTAAATAATTCTTCTTAATGTCTTATGTAAGATAATTAATTAGACATTTTGTATACAACACCATATTACAAGGTAGAAGGGACCTGCTAATGGCCATCAGACGTGGATGCTAACAATCAACTTCAAATTGATGACCACAAATAAACTACCATCACTAAACTGCATTTGAAGCTAGTATGGGCTTCTGAACTGACGCGGTGGACTCTCAGGATGGATTCGTGGATAGGATTTGAGTAAGCATAGTGGGGATAACTGTCGATTGCCGAATACCCACCGCCACCGGCCACCGAGACGCAGATCTGCGATTGTGAAGGCCAAACGAAGGGAGACCGTGACTTCGTGAGAGCTGAGAGATGGAGTCGCGGAGGCCGGACCGCCGGAGCGAAACTAAGAGAGAGACTTGATAGAACAGAGGGAACTGGGAAGAGGAATCGGGAATGGAAGGGATACTTGAGAGAACAGAGGGAAGAGAAATAGGGAATGGAATCAAGGGGTTAGGGCAAAATAAATAAAGTACAGACTATACGATTATAAAATCATTATTTTTTAATTAAGTAGTTCGATTATTCGGATACCCGAATAACTTATTTTTTAAAATCATACTCAAAATTGATTAACGAAAATTAATTCGGATCTAACCGAAATTAGTAAAAAAACCAAAAAATCGAAATAATTCGGTTAAAAAAATTCAGTTGAGTTCGATAATTCGATTTTATCCGTTTTTTTGCTCACTCCTCCTTCTCACATAACTAAGCTTCATAACCCGTGTAAAGTATGGCTAAATTTTAAAAATCAAATATCAAAAAGACTTTTAAAATTATGTATATGAATGAAATAATAATAATAATAATAATAATAATAATAATAATATTTTTAATTTCAAATTAAATCATTACATTATGCCATTTTAATCCATATAATGGATGTTTGTTACATTTAATATTTAAAAAGTTATTTTGACATATTTAAAAATATTTATGCCTTGAAATATTGATTGATTTATTTATAATATCTTAGAGCACTATGCAAATAAAATGAGATACTTTTGTACTAATTAGATTCATAAATTAGAAAAGTTGATTGTCAAAATATATATTATAAAATATATCATTGGTAAGTTCAAAGTAAAAATAAAAATACAATATATGTAGTAGTATTAATGTATTGTTGCATTGGATGTTAATTGAGGCAAAAAATACATTGCATGTTGGTAAATATCACTGGTAAATTCAAAGTAAAAAGTAGAATACTATGCATATAGTAATATTAATGTATTATTACATTGCATATTAAATGAGGTAAAAGATACATTGTATGTTGGTAAAACCTAAAAAAAAGATATTGACCTAATGAGTTAACAAAAAAAAGTTACTGAGTCGATTCAGGACCAACGAAAATAATTTGTTTTTGTCATATTATATTATTGTATTAGTTGTGTTTTATGCTCCAAAGAAACATGTAATTTAGGTAGAATTTATTACAAACGATGATTCGAGATAATTTATTTAAATGTCGAAAAATTCAAAACCAGTTATATTTGTTAGATAGATTGATTAATAAGTAACAAGTAGTATTACGTTTATTTTCCTTTTAATTTACTCCGTTTTAATCCTGTTATTTATACTTTCTCCCCCAAGAAACCCATTTGGTTTTGAGTCATAAAAGTCCAAACCCTTAAAAAGTGCTGCACCCAATAAAGTTTATATATGCAAACAAAACTTCTTGGCAATAATATGTAAATGTGGTTAGTTTGTGGCCTAAATATTGTCATTTTTAATTACAACATTCTGTTGGGAAATTAATTTGTAATAGGTTTGTAAAACATTAAAGAAGTTGAAATAAACTTACTAAATATTGTCCATTTGCGAGGAGTGTTGAGTCAAAGAGTAACATCTTTATTTTAGCCAGCAAAAAACAGATTTGGGCTAGTTATCTAGTGGAATTGAGTACACTAGAAAATAATTGGTATAAACAAACCTCTAACTAAATAAAATAAAAAAAATGCAAGTTAATTCGTTTTCAAAAGAGTCATTTTCATTCTAAGAAAACTCTCATTTTTAAATATATTTTTATCTAAAAAACATTTAGAGTTTATAAGTCATTTTAAAATGACTTATTATTAGTAAATTTAAAATAAGTAAGTTTAACCAAATGTAAAGGCTGATTTGTCATTTTAGTCAAATAATACCTTCTTATTTTATTTTAACTTAATTTTTCACTTATAAGTCAAAAGGGTGCCAAATAATTTTGTTTATAAGTCACCACTTAAAATAACTTATAAATCATTTTAAATTTTAACTTATAGGTCATTTTAAAATAAGTCATCCCCGAAAATGCTCTAATATCTTTTGATAGTAGTATAAAATAATACCATCTCCGAGTTTATTAACAAAATTATCAATTTTTAAATTTTCTGATCCAGATTTTTTTGTGGGACGGGCATAAATCAATAGAAATTAAGAAACAAAATTGGGTAAAATTTGATTTAAAGGATAATTATTCCAAAAGTGAGATGTTTCCCTCCAATAGGATAGAGTCCAACAGGTGATCAAAATCTAGAATTCTGTTGAGTAGAAGATTTCTGTTTATATCTCAAGTTCAAACTCTTCGCTTTAATTTCAACTTTCTACACTCTTTTTGTACTTCTCTTCCCATGGGAGTTGTTGGAATGATCATTCTGCCATCTCGTGACTGATATGCTTCATTTGCCATCTATATCTTGTAAGTTTTTTATATTCAGTCTTTATGATTATTATTATTATTATTAGGTCTTATATATATATATGGATTATATAGAAATATATATCTATTCTCTCCAAGTAAAGAAGGGAAATGAACCAACGTTTTTTTTATAGTATCGTTTTTTATCGCTTATAACGACGTAAAATATATAAAATTTAAAAATATCGTATAGTTGATTCTCTATTAGTCAACTTCTCTTTCGGGTTATATATAGATATATATATATATATATATATATATATATATATATCATTTTCCATTTGTAAGTTATGCAGATAAATAGATATAATGTCGAATCAAATATGTTGCTGCTCAAGTTTAATCCGGCCCTTTTGTTTTCTCATCCTTCTGGTAAAGTAAATACTAGTTGTTGCATTTGTTAGTTCCCCCTTTAGTTGAATTTTGCTTAGTTTACTGATTAATAATATAAATTCAGGGTTCATCAACTTACATAATCTTCAAATTGTGTTCGATGACTCAACAAATCAACCATACTGTGGCAGCACATTGTCATCAATTGCGAAACAAAACACTTTTCGAAATTGAATCCTCTGCAAAATTGTTATATCCCTTAAATTCTTCGGCGTTGAGTTTAGCTAGAGCTCTCAGTTCTAGTCTAATAGGACCTCAATTACCATTCAAAGCTATACAAACAAAGGTCATAAGCTCGGCACATATTTTAAGTCAACCATACGTATGAAATTTGAGAATAAACTTTTATAAGGACTGACCATAAACTAGTGGTTCTATCAGCTCTGCATTTTGAGGGAAATCAATGAAGAATAATTAATTCGACTTTACCATTGTAAATAGTATTTTCCATAATCTATTGACACATTCAAAATCCCTTGATTTTTCTATCAAAATGCAGAGTTGTCAGATTTCTATTAGATGGTGTAAAAACACTAGTTTACAGGCAGTCCGTATAGAATTGATTTACTAACAACAAATGCTCTTGAATTTCCTTAGGTTGCGCCTACGCTCTTTTTAGCCCTTTCCACAATTCCACAAGTGTCTCAGGTTTCATTTCTTGGATCAGATGGTTTATTTTTTGCGTATTATTATGAGGGGGATCAAACCCGAGCAATTTATTCAGACACATCATTATCTTCAAAATGGTACATTCAGCCAGTGAATCGCGACACTGGGAAGCTATATGGACAACCAGTGAACACCAGTGCTAAGCCTTCAGCTCAGGAAAGTTGGACGCAAGAAGCCTTGAATAAAAAGATTGTGTATTCTTATCTAGGAGTTGGATTTGACAAGGCTCAGACTCTTCTTTTCAAAAACATGGTTAGAATGGATGGGAGGGGGCTGATTGAAGTCGGTTTTCCAGCTCGAATAGTGGGTGACCAGTTTTTGCATTTAGAATTTCAAGACGGGGATTTTCATTTGGCTAGCGACGATGGGAAAGTTCTTGTGCATACAAAGCTCCCGGACACTCAAATAGTAGTGAGAAATGAGTCGGTTACAATGAGGTCGATGAAACCTAATGGTTGGGATACTGGTTTTCATTCTTGCAGGCCAGAGAATGGTGATTCCAGAAGATTCCGTGTGACTATTAGGGGAATCAGGCATACGGTTTATTGCTCAACTCTTCAAATTGCTGGACTTCATTCGGTATGTATGTGTTTTAATTGAGTACCAAAATGTTACATAATGCTAATCAGTAAGGTGATGCATTTTCTACACTTTGCCCAAGTACTTTTATACATTTCTTTCCTATGCTGGTCTGATAACCACCTTCATGTGAGGAAAATATAAAAAATACATGTGAAAATGAGTTTTACGCGATATATGAGAGTATGTATGATTTTTTAACTGCATGTCAAGTCATGTTTGGTTGTTTTCAGGTATATACAATGGCTTTCCCTACCAAGGAATGGGATAACTTAATTTATGAAAATAGCAAGCTGTCCCTCACACTTTTTATACTTATGTTTGTTATAGTAGTTATCGCTCTTTGCATTTATGTTGTATTGATACTGAGAGCCGCGAAAAGAGAGATGATTTTATGGGCTGCACGCGTAAAGCAATTGGAATGTACTCAACAAGCAGAGTGCAAGAGCATGAACAAGAGTCTGGCCTTCGCTAAAGCAACTCATGACATTCGCAATTCTTTGACAGCCATTGCTGGTTTGATTGATATCTGTCAGAAAGACGTCGCTCCCAATTCTGAGTTGGCACCAAAAATCACACAAATTAAGACTTGTACAAAGGATCTTATAGGTCAGTTTACTATAAATATATATTCCTTGTTTTTTTAATATATCTTTTTATTTTAATTCCAGTTTTGATTTGATGGGCTCGAGATTGCTAAGAAAGTTAAACAGTCGAATCGAGTTCCTAAATATGCCCAGATGTGGAATTCGAGCTCGACTTGTTTAATAAACGAGTTATTCACGAGCTTGTGCTTAATTGAGTAGAGCTCGAGCCGAGCCTAAACTAGTCAAGCTCGAGTTTTTTATTTTTATTATAAAAATTATTACTTAATTTTTATAAAAAAATTATAATAAATATTATTAACGAGTTTATGTGAATTGAGTCGAGCTCGAGTTGAGCCTAAGCTAGTCGAGCTCTAGTCAAACAAGGCATAACTCGAGCTTGAGTCGTTGTTCATGTTCATGAGCAAAACATTTTGTTTGAGCTCGATTCATTAAACAAACTCGAGTGGAGTCAAGCTATGTTCGTGAATAGCTTGGTTCGGTTACAGCCTTACTCTTTAGAAGGCAATGCAAGGGAAAAATAAGTTTCACATGTCAATATCCTATTCATTTCCTTGCATTCTTCGACTAGCTCTTTGTAAAGATTTTTTACAAAAATTATGAGGGAGACTGTTTCTCAATGTGATTTGAGCTAATTAAGCTGATTGGATTGATTAGACTAGCAATTTGCATATATATATATATATATATATATATATATATATATATATGTATCTGTTCCTTTAGTTTCGAATATGAGTTTGAAATATTGACGGTGGTTCATTGTTCAACTGTAAACCTTGTTTAGAACTACTGGATACTGTTCTGGATACAAGAAAAATTGAAGCCGGTAAAGTACAGCTTGAAAATAAAGAATTCGACTTGCAGCAGCTCCTTGAGGATGTTATCGATATGTACTACCCAATAGGCAAGAAAAAGGGCGTAGACGTGATTCTTGATCCTTGCGATGGCTCAATCTTTAAGTCACGCTTTGTTAAGGGCGATCGAGGAAAACTTAAACAGATCCTTGGCAACCTACTCTCTAATGCTGTCAAGTTTACACCGAAAGGTCATGTCACAGTTCGCAGCCTAGTAAAGAAAACGACTAAATGTTCTTCTAATACAAGTGGTTTGCTCAAGTGTTTGTTCAAGTGTTTCAAGAACAACAAGGGTTTCAACGATCTGGATGACCTTGGCACGGTTCAAGGAAATCCCAATTATATGGAGCTTGAATTTGATGTGGATGATACGGGCGAAGGGATTGCAAAGGATAGGAGAAAGGATGTGTTTCTGTACTACGTGCAAGTTAAGGAAACAGCTCTTGGACAAGGAGGAGGAAGTGGCTTGGGACTTGGTATTGTTCAATCTTTGGTAAGCAATTTTACCTAATTTTTCTCTAGTATTACTTGCTTGGTTCTAAAATCTAAATGTAGTCCATTCAAATACAGTGTTGACACGCAGAGAGAGAGATATCACCTCCCATTTGTGTGTCAACACTATATTGGTCAATTGACCAAAGTTAACTTCATGTTAACCACTCCCGTATCTTTCAATCTTTAAAAAGAAGTACTGGCAGGCAGTTAGATTATTTGTTTCTTCAGCAAGACAAACTATATCAGTAGCAGTTCTGCTCTAAAAATCACATATGCTGGTATGCCTCCACAGTGCTATCTAGAAGGAATCTCTAAAGCATTGAATTGTGTATTCAAGTAAAATTTTTATAGAAATAATTTTGTTTCTACTTTTTTTTCTGAACAAAAGTTGGCAATGTGACAGGTGCGATTAATGGGAGGAGAAATAAAGATTGTAGATAAAGAGCCTCATGTCGGGACTTGTTTCAGATTCAATATTATTTTGATGGTACGTGATCCTGTCTCCTGTACTGGAATTGAGGGACAGGAAACTTATGTGCACAATGATGCACAATCACATGATTTTCATCCACATTTCGGACTCCATATACCCTTCCCGGCCTCTAGACAAGACGGATCCCATGTTGTCCTTCATGTTTCAGGCGAGGAGCGGGGAAAAATCTTGAAGAAATTTATCGAAAACCAGGGTGTAAAAGTGTCTAATGTCAAGCAGACGGCAGAATTTTCACATGTTCTCGACAAGACAATTCTCAAACTAAACGGTGTAAGTTCTTTGGATGGAACCGAGATGATTTCAGAGTATTTGAACAATTCTGCATTGCTCAATTCCAATTCGGGCCCACATGATGACTCCTCGGGCTCAAATGATGCTGGTGATCATCCATTAAGCAACTACAAAAGCTCCATTTCTAGAGGCTCATTGAGTTTCATACTAATCGTGATTGATGCTGATGCAATAACGGTACCTATCTTGGAACTATGTTCTGTTATTGCCAACTTTCGGAGGAAAATTCCCTACTCCAGTTGTTGTAAGGTTGTTTGGTTAGATATCCCCATAACACGAGATGCTAAATTAAAATTAGAGGCAGATGAGGATAATCCTACTTGTTCTGATATCGTTCTGTCAAAACCATTTCATGGATCACATCTATATGATGTCCTAGGACTTTTACCTGAATTTAAGGTCACGTATCACAACAGTTCTCCAAAAATAGGAAGTGAGACGACGACTCATGGAGTGTTACATTCCAAAGTCCCGAATACAACAAATGATTTGATAACCTCGTCGCCTCAAGAGAATCACCACCTTGAGAAGATAGTGATACATGAATGCGATGAACAAAGCAGTGCTGAAAAGCCTCTGGGTGGGAAAAAAATATTGGTTGTTGAAGATGGTGAGGTTTTGCGCAAGGTGGCTACTACAAAAATTTCTAAACTTGGAGCACTTGTCGATACGTCTGAGAATGGGCAAGAAGCTTTTGATAAGGTTTGTCAAGTTTTAAGTAAACAGAGAATGGAAGAAGAAGGATCTTCAAAATCTCTCCCCTATGATTACATAATTATGGATTGCGAGGTACTTTCAAATTCCTTCCTAATCATATCATATTTTACATTTATTCTGCTTTTTGTATGCATCTCTAAATCAAAAACATGCTCCAAATTTTACCAGTTGAGAGTAGAACAAAATTTGCTCAATTTTAACCTTGCACTACTGCAAACCGTAAATATTGGAGCATATTTATCTGCTCCTTATATATCATATTCCCACCACATCTTGCACCATTCATTGCATGATCTGATGACCATGATTTAAAAACATACAGAGCCTTCCGTGACGTTGTGTTGTTGTTAAGGTAGGAGACTTGTTTGAATCGTAGTCGCCAGATCTTGAAATGAAGGGTTTAAGATGTGGTGACCATATAAGGTCTTATAGCCACTATGTGTTATGGATCGTTTTTTCCTATATATAAATATATGTGGGCATGGTATGATATATTTTTTGCATTCTTAACCACCAGATGCCAGTAGTGGATGGATATGAAGCAACAAGACGGATAAGGGCGGAGGAGAAAAAGTATGGTGTCTACATTCCTATTATTGCTCTGACTGCGTCGACTGAAGAAGCGATAAGAAAGACTAAAGATGCCGGAATGGATTTTCATTTGACAAAACCATTACAAGTAGATAAGCTTTTGGATGCCATCAGAGATATTGAAAGTTCTAAGGAAACACATTCATGAGCAACTCCAATTTTCCGCCTTTTTAGAATAGATTAGATTAGGAATCCATAACTTTTTACTACTCATATGTTGCTTTCCCACTTCCCCTGTAGCTTTTCTTATTTTGTAAAATCCATTTGCTACAATGAGCTGAGATTTCCAGACAGTTTTTAGAAGACGAACTAAATGATTTTAGAGTACTTGAACTGGTTTTTTTTTTTTTTTTTCCGGAGTAAGAGGAATAAGTTTACTTAGAGAAATATTTTGTTTTTTTGGGGGAGTAGGAGAATATTAGAACTGTGATAAAGTTTCACAAAAGGTGGTGTTATAAATATTTTGTTGAGAAGAAGTTTTCTGTTTTCCGGAGTAAGAGCAGTAGTAGTTGTAGATGCCACTTAGACTTTTATTTTTCTTTTGGGAGTAGAGGAAAATCATATCATCTCTTATTGTATATTTATGTAAAGGAAAACTCGAACCATGAGAGCGGAAGGAGGACTTAACACATTTAATTTGACAATGTGAATGACATAATCTTAAATTTAATGGAAAGAATCCCTTTTGAATGTTTAAAAACTTCAATAGTATTTTTTATATATATAATTTACAATATTCATATTTTCATATTGTAAAATTAAAATGAAATTGTATTGGTACCAGTAAGCTATTTGAAAATTTATATGATCAAAATATAATAAGAAAGATATAAATATTCATATAATATGAATCAGAATATATTGTAATCCAAAAATCAATGCCAAAATAAGTTTTACAATGTCCAAAAAGACCAAGACATGTAAATAAGCTGTGTGAATGTGTGTAGCAGTAGTAGTAACCCAAAAAAAACAAGTACATTTAAGTCGCAACTTTTCATTCCTTAAAAAGTTTGGTAAAACAAGCTATATACAGGTCTGTTACTGATAAAAAGGGGGTTCAGCAGTAACTTATCACCATCTAAAGGGGGCGGATTAAGTAAATGAAAATTTGATAGAAATATGATTTTGATTTATCAGGAAACATTTGAATAGGAATGACTCAAATGAAAATTTAACATCACTATAACAAGCGCATTGCTTGATGAGCAGAAAATTTCGGTACCCAAAACTATTTGATAAATGGGAACATGAATCCTTTAGTTCCACAACCTCGGCTAATTTAAGATTAAACCAATCCTTTAGTTCTACTACCTCGGCTTCCCAACTGTTTGTTTTCCTACATAAAAATCAACTGCTAGGGAAAAAGAAAAGAAATAAAAAAGTAGAGGAAACTCTTTCCAGACACCTAATTGGCTAGAACTTATCTCAAATAGTGACAAGAACACGACAGTGCACATACCCTTCTTATAGTTCATCCTGCAGAAATAACAAATAAGAAAGACAACATGAGAAGCGGGAAGACACGGCAAAAAATTGATTGATTCAAAAAATTTGGTTGAAAAAATATCCTTACCTTTACATCAGAATCCACTTCAGCAACAGGATCATCTATATGATCTTCCTTGTCGCTATCTGCACCATCTTCTGCATCATCGGCATCATCTCCTTCATCCTCGGCCTGGATAAAAGAAAAAGTAATTTTAGATTTCAGTTAAAGACGTATCAGGTTTCTTTAATGAGAAGTTGTGGCAAGCTTACATCAGAATCAACTGGATCTTCCTTTGATTCCTGTATACAGAACCAAAACAGAGTAAGATACAACATTCAACAGAAGACATCCGAAGCTAAGCCAGGTAACAAACAGAAAGCAAGCACATAAATACATGACATACATATATATAGTTCATATTCAAGCACATAAATATGAGACAAATAAGAAAGACATGCTTTCAAGTTTTTATGGGCAAAGTAAGTATGTACCTCTACCTCTCTCTTCTTTTCCTCCTCATCAAATGCTGCCTTCTCAGCCTGCAAATTCAACAAAAAATTCAAAAGATTCCGCAGTGGCAGGTAAAAAAAACACCAAGTATATTAGTAGAGAAAAAAGAAGCATACATCTTTGCTCTTTCCCCATGTTTCTTCAGCAAACTTCAAGGCATATTCCGGGTCATCAGTAATCAAGACATTGTCAAACAGGGTTCCAGATTTCACCTGAAAGATGTATCATTAACTTCTGTACTTCATATTCAAGTTTTACAAATGACATAGGAAGGATAGTCATGCAAAATGATGTGTACACCAATATCTGGAAAAAAAATAAGAATTACCTGCCACAATTCAATGCCCACATAACTCAACTTTGGGAAAACATAGATTTCAGGGTCATCCTTGAAATCTACATACAAGAACAACTTATGGTATTAGTAAATTGTAGATCTTGAAGGCTTATATTCATGCAAAAACATGACAGATGAAATGAGAAAAACCTGGGTTGTCAATCAATGGGGCCTTCCACTTTCCTTTGTAGGCAGGATTCTTAATTTTCTGCAGAGGAAAATAGAAGGAAGCTGTTAAACACAGGATGCGCATCAAAAGTTATCTATACTTGAATTATAATTTACAAACCTTTGCCTTCCATGGACCCTTGTACTCGGGATTTGGAACAGTTGGGGAGGTCCACTCACCATCTTCCTCGTCATCCCAGTCATCAGGCTGGAATTGCAAACCATTTTAATTGATGACCACAATACTTCTAGAGTCTTCTGGTACAGGTAATTATAATCTACATGCATTAAATCAAGAAAGACTACCTTTTTAGCATCAGCATCAGGTATCTCCTTGGGTATGTCATCATAACCCTGTTTGATTAGAAAGTTTTTAGTTATACTCTGATTTAGATATTTGAAAGTCATAACTGAGGAATAATATCAAGTATGTGGAATTAGAACTAAGGGCCTTTACCTCTGGTTTCTTGTCTTCGGGATCAGGAATGTATTCTTTGTCATCCCAATCTTCAGGCTGTCATGAGTTTGAGATGTGGGTCAATATCATAATCCAAAGTAAAGCAAAACAATTCTTGTAAAAGCAAAATGAAGTTATGCATAAGCTTACCTTTTTGGCCTCAGGATCTTTAATTGTCTTTGGTGGGAGAAGATCCCAGTCAGAGTACAAACTGCCTGTCTGCTTTTCAACATTGTCAATAAGGATGCTGTAGGTAGCATCAGGACGGAGAATAAAAGTATAAACATGAGACAGCTGGTCAGTCTCACAGGGAACATCCTTCTTAATCAAGTGATTTGTGCCGTTGTATGTAAGAATAGCATGTACTTTCTTGGTGCTATAGCCACAGATATCAGGTCCAAACATGATACTGCATCAAAAAAAAATAACACAACTAATCAGCAAATTTAATGGTGTTAATAGACACTATGCAGGTGGGAACAAAAATAGAGTCGAATAAAAGAGAGCAATAGTATCACCTGTAAGGTGTATCACCACCAAATTTCTTTTGATCAACTTCACCGCTGAGCAACTTCATATAGCCACCACCACAGTCAAGCTTCTGTTCATGCTTAACAGAAAATTGGAAAACTAAAGTTTTATCTTTGTTGCTGAATTCAGGAAACTCAGCAGATATAGCATAAAACCGGTAATCTTCACTTGTCTGGATGCCTGATAGAATACCAAAAGTAAAGTTTGAAGTCACATGTCAATTTCTTAATAAAGCCTCAAAAATTTCTGAGATATAAAGCCTAAAGCATTGCCTCAAAAATTTCTTAATAAATCCTAGGTGTAAAAAATATGGTCAGAGGGGTACCTTTGTCATTAGGGTCTCCATTCCATTTACCAGAAGTGAAATTCCACTCCCCAGCCACGTTCTCATCTTTCTTCCAGTCAGATTTAACCCACCGATTCTCCCAGCCATCTAAAGAATTTATCAAGTCAAACATATTACAATAGAAGAAACATAAACTATACAAAGAAAGCATTCTCATTTTAACAAGGATAACAAACATCTCTAAACAAAACAAAATAATTCTACTGTTGAAATCAGTAGATATTGTTACAATAATGTCGGATTTCTTAAACAGAAAATTTTAGTTGACAGAAGACATTTTAACAGAGAATAGATTTTTAAAAAGAAAACAAATTAAGACTCACAAATTAAGTATTCAATCACAATCTTCCTATATCAGTATGACACTGTTGTCAATACTAACTTAGATTTGAAATACGACAGTAATATTAAGCATACTAAATTACATAATAATAAGTTATCCATTCATCATATGATGCATCCACAATCAATCTCAATACAAATTAGAAGCAAATAAGCATATATGACAATAAGATCTAACGAGCTATACAACAAACAAACACCCTTTCTTCTATATAGGCAACAATGTTTCAATACACAGAAAGCACTACCTCATGTATATACAATTGCACCTAACACTAGTTATGGTATACAACAGAACCACTTGCACGAAACACTGGTTACCAATTTACCATACTTCTTTTCCAAACACTGGTTACCAATTTACCATACTTCTTTTCCATTTCTATATTCCTTTTTCATCTTTATTTTCAATTTTTGTCAACTAAGGGGGGTGTATTCAATTAAGATTTTTAAACTTTTTTTAAGTGACATACTTTTGTAGAATTTGTGGGATTTTAATGACTTTCAAAGACTTTAAAGACTTTTTAAAAATGACTTTTATAGACTCTATGAAATAAGTAACAGACTTTTATAAACTTTTTATTAAGTCTGTGATAGACTTTTGTATACTTCTAATATATCTTGCAACTTATATTAATTGTTAATTAGCCCATGTGTACAACATCTCCCACTTTTTTCATGAACTAGAGTAAATCTCATTATATTATTGTGGCATGAGATTTTATATATGTTAAAAGCGTTCATATTATTCTACTCATTTCATAATACATTTGGATACTCGGATACCAATAAAACTTTAAAAACTACAGACGCAATACAAAAATTAAGCTGACTTTTCATTGAGCTATATATACTTTATGCATATGCGTACTTTATGCATATGCGTACGCTTTTTAGTAGGAATACCAAACTCTGTTTTTCACAAAATAATATGACAATGAAAATCTATATGATCAAAAGTTGCAAAACTTCATACATGTGAGTAAACCACTAACAAATATATGTTGATCTTTATTATTGTTCAACAAATAATTGTTCGTGAATCATACATAATCATAATTGTCCGTGAATCATTCAGTAATTTCATATATTATACATACATAATCATATATTTTCATATATTAACTGTAATACATAATCATATATTTTTTACATAATCATATATTTTCATATATTATACATACATAATCATAATCATATATTTTCATATATTTTCAAAATTAATGATAATTTCATATATTATACATACATAATCATATATTAACAGTAACACATACATATCATATATTTTCTATTTTCATATATTATACATACATAATCTTTACAATTGATATGAGAGTTTCATGATTTTATCTCACCTTTGTTAAACAAATCTCTTTCATCTTTCTATTGGAAGCTTTCGAACAGCTGCTTTTTCCCTCACCAATTCAGATTAGGTCTTTAGTTATTTGTTTACTTATTAATATAGCTTGTTAATTCTATTATTATAATAAATCTAATTATTTTTATGGCCCAAACTTTACCAAATTATTTATCAATCACATATTAATATTTATTAGCCCATATAAAATAAATAATTAGTTTGACCCAATAAAAGACAAAATCCAATTAATAACTAGTTTTATCCACCTTTGTGTTTATTTAGAAGTCTTTAGAAATCTTTAGAGATGAGGTCAGACTTTGAATATGAGTTGATAGTTATAATTCTTCTTCTAAAATCTGTCAAACTCTACCGTTTAATAGAAATCTAAAAAGTCTATGACTTTTTGAATACCAAAATACTTTTATAGACTTTGTAAAAATCTTAATTCAATACCACCTAACTTTTAAAGACATTAAAAAAGTTGTAATTGAATACCACTAAACTTTTATAAACTCTTTAAATGTCTTGATTGAATACAACCAAACTTTTAAAATCTTTAAAATTCTTTAAAAATCTTAATTGAATACACCCCCTAAATGTTCTGAAAAAAAGAGTAAACATTTGGTTTCATTTCAAAAGTTACTTTTTCAAGCAAGATGCAGAGATACAGAATGATTCAACTCTTTTACATCTCTAGTGTATATTTTGAACATTTCTAATGGTCATTTTAGATTTCTTATTCAAATCTGAAATTTCTAATGTCATGCAGAAAGTTTTTGGAGCGAGAAACTGAAAACTCTGTCAAAACAGGCTTCAAATGATCGTCCAACAACTAATTCCATTGTTTTCATCTCTAATAAAACAGATCAACACTATAGAATAATCACTCCAATCATCATAAACTTATCTAACCATAATCAAGATCAATGCTATCAATTTCCAGAGTCTGACAAAGAAACAGAAGCATACAAAAGAGTGAATTCCAAAATTTCAACGGCACAGTAGGACTTAGTTCACAGATCTGCAACAATCATACGTATCACTCATAACAATTAGATCGACACAGAAACACAAAATTAAGCTCTTATACTTCACAAATCAGATCAAGATCAACACATTGATTCGAAATGCAACAAAAGTAAACTCAAACTACATCGAAAATGCGATCACGATCCTTTACAGATAGAAAGAGATTAGTACATATACATATAAATACACATATACATATAAATATACCTTCAAAACGTTCCTCGAAGACGACTTTAGCAGAGGCGATCGCTAGGAGTGAGAGTAATATGAAAGAGAGGAAACTAGGGTTTCGTCTCAGTGTCGCCATGTCTAGAGAGAGAAGAAGGAAGAGAGAGACTGTATAAGCTATGAGGTGAGAGCTACAAGTACGGTTATATAGGCGATCTGTTTCTTTGGGTTTGAAGCTTTGAGTCAACTCTGGTATTTAACTCGAGTTGAACATCCTAGCTGGAGGCTACACATGACGTGGGCTAATCATAAAAAGACAAGTCAGACTTGGCCGTCACTGCTGCCACGTGGATGACACGGATTGGAAACTACACAAGGTGGGACTGAATAGTAATTGTGCTACCGTTATACGGATGTTGATTGGTGGAGCTCTTTATTTACAATAATAGCCCTGAGTGGATTGCATCAGTTTGCGTGTGGGAGAGTCTTGAATTTTAAGCAAAACGTTTTTAGAATAATTTATACTTTCCGAATTATTTGATTTTTGATGACAATAGATTTTGTAACTTTTTAAATAATTTATAATTTTATAATTATAATTTTTAAAATTAAATTCATTTATGATACTTTTAAATTTAAAAGCGTCTTAAAATAACATTAAAAGAATTAAATTTTTTTATTTATTTTATGATGCAAATCACACCAATTTAAAGTTTAAAACGAAGTAATCGATGCCATACTTTTAATAAAAACTCGAATTACCTTCAACAAAAAAGTACACTATACTCTCACATTTACAAATTAGAGTCATGTTATATATTGTGAGAATTTCCAATCGAATTATGATTGCGGCGTATGTGCATACATGAGATAAGTAGGAATTAAGAATGGAAGCAGGGTAAATGCGTAATCACATGCATATGATATTAACAATGAATAATAAAGAATGGAAGCAGGGGTTATGCGAAATCCACTTGCAGACATGATATTCTAACGAGAATAATAAAGAATGAAATAATGAAGAATTCACCATGCGTGTGATGAAGCCATGAGATAGGTTATTCCAAGAATAATAATAAAGAATGGAACCACGTCTAAGCGTAATTCGCATGCAGACGAGGATATTCCAAGCGAGAATAATAAAGAATGGAATAATAAAGAATTCACCGTAAATGCGATAGATCACATGAATGATTATTCAGCAGAATAATAATAAAGAATAGAACCAGGTCAGCGTAATCCCATGCGAGATGAATATTTAACAGAATAATAAAGAATGGAATAACAAAGAATTCACCATGCATTATCGCATAGACAGTTTATTCCAATGAATAATAAAGAATGGAACAAGTCTAGCGTAATCCATGAGATGAGGATATTCCAAGAGAATAATAAAGAATGGAATATGGAAGAATTTTACCATGTATGTGATCTTGGCATAGATAGGTTATTCCAACATAATAATAAAGAATGGAATAATGAAGTTTTCTTCGTGAATACAAAAGAAATAATACTTACCTTAGAAAAAGCTGGATCTTAGAGTAGAGAGAGGTATGAAACTTCTCTTCTTCTTCTCTCTAATAATTTCTCTATAATAATAATACTTTCTATAGCTTTAGTGAATTGGTGAGAAATGAAGGAAGAATGAGCTTTTATTTATAGAAAATATAGTTTCAATAATTACTTGCGTTTTGGGGCTCGAAATATTACTGATCACAATACCTCAAACTTTTCTTTCATTTTCAATTTAGTCCTACAAGTATTATCAAACTTGCATCATCTCCCTAATAGTAAATAATGTGAATCAATAGTTCAATCGTATGTGAATCGATAGTTATAATCATGTGAAAATACGAATTACTGATTATAGTACCTCCATCTATACCTCCATTTTTAACTTTAGTAAATGCAAGTATTATGAATCTTACACCAACTCCCTAATAATGCATGAATGTGATTGATAATACACGCGTGTGAACAAATAGTTATATAAGCATGTGAATTAGTAGCAATTAATTGCTCATTTATCCGATTAATTACCCGATTTATCAATATAACCCCAAACATCAATTATCATCGGAATAGATGTTGATTTTCACTAACACTAATAATCCCATATGATGGGAACTATCAAATTCATCTTTAATCAATACTGAACTTATTCATCATTAATATTATAACTCACGATATTTAACAATGGGTCGTTCAAGGAAAGAGGGGCTTTCAGATAAGGATTTCTCGCTTATTGGTAGCCTTGATTAGATAACCAAACCTCTCGTTGTGATGTAACTTACAGACATTGTAAATATTGTAATTTAATAATATAAATAACTTTGTCGTCTCAATTATTGATTTAATAATATAACATATTATCACGGATGATCTTGTGACAATAATTGAATCGATAATATGAGAGATATGATGCGGAATTACTATAGCGATAATTGAGTATAATCGGTGGTGACTTATCACGTAAAGATCGATAACCGTCAGGTGTCTTCTTACTGTTACGCCAGACATTTATCTTTACTACTAGGTAGTTCAACGGTTTTTAACAGTAACACTTCCGCCATTATTTTTATAAAAGATAATTACGTTGTTTTTAGCTACGATAATACTTGGTTGTGGGTCCACCAATGATTGTGTTATCGCATGCGAATATTCCTGACCAAATCAATATATTATATAACCACTTGCTTACTTTGCAAAATTTGTAAATATTACCCACAACTATAACATTATATTATATCCACACCATAATATTCAAAAATATATTTCGAGAGAAATTAATCTTTATTCATAAAAGTTGGGATCTTACAAATGCGATTGGTCTTGATGAGTGTAGATGAACTCTTCAACAACTTCTTTAACATCAAGATGGACATAAACACTACTCTCTTTAATCCTGAGAGTGAGCAACTGCTCTACTTTCTACCATTGATGCTGTTTCTGAGAGCTGTAATATAAAAGTACCAAAGCTTTATCAGCTGAAGTTATTCCAGATTCCTAAATATCAAGCTGATAGTTCAAAACTTCCTACGATTCATCTCATTTGCTTCAAAGTTAATCTGCAATTAACCTTTTACCCTTCATGTAGATATGATCGAGTAACTTCTGTTCCTAACTCTATTCGTTTCTTAATTTCATTCTTTGATTGCGATGACGATATTGTAGAGTCCCCCTCTACGGTCTCTGAGAAACTCTCTACACCTGATTTATTCATTTATTCTCCGACCGTAGAGTCCCAAAACTCTATGAACGAAGTCAATAATACTAGCTTTCCGGTCGTAGAGTCCCAAAACTCTACGGACTATATAAATTCACCTAACCCTCCAATCATAGAGTCTCAACACCCTGCAATCAATATCGATAATATTAAAATTCCTATCCAAATAAACTCTAACTCTTCATCCCCTATACATATTTCAAAAATTCTTTCCACCTTATAAACTCTCATGTACATCCTTCGTTACCTATACAGATTGTACAGCCAGATATACCCTCCATTACACATAAAAAAATACCATCCTCCTCTTAGAAATGAATATTTTGATCTCACTCTTGATCTATCCAATATCAATCGGAGTGATAAAGTTGGTTCTAAAGTTATTTTAACTTAAATTTTGGAGCGCCTCTATGCAGTTCCTACCAAAGATCAACTAGCTGATCTAATGACTCATGTTGCTGAAATAGATCAAAAAATTGAAGAAAATTCCATTGAACTTCATCAAAAAATGAATAAAATTACTAAAGTTATAAGTCCTTTAGCTGTTGAGATGGGAAAAGAATTTCACAAAAGGATGAATGAGATATTCAAGGATATATCGAACAGTCTCAATCAAATGGATCAAGTTTTCCTAAAAAAAGATTGATGATTATATAAAGGTTGTTCTGGCGCTTCAGCGGAATAATGAGAATTCTATCAAACTCATGTCAGATAAAGTATGAGTTAAGCTCATTTCTTTCTAACTTTAAAAGTATGATGGTTGAACACACTGACAATGTAATGGCTCTTATCCATCATCAGTGTAATCAAAACAGATGATATTATCATGTGAACCACTCAATTGCAAGAGCTTGTTGATGTTGTTACTCTGATTTTTGAAGAATTTAATGCTCACAAAAAGGGGAAGAGAACAAGAAAAAGGGAGAGACAGGGTTTGACACCAAGACAAAAGGAGAGAAAAAGGCGAGCACCTCCTCAAACATCAATTCAACCTCCACCTACGAGAATTCATCAAGCTCAACCTATTGATCATGTCCATTCTACCTCCTCACGACATGATTCGTCGAGTGTAGTGACTCCCATTGGCACTAGAGTTCCATCAGGTGATCCTTTGTATCTTAATAGAAATCTTCAAGGAACTCACGTTGTGGGAAAAGAAATAATTAACATGCCTGATCTTGGCTCAAGAGAGTCAATAGAGGAGATTTAAATAACGGAAGCTAAAGGCCAGAAGCAATATAGAAGAAGGGTTGAGAGTGAAATGAGATGGCTTCAGAAAGAGAAAAGGGGAAGGCAATAGAAATAGATAAGTAACTATCGAGGTATTCTTTTGTTTGAAAATTTTTATATACTTTGTACAAAATTTCTATACATCATTAAATTCATATTTTTGATCTACTAATACAGTTACTCAGTATATTTTAAGTCATGTTTAATTTCAAGCAATTACATTGTAGAATTAATGAATGTTCTAAAACTATTAGTTTTGTCATCATCAAATAAGGGGAGATTGTTATAGTCTGCATGATAAATTTGACGATGATATGATTTAATGCATATTTGTACCAGTATATTATGTAAAGTCCTTGATAAGATTGTGTTGTACAAAGTCTTAGAATAAAAAACATCAAATTTGTTAGATAGGTCTTAAAAGCTTAAATGTTGTATAGATGATAAGATACAATCGATCGTATTGTATTGTTAAACAATCGTAAGGTTACTCTAATATTTCGAAGTGCAAATAATGATCGTAGAGTAATCCTTGAGTTTGTAGATCATTAAATGATTGATCGCATAAGATGTTATCAAATCGCAGAGTTCACTCAGAATTGTATAATAAAGATCAGATTGTATAGTGAATGTAAGATCGTATTGTCAATAGAAGCTTGAAAAGTAAAGATAAGATCGTAGAGACTGTACTTAGAACATAGTGTTCACACCACATCTTATAGTGAAGTATGAATAGCAGAGTGACTCAAAGATTGTTCAGTGAAAAAGGATCGTAAAGAGCACAATTGCAGAGTGCTTTTCTCTTTGTAGAGCAGAACGTCGAGTAATGTCAAGCATAGATTCTATTTTCCTCATCAAAATCTACAATCAACGCATTTCGTGGAGCAAGTCAAGACTGTCAGAAGACTGACAATGGGAGGGTTACAGATTGAAAAGCTCGATGCACTCACCAAACATCCTTGGTGAAAATGAAGATCATAGCATGTTTGTGTCTAACAGCTAATTTGGCGAAAGTGAAAACAACCATGTGGTAGTGAAGGTTCAGACTGATGTGATCGGTCAAAGCCACAAAGAATTAAAGCTGACACAACAACTTAAGAAGTCAACATCAAGGATCTTGGAGTATCTGAGTATTAAATGCACAACGGGAACTTTTCAATGGGAAGCTCTCAAGAGGTCTATATAAGAGCAAGCAGATTTCAAATCAAACTGGCGATAACAAGAACAATCAAGCTGAAACTATGCTCTCCAAAAAGACCACTCTACGAAAGTGAACTACTTGTCCAAGCTACGAAGTACCTAAGAAGTCAAACATATTGCAATCTTAGCAGCACCTCACAACAATTTTTAATCATTTGTTGCATATTGTCTTAGTAACAATATTCCAAGTCTAAGAGACTTGAAGAGATCTAAGTGATCTGGACTGAGTGTCCCCATTCTGAGACTTAATGACTCGAAGGAACCTAAGTGGTTCAGTTATAACATATCTAAGTGATCTACATCCTTAGTGGATTTCATACTCGCAGAGTAGAAGCGTGAATTGGGAGTTATTTAGTTTCTGAACCACTTAAAATTTCTTGTGTCGTTTATTTTTTTCTTTTACTTTCTGTCTAGTACTTATATTATTTGTTGTGACCTACAACCATAATAAATAAATTTGGAACTGTGATATCTTTAAAATCTTCAAGGAGGTTTTTCAACTTATATTATGTTGTGCTTATGTAATTAATATTGATTAACTATCTAGTAATACATTCTTTAATCAAGTAAAAGGTTTTAAAGAATATATTCAACCCCCATTCTAGATCTCTTTTGTTACTCTGGAAAACAACACTCGTCATAGGTATAGTTTAAGAGATTTCATTAATGAGATCTTAGTAATGGCTAAGAATGAGGCCCTAAATTTATAAGTGTCAAGTTAGATATCCACATTTATAAGTCTTTTTTTTTTTTTGGATTATGTGAGATTTATTTCCTTTTTCATGTAAGGTTCAATGGATTATTATTGTAACTTTATGTTTTTAATGTAAATTTACTAATATTATAAATATAATTATATCCTTGATGTTGGAATTGTAAGTATTTGATAGACCCATATAATTGTACAACTCACCCCAAGCTCATCGCAAAAACCAACCCTTTTTTTAAATGGGTCCATTAAACACTTGCACATCAGAAGTCATGTCATTTTGTGCACATTTTTTGCACATAATTTTTATTTATTGCATTCCTCTTTATAGAAATGGAGAAATGAACACCATTTACTCCATCCATCTATAGTTTGCTTCATTTCTCTTTACATCAAATATTTTATTTATGACAATTTAGAAGAGGGTTATAACTCAAATTCTGATATGGTTGAAGGGGAGCCAATGTTTCAAGTCCTAAACCTCTTTTTATGCTACCTTTGTTACAAATGGTTTGATACTAGTGAGTAATTTTTGAATCATTTAGACATGCACACAAGTGCTCAGCTATTGACATTTTCCACCAACGGAGCCACCACTCATCCTCCAACTGACATTGGCCGCCGATACAAAATCATGATGTTAGTGATTGTGGTTAGTAAAACTAGTTTCATTAATATACGGTGAATCATCAACTAATTACACTTTACTACACCATTTTATAAGTCATTTTTTGTAAGATTATTTTGTCATTGTAACAATACTCGTCATACGTATAGTTTAAAAGATTTCACTAATGAGACCTTAGTAATAGTTAAGAATGAGAACCTAAATTTATAAGCATCAAATTAGATATCCACATTTATGGGAGTCTTTTTTTGGATTATGTAAGTTTTATTTTCTTTTTCATGTAAGGTTTAATGATTTATTATTGTAACTTTGTGTTGTTATTGTAAATTTACTAATATTGTAAATATAATTGTATACTTGATGTTGAAATTGTAAGTATTTGGTAGACACATATAATTGTATGCCTTACCACAAGTTCATCGTAAAAACCAACCATTTATTTAAATGGGTCCACTAAACATTTACACATCACAAGTCATGTCATTTTATGCACATTTTTTTAACATGATTTATATTTATAGCGTTCCTCTTTATAAAGAGAGAAAATGAACTCCATTTTACTCCATCCATCTGTATATATTTAGCTTCACTTCTCTTTACATCAAATATTTTATTCATGGTAGATTTAGAAGAGGGTTATGACTCAAATTCTGATATGGTTAGAAGAAGGAGAGCCAATGTTCCAAGTCCTAACCCTCCTTTTTGAATCATTCATTCAGACATGCACACAAGTGCTCAGTTGCTGACATTTTCTAGCACCGGAACCGCCACTCATCCTCCAACTGACATTGGCTACTGATACAAAATCATGTTGTGATTGATTGTGGTTAGTAACACTAGTTCCAACTATGTATAATTCATTTTTTATAATATTATTTTGTCATTGTAGTAATACTCGTCAAACAACGTATAGTTTAATAAGACCTTAATAATAGTTAAGAATGATGCCTTGAATTTATAAGTGTCAAATTAGATATTATGCGAGTCTTTTTTTGGATTATTATGTGAGTTTTATTTTATTTTTCATGTAATATTATTGTAATTTTATGTTGTTAGTGTAAATTTACTACTATTGTAAATATAATTGAATGACTCACCATAACGTTATCATAAAGCCCAATCTTTTTTTTTTTAAAAATAAAAATGGGTCAACTAAACACTTGCACATTACAAGTCATGTCATTTTGTGCACATTTTTTTAACATAATTTGTATTTATGGCATTTCCTTTATAGAAGAAAGGGAGAAAATGAACACCATTTTACTCCATCCATCTGTAGTTAGCTTCATTTCTCTTTACATCCAATATTTTATTCATGGCAGATTTGACTCAAATTCTAATATGGTTGAAGAGGAGCCAATGTTCCAAGTCCTAACCTTCTTTTTATGCTACATTTGTTACAAAGGGTTTGATACTAGTGAGTAATTTTTGATTCATTTAAACAAGCACCTAAGTGCTCAACTGTTGACATTTTTCACCACCGGAGCCACCACATTCATCGATCCTCCAACTGACACTGGCCACCGGAGTTTATGCGCTCTTAAACCAATCTTATCCTCCAAAACCTTAGCTTCTATATAATCAACTAGATGCATTAATATATAAAGTGGAGTTGATTTCCTAGTAGTATTTTATTTTAGCTATGGAGAAATTTAAAATAATACTAGCAAATTAAGTTCACTTTATTTATTATAACTTTCAGAACAACAGTACTTAATCACATAGTATTTAAAGATGGGTAAAACCTGTAAACCGTAATATATAGTATTATTTAATATATATATATATATATATATATATATAATAGAATTAAGCAAAACAGAAACATATAGTAAAATAAATCCGAGTTCTTTGAATTCACAAAGTCTCTTTAAAGCAAATTTATTCCCTCACTGGTGCTAAGGATTAAATGAATAATTGTTTCCCAAGATAAAACGAATTTCTAGTTCTTAATTAGAAACACTTCAAAATTAAGAACACTACGAACACAACGA
Organism: Panax quinquefolius; assembly: GCA_020205615.1. NCBI lineage: Eukaryota > Viridiplantae > Streptophyta > Magnoliopsida > Apiales > Araliaceae > Panax > Panax quinquefolius. The sequence goes on along the minus strand of CM035158.1, from coordinate 108,230,684 downwards.
ACACAACTTTATGTTATGTACCGAACTGTATGAATAATAATGATGCATGCATGGAGAAAACAGAAGAGAACTTACTGCAAACTTATTACAGAAGCAGAACGGGACGAGAAACGGAAACTATCTGCAGAAACGAGATTTTTTGCAGAAGGGAAGGAACGTGTTTTTTTGCAGAAGGAAAGGAACGGAATTTTTCCAACAGAACGGGAAACGGGAAGAGAAGAAACATAACGGGAGAATTCCTTACTGTTTTAATGCGCGCCCAGATAAGTTAATTTATAGAATAATTAGGGAGTTTATTACCGTTGGCGCACAGTCAAAACTATGTAGTATTGATATAACTTAAACAAAATTTGATAATATATTAAATAAATTTTGTCCAAAAAATTATATATCATGACCAACCAACCTGGTCCTCTCCCTTCCACAAAAGTAGGATGTCCCTTGGGGCCCTTTCCATTGAGCAAACATCCCATATATAAAGACTTCACATTTCCTTTACACATCCTATGTGGGACTATGCAAAGTAGGTGACTTTGGGGTGACTTTGAAGTCAATTTTCTCATTCAATTTCTAATGAATTTGAACAAATAAGTATATCACGTTATACTCCTCTTGGAAGAGAACGCATTGGTGCATTGACCCGACATTTACGGAGTGTGGGTCTCACAATAAATTAAGCCTCAAAATACTTTAATATTTATTTTGTCAAACCCATTTCCAACAAAACCTTAGCTTACTAGTTAGTCGCTCCTTGGTAGAATAAGCGTAGGATCCAAGTTTGAATTTGAAAGTGTTGTAATTCTACTTTAAAAGGTCAAAATGATATATAAATTTGAAAGTGTAGTAATTTTTCTAAAGTAATAGTTAACAAAATATAGAAAAAGCACGTTAAACACAAGTCGCACGCACATCGTATACTCCTCACTTTCAAATTTATATATTATTTTAACTTTTTAAAGCCAATTTATAGAATTTTGAAATTTAAAATTGGCTCCAACGCTTGTTCCACCTAGGAGGAACAACACTTGTGCATGTTCAAATGATTCAAGAATTTCTTACTAGGGTGCAGTGTGCAGTGTACGATGTGTGTGCAGTGTGCAGTGTACTGACAACCCTTTGTAACTAAGGTGGCATAAAAAGAAAGGTTTGGACTCGAAACAATGGCTCCCGTTCAACCATAAAAATTTGAATCATAACCCTTTTTTAAATCTATCACAGATAATATAAAGAGAAATGAAGTTAACTAAAGATGGATGGAGTAAAATGGTGCACATTTTATAAATAGTCAAGAGGCATATGTATATATATATATATATATATATATATATATATATATATATGCAATTATTTGTCATAATCTAAACATAATCTGATTACATAAATGAAAAAGATAAATTTCAAATACTAGTTAGCAACTAAACCCAAAAAATAAAAATAAATAAACAAATGAATCCAAACAGATTTAGCTTAGCTTATGGGATAGAAAACTGACATATACCTGAATCACAGTCTAATTAACTGAAGTTAGCATAAAAACTTTAATAAGTAATTTTCCTTCCCATATGCATTAAACATTCTTTTTTATATGAATTAGTGAGCCTTTAACAATCATTTTTTTGATCATGAGTTAGTGAGCTTATTGGAGAAAATAGTCTTATAATTAAAATGAATAATTGAAACCCTAGCTAGCTAGCTGTTTCTCCCTGTTGGAGTAAGAGTCAAGGCCAAATCAATAGGAACATTTGCCTCATGGCCAATATCAATTGGAGAGTGAGAGGTGTATTTGGTGGTGGAGCCAATGTCAACAGCTTAGCACTTGTGTACATGTCCAAATGATTCAAGAATTTCTTACTTTTGTAACAAATGTGGCATAAAAAGAGGGCTAGAACTCAGAACAATAGCTCACCTTCAAAACTTGAGCCATAACCTTCTTCTATATTTGTCATTGATAATATATATGATGTAAAGAGAATGAAGCTAACTATTGATGGATGGAACAAAATGGTGTACATTTTCTCCCTTTTTATAAATAATCATAAGGCATGTACATTTATTTTAGTCACAATCTAAGCATACACCAGTACAAGTACTAAATAGACAACACTTAAACCACAACGTTTTTTATAAAAACGTTGTTGTATTTTTTTTACAACGTTTTTAAAAAAAACGTTGTAGATATATATACAAAAACGTTATCTATTTAAAAGGGCATTTTTTTGGTTTTAACTAGATAACATTTTTTTTAAAACGTTGTCTATGAAGAAAAACACGGAGCTAAAAAAAAAGGCGATTAAGTGTCTTCGTCTCTCATCTCTCTGTTTAGCCTCTTTTCGTTCCATCTGGAAAACAAAAGCTAGGGTTTGCCTAGATTTCCTGTAACTCGACGATTGAACCTGAACCTCTCTAAGCTTGCATCTGATTTGGGGTGCTTCTTTGAAGGAGATGAAGCGAAAAGGGCGTACATCGCTTTTTGCTCAAGAAGAAGATTTGGCATTATTGAGCTTCTCCCTTTTGTACTCTAAAAGCGCAGAGCCATTTCTTCTTTCAAAGAAGGAATAAGGTTCAAAACTTGACGAGGTATGCGCAGTTCGATGAGTTTTGCTCGCTTTCATACCTTTTTTCCTTTTCGGAAGTTAATCTAGGGCTCGACCTCTCCCCACCGGAGCATGAAGCAATTCGTCAGAAAGTTGTCGAATCCTACCTCGCAGACCTGCAATCAAAAGTCGAAGCGGTAATGACAAGCAGAGGAATTGAAGAGCTGAAGAAGAAGATGATGACGAAGAGGACAAAGAAAGGAAAAAGAGAGGCGGCGCTAAAGAATACTGACGATGATGGAGATCTCATCATTTGTCGTGTGAGTTTAGATCTCATATTTTTCTTGGAGTATTAGAATTAATTAAATGATTTTCTAAGTGTTTATAAGTAAAATGATTTTTTTATTTTTGGTTTGATTATGAATTGTTTCTTTGTTTGTGGTGTAGCTAATTGATAAGAGGAGGGTGACCATTATTGATTTTAAAGGAAGACTTTGGTGTCGATAAGTGGAGTACTATAAAAAGATGGCAAAGAGCTTCCTACTTCTAAAGGTATCATTAGGTTTATATTTTACTTGTATCATTCTTCTATTTTTGGAGTTGTGTTTTTAGCATTTAGCAACACAAGATATATAGACACAATGTATTGAAGTGTGATACTTTCTTTTTGGTTCAAGGAGTTAAGTAATCTTTGAAATAGTTCCTAGACTATTTTGTTTAGTATTTATTAGAGTTGGGTTTGTTCTAATGGTTTAGATGTATAGGTACTCAAATTTTCATTGAGAGTTTTAGACCTTATATATACTTCAATAGTCTATCCAAATTGTCATACTCCTTCCTACTATTGGTTTGCTGAATGGTCCATCTTGGATCGATATCTGATGTAAATTTGCACTTGCACGGTCTGTATGCTATGAATTTCTTAAAGTCTCCAATATTCATCTGCATGGCATTAGGCATGTTTACTTCTTGTTATCCAAATTCCTTCAAGAGTTTAACAGTTGTTTAGCAGATCAAAGTTGCCTTATCTTTCAAATGTGCTTAGTTGGATGACACGAATATGAAATTTAGCTTGCAGCAATTTGTCTATAAGATACCCACTTGGATTTTGTATTTTTTCAAAATAGGTATGATGAACAATTTAAGTGCTTTATTTTTGTGTGCAGCTAAAATCTTCCCTGTGGTTAAGAATCAACACCTATTGCTTTGTACACTCTTGATTGGCAACTCTTTAGCAATGGAGGTGTGTGAAGCTTTTAAATGGTTATCTAATTATTTTACTATTTTAGCCATTTTGATTATTGACTCTGTTTTTGTGTTCCATAGTCTCTTCCCATATTCTTGGACAAGCTTGTGCCTCCGTGGGCAAACAATTTCGCTTATCGGTGACACTCATCCTCATGTTTGGCGAGGTTGTTTATCTTTGAAATAAATTTAATAGGCTGTTTTTTGGAAGGAGCCTCTTCAGACAACATAAACGTTTTACTTTTTACTTTTTGGTGCAAACATGATCTTTTCGCACTTCACGCACATACCAGACTCATTCACTCCTCTCCTTATGAGGGAACAACACTTCACAGTTGCCCCCTCAGTCACCCCTACACTGTTCCCGGCCATCAATCTAGCTATGTGGTGAATTAATTGCATCTCTATTGTTCCTATGTGGTTTCTAATATTATCAATATTTTGTATGATTGGAAGCAGTTAGGGTTTAAAATGATTGATGCATTTGCTGAATTACAAGGAATTCCAGTGGACACAGTTCATTGCAAAGCTCTATTTGGAATTCCAGTGGACACGAAGCAATGGTAAGTTCATATTATCATTTTTCTTCTTTCTTTCTTTGTTTTTTCCCTTCTTTTCATTGTTAATACAATCCTATTTTATATGTTCCTGCAGTCCCTGCTTAATGTTATGATTTAGAACACAGTATTACAAGATAGGAATTGAGAACATGATGTCATTTTTTAGTTTTGCTAATGTGCCACTGTGATGCCCCAAAAATAGGTTTACAACACCCATTCTGAGTCGTCAATAACATGGTACAAAAACAACTACAACTTTATTAATACAACATAAAAATTGTGAGTTTAAATACAAATATTGTCTTCTAGACAATATCAATACTCAAATAAGTCCTCATTATAATTATTGATATATTATCTTACAAAAATGGTGAGGACTACTAAAACAACTCTCTAAGACCTTTATTCCATACCCCAACTAGTACTCGCTACATTCTCGCCTCCTGTGAAGAAAAATGGAACAAAAAGGAAAAGGGTGAGCTCAACTAGCCCAGTAAAGAATATTATGACTAAGATAATATAGAACAAATTATCGTTAGTCTTCAACAAGGAAAAATCTGATAAAATACAATAGACAACAAGTTTTAGATCAATATTCGCAGCGGAAATAATGATTCATAGATGAGTTACGTAGAGAATGAAATCTACTATTATTTATGAATTTAAAGGTTCATCATCAATATTTTATCCCTATAACATCAATCAATATACATCTTGAATCAAATATTCATCTTTGCACTACAGGCCAAAGATATTCATTAGTTGGTCATGTTCATCTCAACACCTGTACATCTTTGCACTACGGGCCAAAGATATTCATAAGAAAATCAACCATCTTTGCACTACAGGCCAAAGATATTCAGTAATACCATCATTTAGGACTGAGGATGATGAAAAATATTTTAAAGAAAATGAATCCAATGAAACAAAAGAACAAATATTAAGGATTCGTACTTTAAACAATCCGAGTTCAAAAATACTTCATTAATAATCATAGTGAAGTAAAATTCAAGAATGATCAAAACATGGATACAATCAAAGCTAGTATCCATAATCGATATTTTGGAAAAAAATGAAAATTTAATTTTTCTGTGCATAGTACCGTATTCGTGAATAGTGTCGTATACATGAATAGTGTTGTATACGTGAATAGTAACCCCGATACTAAAAGACAAAAATTTCACAAAAAAAATCTTACCAATAATCCGGCATAATGATATTAGAAGAAATAATATCATTTTAAAAAAATATATATAACATCCCTTACCTCAAAAAGAATAGTACTTCTGACTGGAATATCAGATATAACGCTGAAGAAACTTGCACCGTATAGCAACACTCAAAGTATCAAAATACTCACAAGAATACGCTAGATAATATAGAGAGAGAAAACTTCAGTTTCTGGTGTGATTTTCAATTCTAACCTAAGCACCCTATTTATAGAAAAATGCTTAGAACACCAAAGCAGAAAATTTAATAAAATAATATTATTAATAATAAAATTTCATACGCCTCCTTTGAAATAAGATATTAGCATTTCCCACATGCTCACCTTTTAGAAAAAAGTAAAAAAATCATTTTTCATAAATAAAACAATTAAAACTTCCAAAAATCAATTATTTCGGAACTTCAGAGCTTCAATAATTCATAATAAATAGCCCTTTTATCAGAAAATTCAAACCTTATGTCTTTTCCATAGGAAATTCCATTCTCTAAAACTTTTTAAGTTTAAGTTTTTCCAAATTCCAAACAGAAATTGACCGAAATCCACAAACGGACGATTTTACAGGCTAAAATCAAATTTCAGTCAAGAAATGGGGTCCACAAACATGAAAAACATGTTTTAAATATTTTTAGTAACAAAAATACTCCTCCTCCTCATATACTCATATATCCCACATTCATTGTAAAAATATCACCATTATTATATTATTAAAATATAATAATATATTTAAATGAATTATTTTATCGAAAAAGATAAAATATCAATTTTCAACAATTGTCACATTAAAAATTTTTTCCATCTATATCCACATAAAATGAATATTTTCCTTCTCATATAAATCAATAATTAATTATTCACAAATAATATTACAGAATCACAATATCGACAACCAGGTCGTTCCCGGGGAAAGAGGGCTTTCAATAAGGATTTCTCTCTTCTTGGTGGCCTTGCAATTAGGTGACCAAACCTCTCTTTAGGCGTAACTTTCTAGACATTGCCAATAATGTTATCGAATAATATTATTCAAATAATATGAATTATTTATTTGATAATGGAAAATCTTGTGTAGTGACAATTATGAAACAACAACAATATATAAAATATCAACGCAAAGAATTATTGAATCAATAAAATAAAATATTGAAGCAAGTAATTACCTGTAACAATTATTGAGTAGTGCCTTCTTTACGTAAGAATCAATAATTGGTGCAATACCGTGTGCTACTTGTGTTTAAAACCACGGGTATTTCAACAAGATAAGCGTGACGCCCCAAAATTAGGTATACATCACTCATCTTGGGTAAACACTTACATGGTATGTAATTTAAATACAACTTATTAACATAAGCGTAGGTGTGCAATACGACATAAAGCGTGAGTTTAAATACAAATATAAATCTACTAGATATTATACAAACTCAAACAAAAAGTCCTCATTACAGATTATTATCACACTATTTCTACGAATAGTGAGGACTACTAATGCTATCTTCGAGGACCATCACTCGTTTCCCAGGCTCGTCCCAACTATATTATCATTTCACGAAGAGAACGGTGAAAGAAAGGGTGAGCTCAACTAGCCCAAGAAGAAATATTATGACTAAGATAATGCGAGAATAAATTATCAATAGTCTTGATAATGTTAAAGCGATAAAATACAATGACAATCGGTTTAAGCTGCGGTGAATATCGCAATCCATTAAAAGAGTCAAGTAGAAAATAAAGTCTACTATCTTTTTGGTTTTAAAAGGTTTTCAACCTTTGTTATAATGAGACTCAACTTTAATAAATATTCCACATCATCGAATCACCCACACTACGGCGAGGATATTCTTTTAGTATCACGACCATTAATTATTCATGCACTACGTGCAAGAATATTTGTGTATTCATTAATGGTCATGATCATGCCAACATCATCCATCAATGCACTACTACCGGCCCGAGGATTTTACCACATCATTTGTAACATTACGGTCATGATTACAAGAATAGTCTGCAGTCATAATCATACCAAGTCCATCTATGCACTACTCTGAGGCCACGTAGATGACTTTAAAAAAAATATAAACATGAGGATGATGACAATGATATAAGAATTCAATAAAATTAGTTCAAGAATTATTTTATCCAGGAATTATTAACGCCCAAATTATCAATATGATCTTTGTTTTGTGTAGAGTAAAATTCAAGAATGATCGGAAGAATTTTTCATGAAAAGATCTTTGGATGAAACGCAAATATCAAGGATATTCCACTAATTTCATGGAGTATAGAAGTCAAAGTTTTAACCAATGGGTATAATAAAGAATGGAATAACAAAAGAAATCACCATGCATGCGATAGATCGCATGCAGACGAGTTATTCCAATGAATAATAAATAACGGAACGAAGTCGGGTGAAATTCACAACGAAGCGAGGATGTTCCAACAAAATAATAAAGATGGAACCAAATCGGGTGTAAAACACGCAGATAGGATATTCCAATGAGAATAATAAAAGGCGGAACCAGTCCGGTGTAAAACACACATGATGAGGATGTTCCAATGAGAATAATAAAAGGCGGAACTAGGTCCTGTAAAACACATGCGAGGATGTTCCAATGAGAATCATAGAAGAATGTCACCAAGTATAGGGTAAACCAGCGTATCTGAGTTATTCCAATGAATAATAAGCAATGGAATAACAGCAGTTCTCTTCATGAATAAGAAAGAATAACACTCTTTACGGTACAACAAATAATATCCCTTACATTTGGTAGGAGATTGAATATTGCAAGATTAGTAGTAGTAAAATACTCTTCTTCTTTCTCTTCTTCTCTCTATACTTTTCTCTCTATAGCTTGAATAAATTAAGTGAAAAAATAATGAAGCCCTAGGCCTCTATTTATAGAAGATTTCTAACTTAGCACCGCCTTAGTGTGAAAAGGCAAGTGGCTCGATTTAATCGGTTTTACGCTTTGTAATGTGAAACGACAAGTGGTTCGATGCTGTAATGTGAAACGACAAGTGGTTCGACGTCGGTAAAGGTAATTACTATTAACGAAGGTAAATACTATTGACGAAGGTAAATACTATTCACAAGGGTAATTACTATCGATTGAAGGTAATTACTAATGACGAAGGTAAATACTATTCACAAGGGTAATTACTATTGACGAAGGTAATTACTATTTATTGAAGGTAAATACTATTGATTGAAGAGACTCTTAGATGATGACATATGAGCCCCCATAAAATAATCAAACTTACCACAAATCATTTTTTTTCATCAACACATATTTAATCTTTCAACAATTATTAATCATTTATAACTTGTCGTCTCAATTATTGATTTAATACCATAACATATTATACGATGATCTTGTGACAATAATTGAATCAATAATATAAGAGATATGATGCAAAGAATTATCGTAGCAATAATTGAGCATAAATTGAGTGACTTCTCACGTAAAGCATCAATAATCAATACTGGTGTGTTACTATGCAACACACGTAGACTTTGTACTACCGGTAGTTCAACGATTTTAACGGTAACACCTCCGTAGTTATTTTTATAAAATATTTTTGTCGTTTTCTCAATCAAACCAATAATTACATTTAATGGGGTCCACCAATGATTGAGCCATTATGCGAATATTCCCTAACAAAAAGAATATTCCCAACCAAACGTAATATTTTATAACAACTTGCATACTTTTGCAAAATTTATAAATATTACCCACAACTATAACATTATATCAAATTTATTCCATAATATTCAAAAATAATATTTATAGAAAAATTCATCTTTATTTATAAAAAGTTGGGGTCTACAACCTCCCTTCTTATGAAATTTCGCCCTCGAAATTAGGGTACGATACTGGTATGTCGAAGAGGTAAGGATACCTTGATTTCATTTCAGATTCTAACTCCCAAGTCATTTCCTCAACATCGTGGTTCCTCCATAAAACTTTGACTTGAGGTATAACCTTGGAGCGTAGAATATGTTCCTTCTTATCCAAGATTTGAACAGGAACCTCTTCATACGTCAAATCTTCCGCTATTTCGTCCGGTTCTAACTCAATAATATGGTTTGGGTCTTTCACATATTTACGTAACATAGATATGTTAAAAACGTTATGAACACGAGACATATTTGGCGCAGAAAAGCGAGTCTATAGGCCACGCATTCCTACTCGATCGAGGATTAAAATGGACCGATGAATCGAGGGTTAAGTTTTACTCTCTTTCCAAATCTTGTAACTCCTTTCCATGGAGCGACTCTTAACAACACACGATCTCTATATCGAATTCCACGTCCTTTCGATGAAGATCAAGATAACTCTTTTGTCGATTTTGTGAGTTTTTTTTATCGTTGTCGGATCGTTTGAATCTTTTCCGTAGTCATACGTATCAACTCCGGTCCCAACAACGTTGCTTCTCCCACCTCATCCCCAAGATATCTTTGGAAGCGACACTTTCTTCCATACAACGCTTGAATGAAGCCATGCCAATACTTGCTTGATAAGCTGTTGTTGTAGGAAAACTCCACCAATGGTAAGAACTTGTCCCAACTCCCTTGAAATCAAGAAACACGAGTCTTAATAGATCTTCAAGAGTTTGAATAGTCCTCTCCGACCGTCCGTCCGATGCGAGGAGGATGATATGCCGAAGCTAAATCGTGAAGTCTGTGCCCATAGCTTTTTGCAAACTAACCCAAAATCGTGAAGTGAATCTTGGGTCTCGATCGAAACTATGGATACTGGCAGATACCATGCAGATCTCACAATCTCGTTTATGTACATCTGAAGCAAGGCGTTCAAGTGTATAAGTTTCTCGTGTCGGTAAGAAATGAGCGGACTTGGTCAATCTATCAACAATGACCCAAATCGCATCAATGCCTTGAGAAACCTTAGGAAGGCCCAGCTTGAAATCCATGGTAATGTGCTCCCACTTCCATTCCGGAATTTCAAGTGGTTCTGATGGACCTTTTGGTACTTGATGCTCCGCTTTAACTTTCGTTGACAAGTTAGACAATCGTGAGATAAACGTTAGCTTATCTCTCTCTTCATATTGCTCCACCAAAATGTATGGCGAATATCATGATACATTTTGGTACTCCCGAGATGGATTGCAAATGGTGTGTTGTGCGCCTCCATCATGATATTATACTTTAAATCGTGGTCGTTAGGAACACAAAGTGCGGAGTTGACTCAAGTATTCCTTCTTCATCGATTCTTGCTTCCGAAGCATAGCACCTTTTGCACTTTTTTTTTCTCATACGCATCGGCTCCAGTGCGTAGCAAGCGACTTTAACTTTATCGATTAAAGTCGGTTCTACTTTCGTATACTCGCTTATCATCACATGCGTTCCGGAGTCTTTAACTCTATCTCCATCCTTTGCAAGTCACACAAAATGGGCGCTGCGTTGACAATATCGCACTCATACTTGCATATGATTTTCTACTCAATGCGTCGGCCTACCACGTTCGCTTTCCAGGATGGTATTGGATGGTATGATCATAATCTTTCAACAGATTCAAGCCAGCGTCGTTGTCGCATGTTGAGTTCCTTTTGAGTGAAGAAATATTTGAGGCTTTTATGATCCGTAAAGATCTCCACTTTCTCCCCATACAAGTATTGCCTCCAAATTTTAAGTGCAAAGATAACGGTGCTAACTCTAGATCATGAGTAGGATAATTCCTCTCATATTCTTTGAGTTGTCATGAGGCATAGGCTATAACTTTTCCATGTTGCATAAGAACACATCCCAACCCTTTGCCGAAGCATCATTGTAGATGACAAATCCTCCGAGCCGGATGGTATTGTTAGAACAGTCTTTGAAATAAGTCTCCTCTTGAGTTCTTGAAAACTCTTCTCACATTCTTCTCTCCAACCGAACTTTGTATCTTTAAAGAGTCACCGAGTCGATGGAGTAGCGATTCGAGAAAATCCTTCCACGAATCTCCGATAATAACCAATTTAAACCGAGAAAGCTACGTCTTGATCATCGATTTAGGTTGTTCCCGACTTTGAATAGCTTCAATCTTTCTTTGGGTCAACAGATATTCCATGACTTGATACCACGTGCCCAAGGAATGCTACTTCTTCAAGACGAACTCGCATTTCTTCAACTTGGCATAAAGCTTAAATTCACGAAGCTTTTGGAGTGTCGACCTCAAGTGTTGCTTTCATGATCTTCACGGCTTTTGGAATAAATAAGGATGTCATCAATAAAGCGACCACAAAGTGATCTAAATATTCCTTGAATACTCGGTTCATCATATCCATGAAGGCAAAGAGGAGCATTAGTCAATCCAAAGGACATGACTAGGAATTCATAATGCCCGTCATCGGAGTTACGAAAAGCCGTCTTTGGAATGTCGTGAGTTCTAATCTTCAATTGGTGATATCCGGAACGAAGATCAATCTTTGAAAAGAATTTGGCTCCTTCAAATTGGTCAAACAGTCATCAATACGTGGCAATGGATACCTATTTTTGATGGTGACATGATTCAACTCCGATAATCAATACAAAGTCGCATACTCCCATCTTTCTTTCTTCTTCACGAATAGAACAGGAGCACCCCAAGGAGAAGTACTAGGGACGAATAAAGCCAATGTCTAACAATTCCTGCGGTTGGGTCTTTAACTCACGAAGTTCAATAGGAGCCATTCGATATGGGGCTTTGGAAATAGGTTTTGTCTGGGGTTCAAGGTCGATACAAAATTCAATTTCACGCGCTTCTGGGGTAGGCCAGGAAGTTCTTGGGAATCGTCAGAAATTTATTAACAATAGGAATATCGTTTAAAAGCGGCGTATTTTTATTTAAATCGTGACATGAGCTAAGAAAGCTTGACATCCGCTTTTTCAATAAACGAATAGCTTTATGGCTTGAGATGACCGTGATTGATTTTAATGGTTTGGTCATTTGAATTCGCATAATAGGTTGATTAGGAATATGAAAGCTAACAACCTTACGAAAACAATCAATTTTTGCATGATAAGCAGTTAACCAATCAATCCCTAGAATCACGTCAAATGCAAGTATTTTTAATGAAATAAGATCGACGAAGGTAATGTGAGGGTACCGATTTGAACCAAACAAGACTTATAAGCAAATGGATGTAATGAAGGTTTCTCCCAAAGGAGTTTCCACAGATAAGTCAAAGTCTAATTTCTCAGGATTCAAATTTAATCGATGGCGCAAGTAGGAGATATAAAAGAATGGGTAGAAGCAGATCAAATAAAGTATAGACTTCGTTAGAGTTTATGATAAGCTTACCCGTGATGACCTCATTCGGATTCCTTGCTCTTTGGGAGGTCACAACAAACGCTTCTCCTCAGACTACCTGGGTTTTGAATTTTCGGGAATGACCTTTGGTGCCTCCATCCTATTTGAATTTATCTTGATGAACGACAAAATTGAGCTAAGTGACCTTATCTTCCACAATTATAACATGCTTTGGACGGCATGACGCAGAGTTTTGGGTGATGTGTCCTTCTCCTCCGCATTTGAAGCATATGATGGGTGGTCTTTCTCCTTCCTTAACAATGGGTCTTTGGTCTTTGACGTCTTTCCACCATTGTTGAATCTCTGGTTTCTTGAAATGTCTATTCTTATTGTTTTGGTACGATTACCACAAAGTGGTTACCATATCCGGCCTGTTGATTCCCTCCACGCTTGTTGTCACCGCTCGATGACTACTTTCATTTGGTATTATAATTTTTTGCCGCACGCTCTCTTTTAGTTGTGTTGACTCATTATCGCGTTCCACTAATCGAGCCCTATTTACAACATCTGAATACAAACACGGTTTATGAGAAATAAGATGTTGACGTATCTCCGCTTCAAACCTCTTAAAACATTCGCTTATTCTCTCTTCATTATCCACCAAGTGGGGACATGGCCGTGATAACTCCGCAAATTTTGCCTCGTATTGCGACACGGTCATATTGTTTTGTTCCAACTTGATAAACTCCACCTCCTTCGTGTGGCGAATACTTTCGGGAAAGTATTTGTCGTTGAAACGACTCTGGAACTTCTCCCAAGATATCTTGATGACAATTTGGTTGAGTACGTTTACCGATTCCCACCAAGAATCCGCCTCTCCGCGCAACATAAAAGCGTAGAAGGGACCTTTGCTCCTCGGAGCATCCCAAGACATCAAATATCTTGGTAATCTGTTTTATCCATGCTTCCGCTGGAAGTGGTTTTGGCTCTCCTTAAACTCCGGTGGTCCCGGCTCCTTGAATTGTTTAGCGGTGTGACCGCAGAGAGTTTTCCGTGTTTCCACCTACGTTTTTGGCGAACGAGTCGCTCTACTTTCTTTGTTTCATAAATTGCATAAAGCCTCCGAACATTTGATCATTCGTCATTTGTAGTGGGTTGTTGTTGTTTACGTGAGGATTGTCGCCTTCACGATGCACATTATCACGATTATTGATATGTGGTGAATCAACGATCGCTGCGCTCCATTGCTTATTCTCAACATTCTCGGATGTCATTTCAGAGATCGCCACAAAACAAAAGGTTAATTGACATGTAACAAATTATCCCTATCTTCCCGACCAACCAATAAAATAGCACATAAACTTAGGTAGGTCATACTAGCGAAGGTATTCCCGTCTCTCCCTCCTAGTACTATTCTCACATCTTAGCGAGGATCATATCCTAAGCTCGATACTAATTGTGACGCCCCAAAATTAGGTATACATCACCCATCTTGGGTCGACACTTACATGGTATGTAATTTAAATACAACTTATTAACATAAGCGTAGGTATACAATACGACATAAAGCGTGAGTTTAAATACAAAATATCGTCTACTAGATATTATACAAACTCAAACAAAAAGTCCTCATTCTGATTATTATCACACTATTTTACGAATAGTGAGGACTACTAATCTATCTTCGGACCATCACTCGTTTCCCAGACTCGTCCCAACTATATTATCATTTCACGAAGAGAACGAAGTGAAAGAAAGGGTGAGCTCAACTAGCCCAAGAAGAAATATTATGACTAAGATAATGCGAGAATAAATTATCAATAGTCTTGATAATGTTAAAGCGATAAAATACAATAGACAACCGGTTTAAGCTGCAATGGAATATGCAATCCATTAAAAGAGTCAAGTAGAAAATAAAGTCTACTATCTTTTTGGTTTTAAAAGGTTTTTCAACACTGTTATAGCTGAGACTCAGCTTTAATAAATATTCCACATCATCGAATCACCCCTGCACTACGGCCAAGGATATTCTTTAGTATCACGACCACAATTATTCATGCACTCACGTGCAAGAATATTTGTGTATTCATTAATGGTCGTGATCATGCCAACATCATTCATCAATGCACTACTACCATCGAGGATTTTTACCACATCATTTGTAACATTACGATTCATGATTACACCGAATAGTCTCTGGTCATAATCATACCAAGTCCATCTATGCACTACAGGCCACAGATGACTTTAAAAAAAATATAAACATGAGGATGATGACAATGATATAAGAATTCAATAAAACTAGTTCAAGAATTATTTTATCCAGGAATTATTAACGTCCAAATTATCAATATGATCTTTGTTTTGTAGAGAGTAAAATTCAAGAATGATCGGAAGAATTTTTCATGAAAGATATCTTTGGATGAAACGCAAATATCAAGGATATTCCACTAATTTCATGGAGTATAGAAGTCAAAGTTTTAACCAATGGGTATAATAAAGAATGGAATAACAAAAGAAATCACCGTGCATGCGATAGACCTTATGCAGACGAGTTATTCAACAGAATAATAAATAACGGAACCGGGTCGGTGAAATTCACAAGCGGGATGTTCCAACGGAATAATAAAGATGGAACGGATCCGGTGTAAAACACACGAGATAGGATATTCTACAGAATAATAATAAAGCGGAACTAGGTGGGTGTAAAACACATGCATGGATGTTCCAACAGAATCATAGAAGAATGTCACCAAGTATAGGGTTAACCGCGTATACAGGTTATTCCAACAGAATAATAATCAATGGAATAACAACAGTTCTCTTCATGAATAAGAAAGAATAACACCCCTTACGGGTACAACAAATAATATCCCTTACATTTGGTAGGAGATTGAATACTGCAGCAGTGTAGTAACAAAATACTCTTCTTCTTTCTCTCTTATTCTCTCTATACTTTCTCTCTATAGCTTGAATGAATTCGTGAAAAATAATGAAGCCCTAGGCCTCTATTTATAGAAGATTTCTAACTTAGCACTTGCTTAGTGTGAAAAGGCAAGTGGCTTGATTTAATTTGGTTTTACTTTGTAATGTGAAGCGACAAGTGGTTCGGCGCCTTTAATATGAAACGACAAGTGGTTCGACGTCACGGTAAAGGTAATTACTATTAACGAAGGTAAATACTATTGACGAAGGTAAATACTATTCACAAGGGTAATTACTTATTGAAGAAGGTAATTACTATCGATTTAAGGTAAATACTATTCACAAGGGTAATTACTATTGACGAAGGTAATTACTATTGATGAAGGTAAATACTATTGTGAAGAGACTCTTAGATGATGACATATGAGCCCCCCCATAAAATAATCAAACTTACCACAAATCATTTTTTTTCATCAACACATATTTAATCTTTCAACAATTATTAATCATTTATAACTTGTCGTCTCAATTATTGATTTAATACCATAACATATTATCTGAGGATGATCTTGTGACAATAATTGAATCAATAATATAAGAGATATGATCGCAAAGAATCATCGTAGTAATAATTGAGCATAAATTGAGTGACTTCTCACGTAAGCATCAATAATCAATACCGTGTCTTTCTACTATGCAACTACGGCGTATTCATCGTACTTTTACCAGGGTAGTTCAACAGCTTTTAACGGTAACACCTCCGTAGTTATTTTTATAAAATATTTTTGTCGTTTTCTCAATCCGACAATAATTACATTGTGGGGTCCACCAATGATTGAGCCATTATGCGAATATTCCCTAACAAAAGAATATTCCCCACCAAACGAATATTTTATAACAACTTGCATACTTTGCAAAATTTATAAATATTACCCACAACTATAACATTATATCAAATTTATTCCATAATATTCAAAAATAATATTTATAGAAAAATTCATCTTTATTTATAAAAGCTGGGGTCTTACATTAACGGTAACAACTACGTCGTTATTTATAAACAACTTATATATATCGTTTTCCTTCATCCAATCGTTTTCCGTTATGGGGCCCACACAAGGCTGCGCCGTCGTACGAATATTCTCTGACAGTAAGAATATTCCACAACCAAACGAATATTCCCCGACAACAATGAATATTTTATAACCACTTGCTTATTTGAAATATTTGCGCATTTGTACCCATAACTAACCACATTAATCAAATCAACCCTTACTATTTCAAAATAATAAATAGAAGAAATTAAATTTTATTTATAATAAGTTGGGGTCTTATAGCCACTGTTTTTCAATATGTAATCTGATATATATCTGTTTCATCTGCTGAAGGAAACTTCAGTTGAATAACTAATGTGGCCATTAAACTTCAGTTGAATATTTGTTCCATTAAACTTCTTATATTAATCATTGTAATTCATTAGCACTAGTCAATTTTGTTCTTTTCCATATAAAAAATTCTATAATTTATATATATGCTGTAAGACCCCAACTTTTATGAATAAAAATGAATTTTCTATAAATATCATTTTTGAATATTATGGAATAAATTTAATATAATGTTATAGTTGTGGGTAATATTTATAAATTTTGCAAAGTACGTAAGTTGTTATATAATATTCGGTTGGTCAGGGAATATTCGTACGACGGCACAATCATTGGTAGACCCCACAACAGAATTATTGTCGGATTGAGAAAAAGACAAAAAAAAATTTATAAAAATAACGGCGGAAGTTTTACCGTTGATACTGTTGAACTACTCGGTAGTAAAAGTACAGTATTACGCGTGGTTGTATAGTAGCACACGGTATTGATTATTAATGCTTATGTGAGAAGTCACTCAGTTTGATTCAATTATTGTTGATATTTTATATGTTATTAAATCAATAATTGAGATGACGAAGTTGTTAATATTATTATTTGCATTATTAACGATGTCTAGAAGTTACTTGAGGAGAGGCGGTCACCTAATTGTGCGCTTGATAGGAGAAATCCTTATTGGAAAGCCCCATCTTTTCGAGGAACGACACAGTCGATTAATAGTGTGAATAATAATAATGATGATGACGTTTTGTTTTATTAGTATTATTAACGTAATAAAGCAGAAAAACTTTATATATAAAAAGAATACTTTTATAAAGTTATTCGTTTTAGGCTAATAGTAAAATCTTTTTATATAAAAAATGAATACTTTTATAAAGTTATCTATTTTATTAGATGATAATTAGAATATATTATATATTTTATTATGCATAGTATTTGCATAGTGCTTGCATAGTGTTTGTATAGTAAAATATTTTTAAAAGTTATTCGTTTTATTAGATTATAAATAGAATATATTATATTTTATTTAATGATTTTGCTTTAAATATGGACCGTCCGATTAAAAGTAAATCAATCTGGACCGATTCATGGATTGGTTACTTTTCATTCCATTCTTCTATAAATAGAAGCTCATTACTTCATTATTTCTTATGAATTCTTTGAAACTCTGAGAGAGAAACTATAGAGAAAGAAGAAAAAGTATTCTCGCTACTTCACTTTACTCGATATCAAGTTTCTTTTACTAGTGAGGTATTATTTCTTTTGTATTAATGAAGAGAACTTTTATTATTCCATCTTTATTATTACATTGGAATACCGTATCTGTGATCTACCACCCTATATTTGGTGATTTTCATTGTTATTCCATTCTTCATTATACATTTGGAACATCATGCATGCGTTTTTACGGACCGGTTCTATCTTTATTATTACATTGGAATATCACATGCATGCGCGTTTTATCTTGGGACTGGTTTCATCTTTATTATTCGATTGGAATATATCACATGCATGCGTTTTCTGGTGGGACCGATTCCAGATTATTTGTTATTACATTGGAATAACGCATACATCAAGTAACCGCATGCATGGTGATTTATGTTGTTATTCAATTCTTTATTATTACATTGGAATATCACTTGCGGTGCGATATACGCGCTGACTAGTTCCGATTATTTATTATTACATTGGAATAACTCGTCTCATGCCAAGTATCGCATGCATGGTGATTTCTTTTATTATTCCATTCTTTATTATACTCGGTTGGTTAAAGTTTTGACTTATCTTTGCATGAAATTGGTGGAATATCCTTGATATTTGTGTTTCATCCAGTATCTTTTCGTGGAAATATTCTTCTGAACATTCTTAAATTTTACTCTAAAAAGAAGTATCATGTTGACAATTTGGACGTTATTAGTTCCTGAATAAATTAATTCTTGAACTTGTTTTATTGAATTCTTATATCATTGTCATCATCCTCATGTTTATATTTTGCTAAAAGTCATCTGTGGCCTGTAGTGCATAGATGGACTTGGTATGATTATGACCAGGGATTATTTGGTGTAATCATGACCATAATGTTATAAATGATGTGGTAAAAGTCCTCATTGGCCCGTAGTGCATTGATGGACAGTTGTTGGCATGATCATGACCATTGATGAATACACAAATATCCTTGGCCTGTAGTGCATGGATAATTTGTGGTCGTGACCCTAATGAATATCCTTGGCCGTAATGCAGGGATGATGTGGATTATTTATTAAGTTGAGTCTCAGCGATAAAAGTGATGAAAAACCATTTTAAATCATAAAAGATAGTAGATTTTATTCTCTACTTAACTCTTTTAATGGATTGCATGTTCCGCTGCAGTTAAACTTGATGTCTATTGTATTTTATCGGTTTAATGAGTTGAAGACTAATGATAATTTATTACGCATTATCTTAGTCATAATATTTCTTCTTGGGCTAGTTGAGCTCACCCTTTCTTTCGCTTATTCTCTTGTGAAATGAGAGCGAGCAAGGGACTAGTCGGGGAGCGGAGTGATGGTCCGAGATGGTGTCTTAGTAGACCTCACTATTCTGTTAAATAGTGTGATAATAAATGTAATGAGGACTAAATTGAGTGTGGATATTGTCTAGATGATAATATTTGTATTAAAACTCACAGCATGTATTTTGTCGTATTTTACACGACTGTTGTATAATCAAGTTGTATTTGAATTTAGTACGATGTATTTGGCGACTCAAGATGGGTGATGTATACCTATTTTGGGGGCGTCACAGTTGGTATCAAAGCTTAGGGATATGATCACTGGCTGAGATGTGAAACAAGAACTAGGAGGGGAGAGATGGGGAATTCCTTCGCTAGTATGACCTACCTAAGTTTATTTGATATTTAATTGGTTCGTCAGAGTATAGGGATTATATGTGATATGTTAATTAACCCTTATTTTGTGGCAGTATTTGAATATGGCATCCGAGAATGTTGAGAACATCAATAGAGCATAGGAGACCGTTGAGTCTCCACAGATTAATAATCAGGATAATGTGCATCAGGAAGGCGACAATCTTAATGCAAACAACAACACTGACAAAATGATGAACGATGGAATGTTCCGAGGCTTCATGCAATTCATGCAACATCAGGCGAGAGCGGCTCCTGTCCAAAATACAGGTGGAAACACTAGCAACTCTTGGACGGTCACCGCCAAACAGTTCAAGGAGCTGGGACCACCGGAGTTTTTTGGAGAGCCAAAACCACTTAAGGCGGAGACGTGGATAAAACAGATCAACAAGATATTTGATGTCTTGGGGTGCTCCTGTTCTATTCGTGAAGAAGAAAGATGGGAGTATACGACTTTGTATTGATTATTGGGAGTGGAATCATGTCACCATCAAAAATAGGTATCCATTGCCATGTATTGATGACCTATTTGACCAGTTGCAAAGCGCCAAATTCTTTTCAAAGATTGATCTTCGTTCCGGATATCACCAATTGAAGATTAGAACCGATGACATTCCAAAGACGACTTTTAGAACTCGGTATGGGCATTATGAATTCCTAGTCATGTCTTTTGGATTGGCTAATGCTCCTGCTGCCTTCATGGATATGATGAACCGAGTATTCAAGGAATATTTGGATCACTTTGTAGTCGTCTTTATTGATGACATCCTTATTTATTCCAAAAGCCGTGAAGATCATGAGCAACACTTGAGGCTGATACTCCAAAAGCTTCGTGAATATAAGTTTTATGCCAAGTTGAAGAAATGCGAGTTCTGGCTTAAGGAATTAGCATTCCTTGGGCACGTGGTATCAAGTCATGGAATATCTGTTGACCCGGCAAAGATTGAAGCCATTCAAAGCTGGGAGCAACCTAAATCGATGTGATGAAGTACGTAGCTTTCTCGGCTTAATTTGGTTATTATCGGAGATTCGTAGAAGGGTTTTCTCGAATCGCTACTCCCTTAACTTCGGTGACGACGGAAAGATACAAAGTTCGGTTGGAACGAGGAATGTGAGAAGAGTTTTCAAGAACTCAAAAGAAGACTCATTTTAGCACTTTTGTTACGACTATGCCATCGGCTCGGAGGATTTGTCATCTCTGGTGATGCTTGTGCAAGGGGTTAGGATGTGTTCTCATGCAACATGAGAAAGTCATAGCCTATGCCTCTCGACAACTCAAAGAATATGAGAGGAATTATCCTACTCATGATCTAGAGAGTTAGCGGTGTTATCTTTTGCACTTAAAATTTGGAGGCATTACTTGTATGGGGAGAAAGTGGAGATCTTTCTGGATCATAAAAGCCTCAAATATTTCTTCACTCAAAAGGAACTCAACATATAAGACAATGACGTTGGCTTGAATCTGTTGAAAGATTATGATCATACCATCCAATACCATCCCGGAAAAGCAAACGTGGTAGTAGCGGTAGCATTGAGTAGAAGATCATATCCGGGTACAAATGCGATATTGTCAACGCAAAGGCCCATCTTGTATGACTTGCAAAAGATGGAGATAGAATTAAAGACTCCAGGGACCCATGTGATGATGGCGAATATATGAGTAGAACCGACTTTAATCAATAAAGTTAAAAGCTCGCTCAGCTCTACGGACTCCTACGGTGACGATATGAGGAAGAAAGTCAAGAAGGTGCTATCGCCGGAAGCAAGAATCGATGAAGAAGGAATACTTGAGTCAACTCCGAATTTGTGTTCTAAACGACCACGATTTAAAGTATAAAATCATGATGGAGGTGCACAACACACCGTTTGCAATCCATCCTGGGAGTACCAAAATGTATCGTGATCTTCGTCATATATTTTGGTGGAGCAATATGAAGAGAGAGATAACGATGTTTATCTCAAGGTGTCTAACTTGTCAACGAGTCAAAGCGAGACATCAAGTACCAAAAGGTCCATTGCAACCACTTAAAATTCCGAATGGAAGTGGGAGCACATTACTATGGATTTCAATTCTTGGTCTTCCCAAGGTTTCTCAAGGCATAGATGCAATTTGGATCATTGTTGATAGATTGACCAAGTCTGCTCATTTCTTACCAATACGAGAAACTTATACACTTGAACGTCTTGCTCGTATGTACATAAACGAGATTGTAAGATCGCATGGTATGCCGGTATCCATAGTTTACGATCGAGACCCAAGATTCACTTCACGATTTTGGGTTTGGTTTGCAAAAAGCTATGGGCGCAGATTTACGATTTAGTTCAAATTTATCATCCTTAGACAAAGTGGACAATCGAGAGGACTATTCAAACTCTTGAAGATTTATTAAGACTCTGTGTCCTTGACTTCAAGGAAGTTGGGACAAGTTCTTACCATTGGTGGAGTTTTCCTACAACAACAGCTTATCAAGCAAGTATTGGCATGGCTCCATTCGAGGCGTTGTATGGAAGAAAGTGTCGATTCTCCAAGATCTTTGGGATGAGGTGGGTGAAGCAACGTTGTTGGGACCGGAGTTGGTACGTATGACTACGAAAAAGATTCAAACTATCCGATAACGTATAAAAACCTCACAAGACCGATAAAAGAGTTATGCTGATCTTCATCAAAAGGACGTGGAATTCGATATTGGAGATCATGTGTTATTACGTGTTGCTCCATGGAAAGGAGTTACGAGATTTGGAAAGAGAGGAAAGCTCAATCCTCGATTCATTGGCCCATTTTAATCCTCGATCGAGTAGGGATCGTAGCTTTATAGACTTGCTTTTCTGCCAAGTATGTCTCGTGTTCATAACATTTTTTATATATCCATGTTACGTAAATATGTGAAAGACCCAAACAATATTATTGAGTTTGAACCGGACGAAATAGTGGAAGATTTAACGTATGAAGAGGTTCCTGTTCAAATCTTGGATAAGAAGGAACATATTCTACGCTCCAAGGTTATATCTCAAGTCAAATCATTATGGAGGAACCACGATGTTGAGGAAATGACACGGGAGTTAGAATCGAAATGAAATCAAGGTATCCTTACCTCTTCGACATAGTCGCACCTAATTTCGAGGGCTTAAATTTCATAAGAAGGGAGATTGTAAGACCCCAACTTTTATGAATAAAAATAAATTTTCTATAAATATCATTTTTTGAATATTATGGAATAAATTTGATATAATGTTATAGTCAGGTAATATTTATAAATTTTGCAAAATACATAAGTTGTTATATAATATTCGATTAGTCGGGAGAATATTAAATGACGACTGAAGACAATCATTGGTGGACCCCATTAATAGAATTATCATCGAATCGAGAAAACGACAAAAATATTTTTATGAAAATAACGGCGGAAGTTTTACCGTTGATCTTTGTTGAACTACTTGGTAGTAAAGAAATGCGATGTCTGGCGCGTCTTGCATAGTAGTAGACACGGTATTGATTATTAATGCTTATGTGAGAAATCACTCAGTTTGATTCAATTATTGTCGATATTTTATGTGTTATTAAATCAATAATTGAGATGACGAAGTTGTTAATATTATTATTTGCATTATTAACGATGTCTAGAAGTTCTGCCAATGAGAGGTCTGGTCACCTAATTGCGCACCAATAGGGAGAAATCCTTATTGGAAAGCCCCTCTTTCGAGGAGCGACACGGTCGATTAATAGTGTGAATAATAATAATGATGATGACGTTTTGTTTTATTCGTATTATTAACGTAATAAAATGCAAAAACTTTTATATAAAAATGAATACTTTTATAAAGTTATTCGTTTTATTAGGCTAATAGTAAAATCTTTTTATATAAAACTGAATACTTTAATAAAGTTATCTGTTTTATTAGACAATAATTAGGATATATTATATTTTATTATGCATAGTATTTGCATAGTGCTTGCATAGTAAAATCTTTTTAAAAGTAATTCGTTTTATTAGTGCACCGGTCCAATATTCCTGTCTAGTATCCCTGTCTGTCTAGAGTTATTCAATGTACGTATATATAAAGTGATTCAAGTACCGATGCATTGTCGCGTCAAGAAGTGGTGTAGTGCGGTTTAGAGCTAAATACCAAATGTGACGCCCCCAAAATAGGTATACACAACACCCATTCTGAGTCGCCAAATACATGGTACAAGAAGCAAACTACAACTTCAATAATACAAATGTCGTGTGAAATACGACAATATATCTTAATGAGTTTAAATATAATATTGTCTTCTAGACAATATCCACATATAAATAAATCCCCATCATAATTATTGATTCATTATTGTACAAAAAAAAATGGTGAGGACTACTAAACAACTCTTTCTAGAACCTTCATTCCATACCAGAGACTAGTACTCGCTACATTCTCGCCTCCCGAGAAGAAAAATGGAACAAGGAGGAAAGGGTGAGCTCAACTAGCCCGGTAAAGAATATTATGACTAAGATAATATACAACAAATTATCGTTAGTCTTCAACAGGAAAAAATCGATAGAATACAATAGACAACAAGTTTGGATCAATATTCGCAATGAAATAATAATTCATAGAAGAGTTACGTAGAGAATGAAATCTACTATAATCTATGAATTTAACGATCCATCATCAATATTTTATCCTGTAACATCAATCAATATACATCTGGAATCAAATATTCATCTTTGCACTACTGAGCCAAAGATATTCATCGATTAGTCGTGTTCATCTCAACACGCTCATCTTTGTACTAAAGGCCAAAGATATTCATCGATTAGTCGTATTCATTTAAACACTGTTCATCTTTGCACTACTGGGCCAAAGATATTCTTCAGAAATCATTCATCTTTGCTCTGAGCCAAAGATATTCTTAAGAAATCATTAATCTCGCACCTTCTGGGCCAAAGATATTCAATAATATCATCATTTAAGGTCGAGGATGATGAAAATATTTTTAAAGAAGCGAATCCGAGTGAAACAAAATGACAAGGATTAAGGATTAGTACTTTGTTTTTATCCATGTCCAACAATACCTCAAAGATAATCATAGTGGTGTAAAATTCAAGAATGATCAAAACATGGATACAATCAAAGCTAGTATCCGAATAGATATTTTGGACAAAAGAAGAAATTTTAGTTTTTAGGTGAATAGTTAAGATATCGTGAATAGTGCCAGTATCGTGAATAATAACCGTATACGTGAATAGTAACTCAGACACCAAAAGATAGAAATTCCACAAAAACATCTTCACGCTTAATGAATAGTACTAAGTGAATAGTAACTCGTGAATAGTAACTCATGAATAGTAACCCATGAATAGTAACCTTGGACATGAAAAAGTTCCAAATTTGATAAAAACTTGGATCAACATTTCAAAGATAATGATATTGAAGAAATAATATCATTCTGAAAAAAAAAATAATATCTCTTACCTCGAAGATTAGTACTTCTAAATTTGGAATAAATTTATATAGTCTTTGAAGGAACTTACCGCCGATCTAACAATACTCAAAGTATACTCACAAGAATACGCTCAATATATCGAGAGAGAAATAGAGAGAAACTTGGGTTTACGGTGTGTTTTCAATTCTAACCTAAGCACCTATTTATAGGAAATTGCTTAGAAACACCAAAGCAGAAAATTGAATATAATAATATTATTTATAAACAAAATTCCTTAGCCCACCTTTGAAATCTGATTTCAGCCATAGCACATGTTAAATGAGGTTCACAAACTCACCAAAAACGTTTTTCTCAAAATAATTAATTAAAACTCCCAAAAATCAATTATTTTGAACTTGAACTTCAATAATTCATAATAAATAGTCCTTTCATCAGAAAATTCGAATCTCATGAGTTTTTATAGGAAATTAAATTCTCTACAACTTTGCAGAAGAAAGTTTTTCCAAATTCCAAATAGAAATTGACCAAGAAATCCACAAACGGGTGATTTTACAATTTATAATCAAATTTTTGGTCGATAATTGTGTCCACCAACACACAAAACATGTGTTAAACATTTAATGCCACAAAAATACTCTTCCTCCTCATATACTCATATATCCCACATTCATTGTAAAAATATCATAGTTAATATATTATTAAAATAATATATTTAAATGAATTATTTTATCGAGAAAAAGATAAAATATTAATTTTCAACAATTGTCATTTTAAAATTTTCTCCATCTATATCCACATAAAATCAATATTTTCCTTATCATATAAATTAATAATTAATTATTCACAAATAATATTACTGAGAATCACAATATTGACAACTGAGGCGGTTTCAGGGAAAGGGGCTTTCAATAAGAATTTCTTCTTCTTGGTAGCATGATTAGATAACCAAACCTCTCCTTAGAAGCAGAACTTTCTAGACATTGCCAATAATGTTATCTAATAATATTATTAGGATAATATGAATTATTGCTTCGATAATGAAAGATCTTGTGTAATGACAATTATTGAAAACAATGAATATAAAATATCAACGCAAAGCAATTATTAACTTCAATAAAATATTGAAAAGTAATTCGTAACCATTATTGAGTAGTGCCTTCTTACGTAAGAATCAATAATTGGTGCAATACTGGTGTCTTCTTGTTCAACAACGGCGTATTAGTGTGTTTTAACCACCGGGTATTTTAACAAGATAATAGCGGTGAATAACTCTGTAGATTATTTATAAACAACTTATATTTGTCGTTTTCTTCATCCAATCGCTTTTAGTTATGGGGCCCATAAAAATCATACTGTCCGTCATGCGAATATTCCCACGCTGATCTGAATATTCCACGACCAAACGAATATTCCCGATAATAATGAATATTTTATAACCACTTGCTTATTCAAAATATTTGCGTATTTTACCCATAACTATCCACATTAATCAAATCAACCCTTACTATTTCAAAATAATAAATAAAGGAAATTCCTTTTATTTAAAAATTTGAGGTCTTACAACCTCCCCTCCTTATGAAATTTCGTCCTCGAAATTGACGTACGATACTGGTGTGTTTGAAAAGGTGAGGATACCTCGCTTTCATTTAGTTTCCAATTCCCGGTCATTTCCTCTATAGCGTGATTCCTCCACAAAACTTTAACTTGTGGTATAACCTTTCTTGGCGTAGGACATGCTCCTTCCTATCCAAAATCTTGACAGTACCTCCTCATACGTTAAGTCTTGGCTATCTAAATCAGGTTCTAACTCTATAGCGTGGTTTGGTCTTTCACATATTTTCTGAAGTATAGATATGTGAAACACATTATGAACACGAGACATACTCGAAGGTAACGCAAGTCTATAGGCTACATTTCCTACTCGGTCAAGAATTTGAAATGGACCGATAAATCGTGGATTGAGCTTTCCTCTCTTCCCAAATCTTGTAACTCCCTTCCATGGAGCAACTTCGCAACAATACATGATCCCCTACATTAAATTCCACGTCCTTTCGATGAAGATCCGCATAACTCTTTTGTCGATCTTGTCTTGGTTTGTATCGTTGTCGAATCATTTGGATCTTTTCGGTGAGTCATACGTCTTAACTTCGGGTCCCAACAATGTTGCTTCACCCACCTCATCCCAACATATTGGAGAGCGACATTTTCGTCCATATAATGCTTCGAATGGAACCATGCCTATATTTGTTTAATAACTATTGTTGTATGAGAATTCCACCAATGGCAAGTACTTATCCCAACTTCCTTTGAAATCTAGGACACAGAGTTTTAATATATCTTCAAGAGTTTGAGTAGTCTTTTCTGATTGCCCATCCGTTTGAGGATGGTATGCCAAACTGAATCGTAAATTCGTGCCCATAGCTTTCTACAAACTAACCCAAAATCATGAAGTGAATCTTTGGTCACGCTCTAAAACTATGGATACTGGCATGCCATGCAATCTCACAATCTCATTTACGTACATACGAGAAAGACGTTCAAGGGAATAAGTCTCTTGTATCGGTAAGAAATGAGCAGACTTGGTTAATCTATCAACAATAACCCAAATCGCATCTATGCCTTGAGAAACCTTGGGAAGATTAGTAATGAAATTCAGGGTAATGTGTTCCCACTTCCATTTCAAAATCTCAAGTGGTTGCAACGGACCCTTTGGCACTTGATGCTCTACCTTTACATGTTGACAAGTTAAACATCTCGAGATAAACTACGCGATCTCTCTCCTCATATTGCTCCACCAAAATGTATGTTGAAGATCATAATACATTTTGGTACTCCCAGGATGGATTGCAAACAATGTGTTGTGTGCCTCCATCATGATTCTATGCTTCAAATCAAAATCATTAGGAATGCAAAGTCTGGAGTTGACTCGAAGTATTCCTTCTTCATCAATTCTCGCTTCCGGAATAGCTCCTTCTTGTACTTTCTTCTTCATACGCATCAGCTCCGGGTCGGTGGCTTTGAGTAACCTTAACTTTATCGATTAAAGTCGATTATACTCGTATATCATCACGTGGGTACCTAGAGTTTTCATCTCCATCTCTATTATTTGTAAATTATACGAAATTAGTCTTTGACAATATCGTACTCAGACTTATATCGATCTTTACTCAACGCGTCGGCTACCACGTTCGCTTTTCGAGGATGACATGATCGAACATGTCTTTGAAATGAGTCTCCTCTTGAGTTCTTGAAGCTCTTCCCACATTCCTTGCTCCATTCGAATTTTGTATCTCTACAAGTCAATTGCGATAATGGAATAGCGATTCGAGAATATCCTTCAACGAATCTCAGATAATAACCAACTAAGCCTGAAAGCTACGTATTTCGATTCTTGACTTAGGTTGCTCTCAAGCAATTGTGACTCATATCCTAATCTTGGATAGACGTCACAATGACACCTATCGATTTACTATCGCATGCGAATATGGCGTCCCCCTACGGAGAGTGCGGCTTAGGTGAATTCCACAAAGGAAGTCACCAGATAAAGGCTCGGTACAAAATTCTATAGTTGAATTTTAACTCACGAAGTTCAATAGGAGCCATTCGATATGAGATTTTAGAAATGAGTTTTGTCACAGGGTTCAAATTCGATACAAAATTTAATATCGAGCTTTGGGAGTAAGCCAAGAAATTCTTGAAATACGTCGAAAAATCAATAACAACGGGAATATTATTCAAATCGGCGTGTCTTTATTCAAATCCATAACATGGACTAAGGAAATTTGACATCAAGTAATAAGCGAATGACTTCATGGCTTGATATGAAAATGTTTGACTACAATGGTTTGATTGCTTGAATTGAATAACGAGGTTGCTTAAGAATATGAAAACTAACAACCTTACGAAAATAATCAATTTTGGCATGATGAGTAGTTAACCTTAAAATCACATCAAAAACAAATATCTCTATAGAAATAAGGTTAACGGTAATGTGATAGTGCCAACTGAATCAAGCAAGATTTATAAAGCAGTGGATGTGATGAAAGTTTCTCTAACGGAGTTTCCACGAGATAGGTCAAAGTCTAATTTCTCCGAGTCAAGTTTAAAGCGTTGGCGCAAGTAAGAGAGATAAAAGAATGGGTAGAACAGATATCTAGTAAGGTATATACTTCACAAGAATTTATAATTAACTAACCCGTGCTAACCGTTCGGGTTCCTTGCATTTTAATGGTCACGACAAACGCTCTTCCAAGAACCGTTGACTTTGACTTTTTACGGGACATCCTTTTGAGTCACCATTCTCATTGGACTTGGGTTTCGATATCGTATAATCTCGGCGATATGTCCTTCTTTTCCACAATTATAGCATACCTTAAAGCTGTTGTGGGCAATTTGGGTGATATGTCCCTCTTTCCGCATTTGTAACATATCGACCGGTGGTCGTTCTCCTCCTTAAAACTAGTTGCTCTTGGCGCCGGCGTCTTCACATGGTCGTTGTTGAATCTCCTCTTTTAAAATCTCCTCCCAGGCTCGCTTCTTCTATTTTCATGGCCACGATTACCACAGAGTGGTTCACCGCCTTTGTCTCGTATTCTTCTTTCTCCATTTGGTTATCGTTATTCGATGGTTCGCTATCTTGAGTATGATCTGGTTATGGTCCCTCGGTTGAGCGTACTCGTTATCTCGCTCTAACAACTGAGCCCTCGTTGACAACATCCGAATAGAGAAAATTTATGAGAAATGAGATCTTGGCGTATGTCGGGTTTCAAACCTCTCGAAACATCCGCGTCATCGTTCCTCATTCTCCACCAAATGAGGTGCAACACGGATAACTCATGAACTTCGCCTCGTCTTTGGGACACCGTCATGTTATTCGCTCTAGTCTAATAAACTCCACTTCCTTCATATGACGAATACTTTCGGGGAAGTACTTGTCATTGAGCTATTTCTCAAAGCGTCTCCCATGACATCTTTGAGTGCAATTTGGATGGGTACGCTTCACGTGATTCCCACCGATGTCTGCCTCGCCACGGAACATAAAGGTGGCGAATGGAACTTCTGTTCTCCGTGCATCCCAAGACATCGAATATCTTGGTAATTTGTTTGACCCACGTCTCGCTTTAATCGGATCCGCTTTCCCGAATTCTAGTGGTCCCAACTCTTTGAAGCGCCTTGTTTGTGACCACCCGTGAATTGCTATCATTTCCTCCTGTATTTTGAACACGAGTCTCCTCGTGCGATTTTGCATGAAGCGCAAAAAGCTTCTAAACATCCCTCGTTCATCATCTGCTTTCGGTGGTGTTGTTCGCGGGAGGAACATTGCCACTGTTGCACGTTCTCCTCGTTGGTGAGTCTGAGGCATCTCCACGGTCTCATTTACTCCATTGTTAATATTCTCGATTCGACATTCTCAAATCTTGACATAAAATAAGGGTTAATTAAGGAAATTAATATATCACATAATATCCCTATATCTTGACCAACTAACAAATAAGCTTAGGTAGGACACACTAGCGAAGGATTTACTCGTCTCTCTCTCCTAGTTCTATTCCCGATCTCGCCGGAGATCATATCCCTAAGCTCGATATAAGCAACTGTGGCGCCCCCAAAATAGGTATACACAACACCCATTCACGAGTCGCCAAATACATGGTAAGAAGAAAACTACAACTTCAATAATACAAATGTGGTGTGAAATACGACAATATATCTTAATGAGTTTAAATATAATATTGTCTTCTAGACAATATCCACACGCATAAATAAATCCCCATCATAATTATTGATTCATTATTATACAAAAAAATGGTGAGGACTACTAAACAACTCTTTCAGAACCTTCATTCCATACCCCGATTAGATCTTGGCTACATTCTCGCCTCACGAGAAGAAAAATGGAACAACAAGGAAAAGGGTGAGCTCAACTAGCCCGATAAAAGAATATTATGACTAAGATAATATACAACAAATTATCGTTAGTCTTCAACAGGAAAAATCGATAGAATACAATAGACAACAAGTTTCGGATCAATATTCATGGTGAAATAATAATTCATAGAAGAGTTACGTAGAGAATGAAATCTACTATAATCTATGAATTTAACGATCCATCATCAATATTTTATCCTGTAACATCAATCAATATACATACGGAATCAAATATTCATCTTTGCACTACTGAGGCCAAAGATATTCATCATTAGTCATGTTCATCTCAACACTGCTCATCTTTGTACTAAAGGCCAAAGATATTCATCGATTTGGTCATGTTCATTTAAACACATGTTCATCTTTTGACTACGGGCCAAAGATATTCTTGAAATCATTCATCTTTGCACTACTGGGCCAAAGATATTCTTAAGAAATCATTAATCTTTTGCACTCTGGGCCAAAGATATTCAATAATATCATCATTTAAGGCGAGGATGATGAAAAATATTTTTTAAAGAAGCGAATCCGGTGAAACAAAATGACAAGGATTAAGGATTAGTACTTTGTTTTATCCATGTCCAACAATACCTCAAAGATAATCATAGTGGTGTAAAATTCAAGAATGATCAAAACATGGATACAATCAAAGCTAGTATCCGAATAGATATTTTGGACAAAAAGAAGAAATTTTAGTTTTCGATTGAATAAGTGTCGAGTATCGTGAATAGGTCAGTATCGTGAATAGTGCCGCATACTGCGTGAATAGTAACTCAGACACCAAAGATAGAAATTCCACAAAAAAACATCTTCACGCTTTCATGAATAGTACTCGTGAATAGTAACTCGTGAATAGTAACTTCGTGAATAGTAACTCGTGAATAGTAACTCATGAATAGTAACCCATGAATAGTAACCCCGACATGAAAAAGTTCCAAATTTGATAAAAACTTCGGATCAACATTTCAAAGATAATGATATTGAAGAAATAATATCATTACGAAAAAAATAATAATATCCCTTACTTGAAAGATTAGTACTTCTAATTTGGAATCTAGGGTATAGTCTTTGAAGGAACTTACATCGTCTAACAATACTCAAAGTATACTCACAAGAATACGCTCAATATATCGAGAGAGAAATAGAGAGAAACTTGGTTTACGGTGTGTTTTCAATTCTAACCTAAGCACCTATTTATAGGAAATTGCTTAGAACACCAAAAAGCAGAAAATTGAATATAATAATATTATTTATAAACAAAATTCCTTAGCCCACCTTTGAAATCTGATTTCAGCCATAGCACATGTTAAATGAGGTTCACAAACTCACCAAAAACGTTTTTCTCAAAATAATTAATTAAAACTCCCAAAAATCAATTATTTCGGAACTTCAGAACTTCAATAATTCATAATAAATAGCCCTTTCATCAGAAAATTCGAATCTCGTGAGTTTTTATAGGAAATTCAATTCTCTACAACTTTACAGAAGAAAGTTTTTCCAAATTCCAAATAGAAATTGGCCAAGAAATCCACAAGCGGGTGATTTTACAAGCTATAATCAAATTTGGTCAATAAATTGTGTCCACCAACACACAAAACATGTGTTAAACATTTAATGCCACAAAAATACTCTTCCTCCTCATATACTCATATATCCCACATTCATTGTAAAAAATATCACTTATTAATATATTATTAAAATAATATATTTAAATGAATTATTTTATCGAAAAAGATAAAATATTAATTTTCAACAATTGTCATTTTAAAAATTTTCTCCATCTATATCCACATAAAATCAATATTTTCCTCATCATATAAATCAATAATTAATTATTCACAAATAATATTACAGAATCACAATATTGACAAGGCGTGTAGGTTCGAGGGAAGAGGGGCTTTCAATAAGAATTTCTTCTTCTTCTTGGTAGCTTGATTAGATGACCAAACCTCTCCTTAGGCAGAACTTTCTAGACATTGCCAATAATGTTATCTAATAATATTATTAGAGATAATATGAATTATTGCTTCGATAATGAAAGATCTTGTGTAATGACAATTATTGAAACAACAATGATATAAAATATCAACGCAAGCAATTATTAACTCAATAAAATCTTTGAGCAATAATTCACGTAACCATTATTGAGTAGTGCCTTCTTTACGTAAGAATCAATAATTGGTGCAATACTGGTGTCTTCTTGTTCAACAACGGCGTATTAGTGTGTTTTTAACCACCGGGTATTTTAACAAAGATTACTTGGTAATAACTACGCCAGTTATTTATAAACAACTTATATTTGTCGTTTTCTTCATCCAATCGCTTCCAAGTTATGGGGCCCACAAAAGCTGCGTCGTAAATACGAATATTCCTCGACGATCACGAATATTCCACGACCAAACGAATATTCAAACAATAATGAATATTTTATAACCACTTGCTTATTCAAAATATTTGCGTATTTTACCCATAACTATCCACATTAATCAAATCAACCCTTACTATTTCAAAATAATAAATAAAGGAAATTCCTTTTTATTTAAAAATTTCGGGGTCTTACACCAAAACTGCAACGATTTTGATTTAAAAAATTTTGCACTAAAATCGCACCGACGAACCCAACGGATCAGATAAAAACGTCTGATTACATCGATTTTGATTTAAACTGTCATTCTTATGTGTGTGTGGTTGAACAAACCCAAATCGAGTGATGTGGTTGTATCACTCAAATTAATGTGGATGTTCAAATGGTTAGATGAGACTTGAACAAAGTGAAAGATAAAGAGAGAGAAGGTGGTACAATCCATTGAGAAGCATGAAAATATATAAATAAAGATGTATTTAATTGGAGTAATATATACAACAAAAATTAGGGATAAGATATATATTAGTTAGGTTGTTACATGGCAGTATGTGTGTGAGAGAGAAGATTAAAAATATTTGTATATAAAGCATTCTTGTTTATAATAATGTAGAAAAGAAGGAAGGAGACGAAAAATAGAGAAAAAGAAGTTCAAATATTAGGTCTGATAGCAGGGTGGGTACGGTCCGAGGACCCTTTCCCATACCCGTTCAGTTAATATGAAGCAATCAAGTAAACTCGACCCGACCAAAAAATAATACCCCATACCCTCCCAGTTTACCCGATTACCCGATTACCTTTTCTCCCAATTAAACTTCTCTATCTTTATTATTATATTGTACAACTATTTCTAATTCTAAATCAAACAATATGCAACATTTCTATTACTAACTATTAACGCCAAGATCTTCTGCCACGTCCCAATCACGTAAGACGTTCTGATCCTGCACAATAAACACGATCAACACCAAAAGCTTGACGGATTCGACCGTCGGGGGATAGCTCAGGCGTAAGAGTCAGTACATGCAATCACAAGGTTAATAATGGAGGATAAAATATCTACTGTATTGAGAGAGATAAAATTATCAGTTACCTGTACTTGGATGACTTACTTGCTATCATATACTCTTTAGCGGTTTTACGTGCTTGCAAACCCCGACACCACCCACTACGGGTAGCTTACCGGTGATCCCATCCCCGTCCACCACCGCCATTGTTGTCAATCCTCATTAATGTGATGCAGGATAACAGTCAAAGTTCTATCTTTGTCATTATCACCGATCAAAGCCCAAGTGAAGATATTTATCATACAATGGGTCGGCCCAACGATTCGGCCCAAGACTTTTAAGTCCCAACAAATATAAACCAAATGATTTAGCCCAAAGGGCCCGACCTAATATGTATACAAAATATCAGGGCCCAACATTGCCCCCCAGTCTTTTATTAAACAGATTGTTTAATGAAAGAGTATAAAGGACCCAAATAACAAAATTAACGAGGCTAGACTGGTGAATCTCAAATAGCAAAATGAATTAAGACCGAAAATCCAATCGAAGATGTGACGCCCCCAAAATAGGTATACATCACCTATTCTGAGTTGTCAATACATGGTACAGAAATAACTACAACTTTATTATTTAACAAGAAATTGTGAGTTTGAATACAAATATTATCTTCAGACAATATCTATACTCAAATAAATTCTCATCACATTTATTGATACATTATTTTACAAAAATGGTGAGGACTACTAAACAATCCTTTCTAAAACCTTCATTCCATACCCCGAGGCTAAGTAGTCGCTATATTCTCGCCTCACGAGAAGAAAAATGGAACAAAAAAGGAAAAGGGTGAGCTCAACTAGCCCGGTAAAGAATATTATGACTAAGATAATATACAACAAATTACCGTTAGTCTTCAACGGGGAAAAATCTAATAGAATACAATAGACAACAAATTTTAAATCAATATTCGCAATGAAATAATAATTCATTAGAAGAGTTAAGTAGAGAATGCAAACTACTATCTTACATGTATGAATTTAAAAGTTCATCGTCTATCTTTTTTATCCTGTAACATCAATATATATACATACGGAATCAAATATTCATCTTTTCACACTGGGCCAAAGATATTCATCAGTTGGTCATGTTCATCTAAACACTGTTCTTCATCTTTGCTCTGACCAAAGATATTCTTGAGAAATCATTTATCTTTTTGCACTACAGCCAAAGATATTCAATAATATCATCATTTAAGGCGAGGATGATGAAAATATTTTTTAAATAAGCGAATCCGGTGAAACAAAATGACAAGGATTAAGGATTAAGGATTAGTATTTTGTTTTATCCATGTTCAAAAATACCTCAAAAATAATCATAGTGGTGTAAAATTCAAGAATGATCAAAACATGGATACAATCAAAGCTAGTATCCGAATAGATAT
The DNA here is from genome assembly GCA_020205615.1 of Panax quinquefolius. Taxonomy (NCBI): domain Eukaryota; kingdom Viridiplantae; phylum Streptophyta; class Magnoliopsida; order Apiales; family Araliaceae; genus Panax; species Panax quinquefolius. Next base: position 108,194,534 of record CM035158.1, on the reverse strand, counting down.
TTTGGAAAAAAGAAGAAATTTTATTTTTTTGATTGAATAGTGTCAGATATCGTGAATAGTGTCAGTATCGTGAATAGTAACTCAGACACCAAAAGATAGAAATTCCATAAAAAAACATCTTCACGCTTACATGAATAGTACTCGTGAATAGTAACTTGTGAATAGTAACTCATGAATAGTAACTTCGTGAATAGTAACTCATGAATAAGTAACCCGACATGAAAAAGTTCCAAATTTGATAAAAAGTTCCAACCAATATTTCAAAGATAATGATATTGAAGAAATAATATCATTTGAGAAGAAAATAACATCCCTTACCTCGAAAGATTAGTACTTACAAGTGGAATAAAGTATATAGTCTTTGAAAGGAACTTGCACCGTCTAACAATACTCAAAGTATACTCACAAGAATACGCTCAATATATCGAGAGAGAAATAGAGAGAAACTTGGGTTTCTAGTGTGTTTTTCAATTCTAACCTAAGCACCTATTTATAGGAAAATGCTTAGAGAACACCAAAGCGAAAATTGAATATAATATTAATATATTTTCACATTTTCTTTAGCCCACCTATAGACAACTGATCTCAGCCCATTTGAATCACATGTGAGACCAACTTAGTTGCAAAAAACGTTTTCTCAAAATAATTAACTAAAACTCCCAAAATTAATTATTTGAACTTGAACTTCAATAATTCATAATAAATAGCCCTTTCATCAGAAAATTCGAATCTCTTGAGTTTTTATAGGAAATTCAATTCTCTACAACTTTGCAGAAGAAAGTTTTTCCAAATTCCAAATAGAAATTGCCAAGAAACTCACAAAGCAGGCGATTTTACAATTTATAATCAAATTTGATTCGATAATTGTGTCCACCAACACACAAAACATGTGTTAAACATTTAATGCCACAAAAATACTCTTCGTCCTCATATACTCATATATTCCACATTCATTATAAAAAAATATCATCGTTAATATATTATTAAAATAATATATTTAAATGAATTATTTTATCGAGAAAAAGATAAAATATTAATTTTCAACAATTGTCACATTAAAAATTTTCTCCATATATATCCTCATAAAATCAATATTTTCCTCATCATATAAATCAATAATTAATTATTCATAAATAATATTACGTAATCACATTATTGATGACGAGGCAGGTTCCGGGATAGAGGGGCTTTCCAATAAGAATTTCTTCTTCTTTGGCGCTTGATTAGGTGACCAAACCTCTCCTTGAGCAGAACTTTCTAGACATTGCCAATAATGTTATCTAATAATATTATTCAGGATAATATGAATTATTGCTTCGATAATGAAAATACGTGTAATGACAATTATTGAAACAACAGAATATAAAATATCAACGGCATGACAATTATTAACTCGATAAAATCTTTGAGCGATAATTCTGTAACCATTATTGAGTAGTGCCTTCTTACGTAAGAATCAATAATTGGTGCAATATCTGGTATCTTCTTGTGTTTTAACCACCGGGTATGTTAACTTGATAATTGGTAAATAACCACGCGCTATTATTTTAAACAACTTATATTTGTCGTTTTCTTCATCCAATCGCTTTTAGTTATGGGGCCCACACATGCATTTGCTTGGTAGTAAATGCGAATATTCCCCGAAGCGATCTGAATATTCTTATAAACAACAATGAATATTTTATAACCACTTGCTTATTTTGAAATATTTGCGTATTTTACCCCTAACTATTCACATTAATCAAATCAACCCTTACTTATTTCAAAATAATAAATAGAAAATTAAATTTCATTAATAATAAGTTGGGGTCTCTTACAACCTCCCTCCTTATGAAATTTCGTCCTCGAAATTTACGTACGATACTGGTGTTTTGAAAAGGTGAGGATACCTCGCTTTAATTTACATTTCCAATTCCCGGTCATTTCCTCTATAGCATGATTCCTCCACAAAACTTTAACTTGTGGTATGACCTTTTCTTGGCGTGGGACATGCTCATTCCTATCCAAGATCTTGTGGTACCTCCTCATACGTTAAGTCTTGGCTATCTCGTGGGTTCTAACTCTATAGCGTGGTTCGGGTCTTTCACATATTTTCTGAAATACGAGATATGTGAAACACATTATGAACACGAGACATACTTTGAGGTAAGCGAGTCTATAGGCTACATTTCCTACTCGGTCAAGAATTTGAAATGGACCGATAAATCGTGGATTGAGCTTTCCTCTCTTCCCAAATCTTGTAACTCCCTTCCATGGAGCAACTCGCAACAATACATGATCCCCTACACTAAATTCCACGTTCTTTCGATGAAGATCGCATAACTCTTTTTGTCGATCTTGTGTCGTTTGTATACATTGTCGAATCATTTGGATCTTTTCCAAATAGTCATACGTACCAACTCGGGTCCCAACGGTGTTGCTTCACCCACCTCGTCCCAACATCTTTGGAGAGCGACACTTTCGCCCATATAATGCTTCAAATGGAGCCACACCTATACTTGCACGATAAGCTGTTGTTGTAGGAGAATTCCACCAATGGTAAATACTTATCCAGCGCCCTTGAAGTTCAGGACACGAGTCTTAATAAATCTTCAAGAGTTTGAATAGTCCTTTTCGATTGTCCGTCCGGTTTGAGGATGGTGGTATGCGCGGCCCAGAATCGTAGATCCGTGCCCATAGCTTTTTTGCAAGCTAACCCAAAATCTTGAAGTGAATCTTGGGTCACGATCCGAAACTATGGATACTGGGCATGCCATGCAACCTCACAATCTCATTCACGTACATACTAGCAAGGCGTTCAAGTGAATAAGTCTCCGTGTCGGCAAGAAATGAGCGGACTTGGTTAATCTATCAACAATAACCCAAATAGCATTGATGCCCCGAGAAACTAGTAGGAAGACCCGTAACGAAATCCATGGTAATGTGTTCCCACTTCCATTTCGGAATCTCAAGTGGTTGCAACGGACCCTTAGGTACCGGATGCTCGCCTTTACACGTTGACAAGTTAAACACATTGAGATAAACTTTGCAATCTCTCTCTTCATATTGTTCCACCAAAATGTATATCGAAGATCACGATACATTTAGTACTTCAGGATGGATTGCAAATGGTGTATTGTGTGCCTCCATCATAATCTTGTACTTCAAATTAGAGTCGTTAGGAACACAAAGTCTAGAGTGGACTCAAGTATTCCTTCTTCATCAATTCTCGCTTAGGAATAGCTCCTTCTTGTACTTTCTTCTTCATACGCACGCATTCGGCTCAAGATTGGGTGGCTTGAGCAACCTTAACTTTTTCTATTAAAGTTGGCTCTACGTCGTATACTTGACATCATCGCACTTTTCGTTCCTCGCATATGATCTTCTACTCAACGCGTCGGCTACCACGTTCGCTTTTCCAAGATGGTATTGAATAGTGTGGTCGTAGTCTTTCAATAGCTCGAGCCAACGTCATTGCTAGCGTGTTGAGTTCTTTTAGTGAAGAAATATTTAAGGCTTTTACGGTGCGAATATATCTCCACTTTCTCCCCATATAGATAGTGCCTCCATATCTTTAGCAGCAAGCATTTCACGCCATCTCTAGATCATGAGTAGGATAATTCCTCTCATACTCTTTAAGTTGTCGCGAGGCATAGGCTATGACTTTCCCCGTTACATGAGAACACATCCTAACCCTTTGCACGAAGCATCATTTGTAGATAACAAATCCATCCGAACCGGATGGTATTGTTAAAACAGTAGAAATAAGTTTCCTCTTAAGCTCTTGGAAACTCTTCGCATTCTTCACTCCAAACGAATTTTGTATCCTTCCGAGTTATTTGAGTTAATGGAGTAGCGATTCGAGAAAACCCTTCCACGAATCTCCGATAATAACCGGCTAAGCCCAAAAGCTACGTACTTGACCACCGACTTGGTTTCTCCCAACTTTGTATTGCTTCAATCTTGGCCGGATCAACAGATACTCCATGTTTCGACACCACGTGCCCAAGGAATGCTACTTCCTCAAGCGAACTCGCATTTCTTCAATTTGGCATATAGTTTGTTTTCACGAAGCCTTTGGAGTACAAACTTCAAATGGTGCTCATGATCTTCACGACTTTTGGAATATATAAGGATGTCATCAATAAAACAACAACGAAGGCCGATCCAAATATTCCTTGAATACTCGGTTCATCATATCCATGAAAGTCCGCAGGAGCATTAGTCAATCCGAAAGACATGACTAAGAATTCATAATGCCCATACCGAGTTACAAAGGCGGTCTTTGGAATATCCTCGATTCTAATCTTTGGTGATGATATCGAACAAATATCGATTTTGAAAAGAATTGTGCCCTTGCTGTAATGGTCAAACAAGTCATCAATACGAGGTAGATGATACCTATTCTTGATGGTGACATGGTTCAATTCTCGATAGTCAATACAAAGTCGCATACTCCGTCTTTCTTCTTTACAAATAAAGCAGGGCACCCCGAGGAGATGTACTTGGGGCCAGAATGAAACCGATGTCCAACAATTTCACGTAGTTGGACCTTTAACTCTCGAAGTTCAATAGGAGCCATTCGATATGGGGTTTTAGAAATGGGCTTTGTACGCGAGTTCAAGATCAATAAAGAATTCAACTTCACGTTACGGGGTGGGCGGGAAGTTCTTGAAATCGTCGGAAAGTCAATAACAACAGAATATTATTCAAATTTGGCGTGTCTTTATTCAAATCCATAACATGGGCTAAGAAAGCTTGACCTCCGTTTTTCAATAAGCGAATAGCTTTTTATGATTAGATATGATGATGATTGATTTTAATGGTTTAGTTGCTTGAATTGCATCAACCGGGTTGGTTAGGAATATGAAAACTAACAACCTTACGAAAACAATCAATTTTGGCATGATGAGTAGTTAACCAATCAATCCCTAAAATCACATCAAAAGCAAGTATCTTTAAAGAGATAAGGTCAACGGGTAAAGTAATTGGTGCCAACTTGAATCAAACAAGATTTATAAATAGTGGATGTAATGAAAGTTTCTCTAACGGAGTTTCCACAGATAGGTCAAAGTCTAATTTTTCCAGAGTCAAGTTTAAGCGTTGAGCACAAGCGGGAGAGATAAATGAATGGGTAGCACCGGTATCAAGTAAGGTATAAACTTCGCAAGAATTTATAAATAGCTTACCCGTGATCACCTCGTTTGGGTTCTCGCATTTTGACCGATCCACAACAAACGCTTCTTCCGGAATCGTTGACTTTGACTTTTCTCGGGACGATCTTTTGAGTCACCGTCCCCATTGAACTAGGTTTCATTACCGTATAATCTCGGCGATATGTCCTTCCTTTCCATAATTATAGCATACCTTGAACTGTTGTGGGCGGTTTGGGTGATATGTCCCTCTTTCCGCATTTATAGCATATGATAATGGGTGGTCGTTCTCCTCCCCTTAGAACCGATTGTTTAAGACCGCTATCGTCTTCATATGGTCGTTGTTAAATCTCTCTTTTTAAAATCTCCTCGACTCGCTTCTTCTATTTTCATGGCCATGATTACCACCAGTGGTTACCATTTTTGTCCGTCTGTTTCTTTCTCCATTGGTTATCATTATTACGTTGATCGCTATCTCTCGTACGATCTGGTTGTGGTCCCTGGGTTGGACTGTAGTACTCGTTATCTCGCTCTAATAATTGAGCCCCTGTTTACAACATCCGAATAGAGAGAAAGTTTATGAGAAATGAGATCTTGGCGTATCTTGGGGTTTCAAACCTCTAAGAAACATCCGCGTCATACGTTCCTCATTCTCCACTAAATGAGGTGCAAACACGGATAACTCGCAAACTTTGCCTCGTCATTGAGACACGGTCGTGTTGTTTTGCTCTAACTCGATGAACTCCACTTCCTTCATATGCGAACACTTTCGGGAAAGTATTTGTCATTAAATAGTTCTCAAACGTTTCCCAAGACATCTTTGAGTGCGGGTTTGGATGGGTACGCTTCACAGACTCCCACCGATGAGTACGCTTTCGCACGGAACATAAAGGTGGCGAATGGAACCTTCGTTCCTCCGTGCATCCCAAGACATCGAATATCTTGGTAATTTGTTTGACCCATGTTTCGCCGTGATCGGATCGGCTTTCCCTTAAATTCGGTGGTCCCTGACTCTTTGAAGCGCTTGCATTTGTGACAACCCGTGAATTGCTATCATTCCTCTCTGTATTTTGAACACGAGTCTCCCAAATGCGATTTTGCATGAAGCGCAAAAAGCTTCTAAACATCCCTCGTTCATCATCCGCTTTCGGTAGTCTTTGTTCACGGGAGGAACATTACCAACTGTTGCACGTTCTCCTGGTGGTGAGTAAAGGCGTCTCCACGGTCTCATTTCCATTGTTAATATTCTCGGTCGACATTCTCAAATACCGTCATAAAACAAGGGTTAATTAAGAAAATCAATATATCACATAATATCCTTATATCTTGACCAACTAAAAAAATAAGTTGAGGTAGGACACACTAGCGAAGGATTTATAAATCTCTCCCTCCTAGTTCTATTCCCGATCTCTCGCCAGAGATCATATCCCTAAGCTCGATACTAACTGTGGCGCCCCCAAAATAGGTATACATCACCCATTACGAGTTGTCAATACATGGCATGTAAACAACTACAACTTTATTATTACAACAAGAAAGCTGTGAGTTTGAATACAAATATTATCTTCTAGACAATATCTATACTCAAATAAATCCTCATCACATTTATTGATACATTATTTTACAAAATGGTGAGGACTACTAAACAATCCTTTCTAAAACCTTCATTCCATACCGACTAGACTCATTATATTCTCGCCTCACGAGAAGAAAAATGGAACAAAAAGGAAAAGGGTGAGCTCAACTAGCCCGGTAAAGAATATTATGACTAAGATAATATACAACAAATTACCGTTAGTCTTCAACAGGAAAAATCTAATAGAATACAATAGACAACAAATTTTAAATCAATATTCGCATGAAATAATAATTCATTAGAAGAGTTAAGTAGAGAATGCAAACTACTATCTTCTATGTATGAATTTAAAAGTTCATCTTCTATCTTTTATCCACGTAACATCAATCAATATACATACGGAATCAAATATTCATCTTTGCACTACTGGCCAAAGATATTCATCGATTAGTCATGTTCATTTAAACACTGTTCATCTTTGACTATGCCCAAAGATATTCTTTAGAAATCATTCATCTTTGCACTACTGGGCCAAAGATATTCAATAATATCATCATTTAAGGCGTGGATGATGAAAAATATTTTTAAAAAAAGCGAATCCAATTGAAACAAAATGACAAGGATTAAGGATTAAGGATTCGTACTTTGTTTTATCCATGTTCAAAAATACCTCAAAAAAATAATCATAGTGGTGTAAAATTCAAGAATGATCAAAACATGGATACAATCAAAGCTAGTATCCAGAATAGATATTTTGGACAAAAAGAAGAAATTTTATTTTTCGGTGAATAGTGCAGTATACGTGAATAGTGTCGTATACGTGAATAGTAACTCCGACACCAAAAGATAGAAATTCCACAAAAAAAACATCTTCACGCTTCATGAATAGTACTCGTGAATAGTAACTTCGTGAATAAGTAACTCATGAATAGTAACTCGTGAATAGTAACTCATGAATAGTAACCCCATACATGAAAAAGTTCCAAATTTGATAAAAAGTTCCAACCAATATTTCAAAGATAATGATATTGAAGAAAATAATATCATTTGAGAAGAAAATAACATCCTTACCTCGAAAGATTAGTACTTCTATTGGAATCTAGGGTATAGTCTTTGAAGGAACTTGCACCGTCTAACAATACTCAAAGTATACTCACAAGAATACGCTCAATATATCGAGAGAGAAAGAGAGAAACTTGGAGTTTTTAGTGTGTTTTCAATTCTAACCTAAGCACCCTATTTATAGGAAAATGCTTAGAACACCAAAAAAGAGAAAATTGAATATAATATTAATATATTTTTCACATTTTCTTTAGCCCCTATGACAACTGATCTCAGCCCATTTGAATCACATGTGAGACCAACTTAGTTGCAAAAAACGTTTTTTCTCAAAATAATTAACTAAAACTCTCAAAATTAATTATTTTGAACTTGAACTTCAATAATTCATAATAAATAGCCCTTTCATCAGAAAATTCGAATCTCGCGTGTTTTTATAGGAAATTCAATTCTCTACAACTTTGCGAGAAGAAAGTTTTCCAAATTCCAAATAGAAATTGACCGAAACTCACAAAGCAGGCGATTTTACAAGTTTATAATCAAATTTTGATTCAATAATTGTGTCCACCAACACACAAAACATGTGTTAAACATTTAATGCCACAAAAATACTCTTCCTCCTCATATACTCATATATCCCACATTCATTGTAAAAATATCATCGTTAATATATTATTAAAATAATATATTTAAATGAATTATTTTTTCGAGAAAAAGATAAAATATTAATTTTCAACAATTGTCACATTAAAAATTTTCTCCATCTATATCCTCATAAAATCAATATTTTCCTCATCATATAAATCAATAATTAATTATTCATAAATAATATTACGAATCACATTATTGACAACCCAGCGGTTCGGGATGAGGGGGCTTTCAATAAGAATTTCTTCTTACTTGGCGCCTTGATTAGGTGACCAAACCTCTCCTTAGGCAGAACTTTCTAGACATTGCCAATAATGTTATCTAATAATATTATTAGGATAATATGAATTATTGCTTCGATAATGAAAAAAATCGTATAATGACAATTATTGAAACAACAAGAATATAAAATATCAACGCAACAATTATTAACTCAATAAAAAATCTTTGAGCATTAATTCATCGTAACCATTATTGAGTAGTGGCTTCTTACGTAAGAATCAATAATTGGTGCAATACTGGTATCTTCTTGTGTTTTAACCATAGGGTATGTGTTATGATAACTTGAATAACCAACCCGTTATTTTTTAAACAACTTATATTTGTCGTTTTCTTCATCCAATCGCTTTTCAGTTATGGGGCCCACACGTATACTGCGCCGTCGTACGAATATTCCCTGAAGATGCGAATATCTCTCGAAACAACAATGAATATTTTATAACCACTTGCTTATTTTGAAATATTTGCGTATTTTACCCCTAACTATCCACATTAATCAAATCAACCCTTACTATTTCAAAATAATAAATAGAGAAAATTAAATTTCATTAATAATAAGTTGGGGTCTTACAGAAGATCCCACTCCAGCCGAACATACAACAACAAATATTCCACCACCTCACGAACAACCCAGACCTTCGCCACAAAAACCATCCTCTTCTAAATCCAAGCCCGAAGTTGTGGCTTCCCCCATTCTTTGGCCATAATTCAATGAAAATTTCCCTTTTGACCCTTACAATGCATTCGTTCACGACACCGATGATCATCGGTTCGACAATAGTTCCATCATGGACCTGATGGACGAAGGAGTGAAACACCAGACTAAAGGAAGTTGATATTTGACTTATCCATTTACATCTCTGCCTAGCAATTTGAACTGATTGACTAATATTGGTCATTTGCATGCAAACGCTATCTTCGGGTGCCTCCGTCCCAAATACAAAGAAGTCGAAGCCGAAGAGGACGCCGTTCTGAAGTATGTATTGTCAAAAGAGAGAAGCAACCTTGACATTACTCTCTTCAACAATGAGTTCCTTCGGAAAGATCTCGACAAGGTCAAAAAAGAGCTGGAGACGATTAAGGCCATACATCGGGTCATCACAAATATAAATGCCGACCTACTTTAGAAGAATGAAATTTTGATAAAGAAGAATGAAGATCTGGCCGAGTCCAATCAGAGCTTGGAGAAGCAAAATAACAATATCCACGCTAAAGAAGAAAGATATCTAGCACATCGTCAAAAGCTTGAAGTGGAACTCCGAGAACTTCGGACCCTTAGGAACTTGGGTCCGTCACTGACCAAAGATCTTCGTAAGGAGATCCAAATGAATCTGAGAAAATCCATGAAATTTGAACAATGAGATCGTCCATGTGTATGCCAAAGGATATGAAATCTGCCGAAGTAAAGGCAAGAAAAAGCTTGTCGCGGCCAAGGTGGATTCATCTCTTCTAGACTCTTCAGACGGTGATGATGACGATGAAGAAGCCTGAGGATGACCTCCCCTTTATCTTTAGTTGTAGAACTTTCTGTAAAAAATCTAACTTTTTATGAACAGTTAATATTAATAAAATATCAACTTCATGCCTTATTACTTCAGTGTGAACATTTCTTGTCAATAATTCACTATCAATCAACATGAAAATTGTACAAGCTCCTCTTTTAAACTTAACTTAAACTGTTAAATAAACAAGTGGATCATATGACAGTTAAGAATAATAATGAGATAATCTGAACTCAACACTTGAACAAAATAAAGTAATGCATACTTATCGTTACCAAAGTGTGAGACAGATTATGTATAAGGTGAATCCGGCTGATCCTCCTTGCACCATCGGGATCTTGTTTACCACACGAGGTATAACAAGTATATAAGGACCATGGAATTCGTTTACCACATGGGGTTTTAACAAATCCATAAGGACAAACCTGCCAATAAGGCTACCATCGAATGGTCAGCGAGTCCACCCGAACCTTCTTACACCGTCGTGAATTTGTTTACCACGCAGGGTATAACAATATTAAAAGGACTATGGAATTAGTTTACCACATAGGATATAACAAATCCATGAGGACACACCTGCCGAAAAGGCTACCATCGAATGATCAGCGAGTCCACCCGAACCTCCTTACACCGATGAAGTTTGCCTACCACGAAGGGCCTGACAAATTCATAAGGACCACCTGCCGAATAGGTTACCATTGAATGGTCAGCGAGTCCACCTGAACCTCCTTACACCGACGAATTTTGTAGGTGAGCTACCAATGTCTTTCTGTGCTGAATCCTCAGTTCTTTCAAGAATATTTCAAACTTCAATCCCAGAAACTGGCATCCGTTGTTCGATATTATCACCTTAGAAATGCCGAAATGAAAACTTGACCTTTAGCTTACGACAATGGACCTAGTATATCTACCCTCAGACAACAAAGGGTATAGGAGATAGAATCGAATATAGCTCTTCTGGTGGCTGATGTGGGATTGGACTGTTGAGCTGACACTTTTGGCATTTCTTCATATACTCCGTAGCTTCCTTGAAAATACTGCCGAAGTGTTCGAATTTCCAGGAGTGCGAATTCTAGATCTGCTTTGGTGATGAGCCCTTCGTTGTGGCGAGAACACTCAAGGCAGAGTGCCTTCTTTGTATTCTCGGGTGAATATCCTCTTGAGCTGCTCCCTCGTCTGCTTGTGCCATAGCCCCGAGAACCCCTAGGGTGAGGTACCCTTTTCGGATGCTCAGGAGCATGGCTCCTTGGTCTTCTTTGGTCATGAGGGCGGCCTCGAGATACATGTTCGGAATGCACAGGTTTCTTCCCTTCTCTGTGTTGTACATCTTTAGGTTTACTACGCCTTTCGGATTGAACATAACTTGACGCCTCATCCTTTAATTCGGTCGTCCGAAGCATCTGCTCGGCTATATCTTCCCTCTACTTTAGAAAAACCTCCAAAGCTTTATCTGCCTCATCTGCCATCTTCGCCAGCTTGGCAGCTTTGTCGCCCTGACCACTTCGGTGTTGAGTTCTAGACGGTGTGCCTTCTACCTGTTTCCGATCATGATCATATCCTTTGTCATCAACGAAGACCAGTCTTCTTCTAGGTTCGCCATGAGCTCTCGAATGAGAACCCCATCCATCGGCTGTCCTTCCGATGTAACTGTTCTACTCCTCACCTTCCTCCGACGTAGAACAAATGAAAACTTGTGATTGAAAACTTAAAAGCACTAGAACACAGCCCTCCTTCTAGCGCCAATGTTAATGCCAAGATCTTCTGCCACGTCCCAATCACGTAAGACATTCTGATCCTGCACAATAAACACGATCAACACCAAAAGCTTGACGGCTTCGATTGAGTGGGGATAACTTCGGCGTGAGAGTCGATCTGAAAGCGATCACAAGGTTAACAATGGAGGATAAAATATCTAGTGTATTGAGAGAGATAAAATTATCAGTTACCTGTACTTGGATGACTTACTTGCTATAATATACTCTCTAGCCCGATTTTCCGTGCCACCGACCCCCTGACACCACCCACTGCAGGTAGCTTACCTACTGATCCCATCCCCCTTGTCCACCGTTGGCCGACTGTCCAATCCTCATTAATGCGATGCAGGATAATAGTCAAAGTTCTATCTTTGTCATTATCACCGATCAAAGCCCAAGTGAAGATATTTATCATCCAATGGGTCGGCCCAACGATCTGGCCCAAGACTTTTAAGACCCAACAGATATAAACCAAATGATTTAGCCCAAAGGGCCCGGCCTAATATGTATGCAAAATATCAGGGCCCAACATGTTAACGCCAACATCTTCTGTCACGTCCCAATCACGTAAGACGTTTTGATCCTGCACAATAAACACGATCAACACCAAAAGCTTGACGGCTTCAACCGTCGGAGGATAGCTCAGGCGTGAGAGTCAGTACAGGCGATCACAAGGTTAACAATGGAGGATAAAATATCTAGTGTATTGAGAGAGATAAAATTATCAGTTACCTGTACTTGGATGACTTACTTGCTATCATATACTCTTTAGCCCCGGTTTTTTGTGCCACCGACCCCCCTGACACCACCCACTGCATATAGCTTACCTGCTGATCCCATCCCCCCTATCCACCGCTGGCCGACTGTCCAATCCTCATTAATGCGATGCAGGATAACAGTCAAAGTTCTATCTTTGTCATTATCACCGATCAAAGCCCAAGTGAAGATATTTATCATCCAATGGGTCGGCCCAACGATCCAGACCAAGACTTTTAAGACCCAACAGATATAAACCAAATGATTTAGCCCAAAGGGCCCGACGTAATATGTATACAAAATATCAAGGCCCAACACTAACAATATATTATATTACAAATATTATTAATTTATAATAAAATAACCTAAATAAGTACATAATTATATATACATGCACAAAATGCAAATTTAAAAGAAATTATATATATATATATATACACACACACACCAAGGTTGTTAAAATTCGGATCCCATGTAGGATCGTTTTGGGGTTCTCATGATCATATCGTAAAATCGGATCGTAGAATCATAAGATTTATATATATATATATATATATATAATATACATTATTTTAATGTTAGAATGTAGTTCTGATACACAACATTTATCATGATGAAATTTTATAATTGTATCATCTCATATTTGAATTGTTAAAAAATATTAAAGTATAAATTCTCACATTGATGGTTACATTTTTATTAGAATTCAATCATAACCTTCACATAAAATATAATTTTTATTACATTTACAAACATATATAGTCAATAAACTTAATTCTTGTAAAAATCAATTATTAATTTCACATACATTAAGTGTTAAGTGTCAACCAATCAATTAATTGAACACCAATTATGTGCTATAAACTAATTCAACTAATAAAAAAGAAGTACCTAGTAACAATATTTAAAGATCAAATGCATTTCATATAGTCTATACATATTAAATTAAAAGGTTAGAGTTCTATTTGGGTTTTAGAGACTTAAAAATTATTAATTTAAATGTTTTTGATTTAGTTGAGCCACTTGTATAAGTTAAAAGAGCCAAATTACGTACTTTTAGTCACTTTGATAGGATTTTACGATCCTACACCGATCTTAAGATTCCACTTGATCGTATGTGATTTTATGCGATCTTACTCTGATCCGGATCATTTTTTTTATTGGATACTATAGTATGGGCAGGATGTTTTCGTGAGCGATAGTGGCAGATCTCCCTTATTTTGGGAAAAGGTGGTGGTCGCGTGTGAATTCTTTCAAGCGCAAGTGGCTACTGATTCGACATTGTTGTTTACTCTGCTCTCGGTCGAGGTGGTTTTTCGTTTACTAGCGGCGTAGGTGGTCTAAGTTCTATGACCGAAGTCTTTCGGCCCCGTGAACATCTTTTCTTAATGTATTAAAGAGGGCCTCTCTGCTTAGATTGAAAAGTGGTGGGTGTCCACTACTTGGCCATTCCTTGCTTTCGGCTCCGATAACGCATGATCCGGAGGAGGAGTCGGTGGTTAGACCTTGGATCCTTCGGACTGGAGAGCGTGTGATGTTGGGTCGGGGTTTGGTGAACCAACAGGTCGCTCTTCTAGTTGAAGTATCAGGCCCCTTTTTCGTTGCCTAGGTTACACCTTCGGAATACCCCAAAAGGGAATTTTGCTCTACTTATATACGATTCAACGATCCAGACTAAATTTTAACAACCATAATATATATATATATATATGTGTGTGTGTGTGTGTGTGTGTGTATAATTGGGTCAAAGATGAGGGCAAGAAAGTATATCCCATACCCGACCCTAACTTTATAGAATTTTAAAAATCGGGTCTCATTAAGGTCAGGATCGTGAGAATCCCATCAAATTCAGATGAAATTGTCAGGCCTATCAAATGTTTAGGCAATTTGATTACCATTTTAATAATTGCGTCTGTTAGTTCCATAGGGAGCCAAGTGAACCATATTAATTTTCGACATTGTATTTGTTTAAAAAAATATTCTCTCCTTTCTATTATATAAGTCATTTTAGAAGAAATTTTTTTTCTCCATAATATAAGATGTTTTATATATATTTACGAGAAAAAATTAAATTCTTTTCTATTTTTCCCTTAAAAATAGAATAATTGAGAGATAGGAGGAATAGTAATTGTGACAACCCGAATTTTTAAAAATAAAATTTAAATAAAAATTTAATAAATAAAATTTTTATTATAAGGCGTATAAGCGGGTTTGAGAGTATAATTAATATATATGAGTTATATATATATATATATATATATATGGAGCGAAAGAATTAATGGTAAATTAATGAAGCAATCGTGAATCACGAGTAGCTTAGTAATTCGAGTTGATTTATATTATTGAATAAAATAGATCTTATTAATATTATTCTGGGTTGTTCGTTTAAATGTTATATTACAACCTATATTACGTGTATGCGATGATTAGAAGTGTTGTTTCTTCATAGAAGCGAATAAAATGATTTCGGGAAGTTACGCTAAAATACTATTCACCTGGGCACTAATTGTAAGACCCTGAATTTTATGAAATAAAAATATTTAATTTTTCTTATAAATATTATTCTAAATAGTAAGGTGATAATTTAACAAATGCTATAGTTAAAGGTGATATGTGTAAATTTTACAAAGTAATCAAGTTGTCATAAATTATTTGTTGTGTCGAGGAATATTCGTTTAGTCGGGGAATATTCTTTTTGTCAAAAAATATTTGTACAACGGCGCAATCATTGGTGGATCCCACAACGAAATAATTATCGGATATAGAAAGCGACAAAATAACCTTTTTATAAAAATAACGACAAGACTTTTACCGTTAAACTGTTAAAATAACCAGTGATAAAAGTACAGTAATACGTGTTGTTGCACAGTAGCACACGGTATTACACAATATCTCTAATTATTAATGCTTACGTAAGAAGTCACTCCGTTTCATTCAATAATTGTCACAGTAGTTGCTGCATAGTATCTCATATTATTGATTCAATAATTGTTACAGTAACATCTGCATAATATTTTATATTATTAAATTAATAATTGTCACGACACAGTAACTCATATTATTGAAATGATATTATTAGATAAGCATTATTGACAATGTCTAGAAAGTTCGCTCGAGGAAAGGGGTTAGGTTATCTAATTGTGCGCCAATAAAGAGAAATCCTTATCAGAAAGCCCCTTCTTTCCTGAAAACGATATGGTTGTCAATATTGAAATCTATAATATTAATGGTGAATAATTATTGAAAAGATTAAAGATTTTGTTGATTAAAGATAAGTGAATTACAAAAGTTAAAGGGAATAATGCGAACTTGGAAAACTTTAGGGGTACCATAGTGTAATAAGTCGACCAATCCATATGAACTTGAATCAACCAATCAGAGAAGAGATGATGCAAGTATGATGTAAGTATTACATCATCCTTAAAGAAACACAAAGATGATGTCATGATGATGATGTCATTGAGGGACTAAGGTGCAATTAATGAGGTACTAAAGTGTAATTAACTTAGGTACCAAACTGTAATAAGTCGAGCCCCAAACGTGCAATTATTGAAACTATGTTTTCCTATAAATAAAGAGCTAAGTTCATTAGTTCTTCACCAATTCACTAAAACTATAGAGAGAGAAACTACAGAGAGAATAAGAGATAAAGAAAAAGAGTATTTTGCTACTACATTATTGTAGTATCCAATCTTTTACTAAGGTAAGAGGTATTATTTATTTCATATTCGTAAAGGATGTTATTTTCTTTATACTCATAAGGTTTGTCATTCTATTTCTTATTAATCTGTGGGAATAATCTATCTATGCGGATTACCGCATACCTGGTGAATAACCCTTCGTATTCATTCTTTATTAAATAATGAAAATGATGCTCATCTCTGACGATTCTGCGTATTTATGGTGAAAATTCATTTGCAATTTCGTATATTATTTCATTTCATATTCCTAAATCTAAACTTACTATGGTAAGTATTGGTTATATAATTTTAATCTATTCATGTTGGGGTACTATTCATTCGGGGTACTTTGCATGATAGGGTACTATTCATTCGGAGGACTATTTATGTCGGGTTACTATTCACGATAAAATTAGTTTCTTTTTCTGTCCAAATTATCTTTGATATATGAATCTTATTCTTAAATTTGAATTCACGATTTGATCATCATGTTGACCATTTAGACATTCTTGAACTCTAGAAAAATTGAATTATAAATCTCTAATATTTATCCTTGATCTCACTTGATTCATTCTTTATATCATTGTTATAATCCTCAGACTTAAATTGTGGTTAAAGTTATCTTTGGCCCGTAATGCAAAGATGAACTGTTAATTGATGAATATATTTGGCCCGAAGTGCAAAAATGAATTGTTGATTAGTACGATTATGACCAAGAACTGTGTATTGGTATAATCATGACCTTTAATGTTACAGATAAAGACTTGTGATGAAAGTTCTCTTTGGCCCGTAGTGCAAAGAAGAACTGATGATTGATATATTTGGCCGTAGTGCAAAGAAGAACTTTTGATTGATATCTTTGGCCCGTAATGCAAAGATGAACAAGTGTTTGACATGATCATGACCAATGATGATATAAATGAATATCTTTGGCCCGTAGTGAAAAGATAAACTATTTTTTGGCATAATTATTAGTTTTATAGTTAAACATCTTTGGCCCATAGTGCAAAGATAGACAATTGATTGGTATGATCATGACCATTGCCATTAAAGTTGAATATCTTTAGCCTGTAGTGAAAAGATAGACAATTGATTGGTATGATCATGACCATTGTTGTTACATTTGAATGTCTTTGGTTTAGGGTGTAAAGACGATATGATTATTAAGTGTCTTTAGCCTTTGTGGAAAGGACATTGAGTGAAATTTCTATTAAGTCTTTGTGGCAAGGAGAAATTGTTGATTTACATTATTATAAACATGAATTTTGAATTTAACTATAATCTTTGGTGGTTCAGGTGAAGGCAGGTGATGAAAGTTCTCTTTGTCTTAGGTATAACAAAGAACTGTTGATGGGTATTAAAGGAATGAAATATTAATGATGGACTTTTAATTTGGAGGAGATAGTAGACATTATGTTCTACTTGACTCTTCTAATGGATTGTTGATTCCGCTGCAATTATGGTTGAACACTTTTATCATCTACCATATGTTTTAAATATCTGATTTATTACTGATGAAGGTTATTGATAATTTAAATATTTTTAGTCATAATACTCTTTACTGGGCTATTTGTGCTCACCCTTTTGCTTCACAATTCCTTTCAGGTAATAAGAGTGTAGTTGGGTCGAGCGGAGATAACAGGGGAGTAGAGTGATGGTATGTGACTGTTGAAGTTTCTCAATACATTATAAAATAGCATGACTATATATAATTGTATTGAGGACTTAAAATGTGCGTGTTGTATTTTATACGTTATTTAATAGTTAATTTTGGTGAACAACAATAGGGTAAGGTGAACTCGAATTTGGAAGCGTCAAAAATACACCCTATTAGAATGCGTAGGACATAATTGTAAGACCCCAACTTTTATTAATAAAGATTTAATTTTCTCTAAATGTTATTTTGAATATTATGGTCTGGATTTGATATAATGTTATAGTTGTGGGTAATATTTTCAAAATTTTGCAAAGTATGCAAATTGTCATAAAATACTCGTTTGGTCGGGGAATATTCGTTTTATCAGGGAATATTCGTACGACGGCACAATCATTGGTAGACCCCACAACGGAATTACTGTCGGGGATAGAAAATGACATAAATAACTTTTTATAAAAATGATGACATAAGTTTTACCGTTAACTGTTGAAATACCCGGTGATAAAAGTACAGTAATACGCGTGGTTTCATAATAGCACACGGTATTGTACAGTATCTTTGATTATTGATATTTATGTGAGAAGTCACTTAGTTTTGTTCAATTATTACCACAGTAATTGCTGCATAATATCTCACGTTATTAATTCAATTATTGTCACAATATTTTATATTATTAAATCAATAATTGAGACAAAAAAATTATTCATATTATTATTTGCATTTATTGACAATGTCTAGAATGTTCTGTCGAGGAAATGGGTCTACAAATGTGGAGAGGTGGGACACATCCGTCCAAACTGTACACAGCAACCCAAAGAGTGTTTCAATTACGGAAGAGAAGGTCACCTAGCTCAATTTTGTCGTGTAGTGAAGTCAAGTCCAGCTGGGATGGAGACGCCAAAGGCTGTCCCAGACAAGTCAAAGTTGATAGTTTAAGTGAGAGCATTTTTCGTGACGAGAAACCCGAACAAAGTTATCACGGGTAAGCTAATCATAAACTCTTGCGAAATCTATACCTTATTTGATACCGGTTCTACCCACTCTTTTATCTCACCAACTTGCGCTCAACGTTGATAGTTTATGATGTGTGATGTAATGTCAGGTTGTAAATATTGAATTATCCAATATATAAGGATATTGTAATGAGACATGTGTTTTTATACAATAACTTTGATAATATAGATCGTAATAAAAATGCGATTATGAAATATAAAGAATCGTAAAGTTTGGGATTTAAGGGAATAAAAGAAAGAAAATGGAAAAAAATTTATTTATCCGCATTTTCAGCTGATATTTCATTTAATTATGATGTAAAGCTGAATGATGAGTAGATATAGTTTTTGGTTGTTTATATGTTGTCAAAGTAATAATCATCACTATTTTATTCCTATGGTTGAATGATGACTAGATATAGTTTTTGGTTGTTTAATATGTTGTCAAAGTAATAACTAATGCAATAATGCTACTATCACATAAAAAAAGGTCACATAATGCTCACACACATGCATACTGTGATCCTCCGCCTGATATGTGGGGCCCGCGGTATGTGTGTGTGAGAGCATTATGTGACCTTTTTTATGTGATAGTAACATTATTTTAACTAATGAGTAAATATAGTTTTAAACATATTCTGTCGTTTAATATAATTGATGACTAAATATAGTGTTTATTTTTGTTTAATGAATTCTACTTTTTTTATGTTTATTTAATATATATTTTTAATTTAATTATTAAATAACAATTTCTTTGGCTTAAATCATATATATATATATATATATATATATATATATATATATATCGTTTTCATAAATATAAAATTCTAAGTTTGGTAAATAAAATTCGTTTATTAAAGTTTGAGTTATTCAAATATTCTTAATATTAATAAATAAGTTTTTGTTATTTTCATATTTTTATTTTATAAGTGTGTTTTGCTTTCGGCTTTTTTTAAAACAAAAACTATTACGATCCGATACTTTTTGCTACCGATTTCAAAAAAAAAAAAAAAAAATTGAGAACAAAAAATATTTTCTTACCAAGCGGACCCATTCTAAATTTTAAAGGGATTTTCTAGGTCAGTAGTTGTAAGACCCCAAATTTTATGAATAAAGATTAATTTTCTCGAAATATTTTTTTGAATATTATGGTGTGAATTTGATATAATGTTATAGTTGTGGGTAATATTTATAAATTTTGCAAAGTATGCAAGTTGTTAAAAAATATTCGATTGGTCAGGGAATATTCGTTTTAACAGGGAATATTCATACGACGGCACAATCATTGCTGGACCCCACAACAAAATAATTGTCGGAATGATGAACGACAGAAATATATTTTTATAAAAATAACGGCGGAAGTTTTACCGTTAAACTGTTGAAATACCCGGTGGTAAAAGTACAGTAATACGCGTGGTTGCATAGTAGCATACGGTATTGAATATTGATGCTTATATGAGAAGTCACTCAGTTATACTCAATTATTGCTACAGTAATTGCTGCATAGTATCTCACGTTATTTGATTCAATTATTGTCAATATTTTTATATATTATTAAATTAATAATTACAACGATACAGTTATTCATATTATTATTTGTAATATTGACGATGTCTAAAAATTTCTGTCGAAGAGAGGTTTGGTCACCTAATTGCGCGCCAATAAGGAGAAATCCTTATTGGAATGCCCCATCTTTCTTGGGAACGATCTGCTTGTTAGTATTGCGAGTTATAATAATGATGAATAAATTTTGTTAAAATATTGAGGGGATTTTTTATGAAGTATTTGTCGTAAATTTTTCTTATTATATGGACCCCCATTTACCTATTTTTCAAAATAATCGATAGAAAGTTATTCGGTATAATAAAGGTGGGGGCCACATGTGGGGCCCACTGGAAGAAAAATAGGGGGGAGGAAATGAAATGGTCACGGGAAGTAAGAAAAGAAAAAGGACGGCATGTTATATATATATATATATATATAATATTTTATCAGATTTGTTTTTTATGAAAAATAGAATATATTATATTTTATTATGCATAGTGTTTGCATAGTGCCTACATAGTGTTTGCATAATAAAATCATTTTTTTAAAAAAGTTTTCTGTGAATTCAGATTTCGCCCGTGAACCTTTGTGCACTGTGCATTCAAATAGTATCATTTCCATTTTCCTATAAATAGGATGCTCAGTTAGAATTGAAAATCACACCAGAATCAGAGAATTCTTCTTCTATAATATTGAGCGTATTTCTTTAAAGTTTAAGGAAGCTTTGAGCGTAAAAAATAGTATAAGTTTTCTTCAAGAATATCTCTGGCCTACCAGTCGGAATACTCTTCTTTTTAAGGTAAGGGGTATTATTTATTTTATATTCGCTTACGATATTATTTTTCGTATTCGTAAGAAAATTTTATATCGTTCAATATTCGCAAGATATATTATCTTCATTTAATATTCGTAAGGAATATTATATTCGTTCAATATTTGTAAGGAATATTATATTCGTTCAATATTCGTAAGGGATATTATTTTTGTTCAGTATTCGTATGAAATAATATTTTCTTACATACTCTGTAGTATGTAAGTAATATTATTTCGTTTTAGATTCCGAATTCTATACTCATTTTATTAAAGTTTTGGCTTCTATACTCCATGAAATTAGTAGAATATCCTTGAAATTTGTGTTTCATCCAGTATCTTTTCATGGAAATATTATTCTGAGCATTCTTGATAAGTTTTAACTTTTTCATGCTGGAGTACTATTCACGGGGTTACTATTCCTGAAGTACTATTCACAAGATTACTATTCCCGAAGTTACTATTCACGGGGTACTATTCACTCGGTTACTATTCACCCAGGGTACTATTCATGATAAAATTGATTCCTTTTCGATCCAAATCATTTTTGATACAATATTATTCTTGAATTTTACTCCACAAAGCAGTATCATGTTGACAATTTGGACATTATTGAATTCTGAATAAATTAAATTATAAATCTTTAAAAATTTATCCTTTGCTTTCTTTTAATTGAATTCTTATATCATTGTCATCATCATCATGTTTATATTGTTATGAAAGTCATCTTTGGCCGTAGTGCATAGATGGACTTGGTATGATTATGACCGGGGATTATTCGGTATAATCATGACCGTAATGTTACAAATGATGTGGTAAAAGTCCTTATTGGCCCGTAGTGCATTGATGGACAGTTGTTGGCATGATCATGACCATTGATAAAAATACGAATATCCTTGGCCCGTAGTGCATGGATAATTTTTGGTCGTGATACTAATGAATATCCTTGGCCGTAGTGCAGGGGTGATTCGATGATGTGGATTATTTATTAAGATGAGTCTTAGCGATAAAATTGATGATAAATTCTTTTAAATCATAGAAGATAATAGATATCATGCTCTACTTGACTCTTCTAATGGTTTGCTTGTTCCGCTGAAGTTAAACTTGATGTCTATCGTATTTTATCCGTTTAACACTGTTAAGGGCTAACGATAATTTATTCTGCATTATCTTAGTCATAATATTTCTTACTGGGCTAGTTGAGCTCACCCTTTGCTTTCATTGTTCTCTTCAGGAAATGAGAATATAGATGGGACTAGTCGGGGAATGGAGTAACGGTCTAGATGTTTGCATTAGTAGTCCTCACTATTTTGTGAAATAGTGTGAAATAAATGTAATAATATTGAATTTGAGTTTGGATATTGTCTAGAAGATAATATTCGTGTAAAACTTTTAGCTACGCTTTTGGTCGTATTGTATAATTAAGTTTGTTTTTGAATTTTGAACCATGTATTTGGCGACTCAGAATGGGTGATGTATACCTATTTTGGAGTCGTCACAGTTGGTATCAAAGCTTAAGGATATGATCCCTGGCTAAGATGTGAAAATAGAACTAGGGGGAGAGATGGGTAATTCCTTCGCTAGTATGACCTACCTAAGTTTATTTGTTATTTAATTGGTCGGTCAGAATATAGGGATAATATGTGGTGTGTCAATTAACCCTTGGTTTGTGGCAGTATTTGAAAATGACATCCGAGAATGTTGAGAATAACAATGGAGCATAGAAAACCATTGAGTCACTACAGATCAATACCCAGGATAATGTGCAATATGAAGACAATAATCCTCAGGTAAATAATAACATCGATCAAATGATGAACGATGGGATGTTCAGAGGCTTTGTGCAGTTCATGCAACACCAAACAAGAGAGACTCCTATTCATAATGCAGGTGGAATCACTGGCAACTCACGGCTGGTCACCGCTAAGCAGTTCAAAGAGTTGGGACCACCGGAGTTTTTGGGAAATCCAGAACCACTTAAGGCAGAGACGTGGATAAAGCAGATCACCAAGATATTTGATGTCTTGGAATGCTCAGAGAAGCAAAAGGTTACTTTTGCCACCTTTATGTTGCGTGAAGAGGCAGATTACTTGTGGGAATCTTTAAAACGTACCCAGCCTGACGCACTCAAGATGTCTTGGGAAAAGTTCCAAGAATTATTTAACGACAAGTACTTTCCCGAAAGTATTCGTCACATGAAGGAGGTGGAATTCATCAAGCTAAAGCAAAACAATATAATTGTGTTGTAGTACGAAGCTAAGTTTGCCAAGTTATCTCGATTTGCATCCCATTTAGTAGATAATGAGAAGAGAATGACGCGAATGTTTCTGCGAGATTTGAAAACCGAGATATGTCAATACCTCATTTCTCACAAACTTTGCTTGTATTCAGATGTTATAAATAGGGCTCAGTTATTGGAACGCGATAATGAGACAACCCAACCAAGAGAGAGCAGCCGGCAAATCGATAATACCAATGATAGCAGTCATCAAAGCGGTGACAACAAACATGGAGGGAATCAATATGCCAGAAATGATAACCACTTCGGTGGTAATCATGGCCAGAATAATAGGTAAGGTGAACTAAGTGAGAACAATTTCAAGAAGAGAAGGTTCAATAATGATGGAAAGACAGTGGCATCCGTTTCTAAGGAAGAAGAACAACCACTGATCGTATGTTTCAAATACGGACAGGAGGGACATATTCGTCCAAACTGTACGCAGTAACCCAAAGCGTGTTTCGATTGCGGAAAAGAAGGTCACCTAGCTCGATTTTGTCGTGTAGTGAAGTCAAGTCCAACTGGGATGATGACGCCAAAGGATGTCCCAGACAAATCAAAACTGGTAGTTTATGTGAGACCCCAGATTTTATCAATAAAGATTTAAATTTTGTCGAAATAATTTTTAATATTATGGTGTGAATTTGAGATAATATTATAGTTGTGGGTAGTATTTATAAATTTTGCAAAGTATGCAAGTGGTTATATTATATTCGATTGGTGGGGAATATTAGGTTTAGCGAGGGAATATTAAATACATAACTACTCAATCATTGAGTGGACCCCCTAATGTAATTATTGTCGGATTGAGAAAGCGACAAAAATATTTTATTGAAATAACGGCGGAAGTTTTTACAGTTGATCTTTGTTGAACTACTCGGTAGTAGTAAAAGTATAGTAATACGTGTGGTTGCATAGTAGCTACGGTATTGATTATTGATACTTATGTGAGAAGTCACTTCGGTTTGATTCCATTATTGTCGATTAATAATATGAATTATTATAGCGATAATGACGTTTTGTTTTATTCGTATTATTAACGTAATAAAAGCGAAACATCTTTTATAAAAAATGAATACTTTATTAAAGTTATTCTATAAATAGAATATATTATATTTTATTATGCATAGTGTTGCATAGTGTTTTGCATAGTGTTTTGCATAGTGTTGCATAGTGTTTGCATAGTAAAATGTTTTTATATAAATAGAATATATTATATTTTATTTAAAAGATTTTGCTTTAAATATGGACCGTCATTAAAGTAAATCAACGGACCGTTCATAGATTAATTACTATGCATTCTATTTTCCTATAAATAGAAGCTCATTCCTTCATTATTTTCTTACGAATTCACTGAAACTCTAGAGAGAGAAATTATAGAGAGAAGCTATAGAGAGAAAATCTATAGAGAGAAAGAAGAAGAGTATTCTGGTACTTCACTACTTTGATATCCAGTGTCTTTTACGGTAAGGGGTATTATTTGTTGTAATTCGTAAGGATGTTATTCTTTCTTATTCATGAAGAGAACTTTTGTTATTCCATTCTTTATTATTACTGTTGGAATAACTTTGTACGCCAGTGGCATACCCTATACTTGGTGAAAATCTCTCGTTATTCCATTCTTTATTATTACATTGGAATAACTTTGATATGCTGGCATACCCTATACATAATCTGTATACGTGGTTTACCCTATACTTGGTGACATTCTTCTATTATTACATTGGAACATCACATGTCATGTGTTTTACGGACTGGTTAAAATCTTTATTATTATTACGTTGGAACATCACATCGTGTGTTTTACAGGACTGGTTAAAATCTTTATCATTCTACGTTGGAATATCCTATCGTGTGTTTTACAGGATCTGGTTCCTTCTTTATTATTCATTGGAACATCACGCCGATTGTGAATTTCACGACGATTTGGTTCCGTTATTATTATTCTGTTAGAATAACTTTGTCTACATCTGAAATACCGCATGCATGGTGATTTCCTTTGTTATTCCATTCTTTATTATACCCAGTTGGTTAAAACTTTGACTTCTATACTCCATGAAATTAGTAGCATATTCTTGATATTTACGTTTCATCCAAATATCTTTTCATGGAAATATTCTTACGATCATTCTTGAATTTTACTCTACAAAACAAAGTATCTTGTTGACAAATTGGACGTTAATAATTCACGGATAAAATAATTCTTGAACTTGTTTTATTGAATTATTATGTCATTTTCATCATCCTCGTGTTATATTATGCTATCTTTGGCTTACGTGCATAGATGAACTTAGTTTGATTATGACCAGGGATCATTCGGTATAATCATGGCTTGTTATAAATGATGTGACAAAAGTCCTCGGTGGCACATGTAATGCGATGATGGATAGTTTTTGGTATGATTATGACGGGGGTGATTTGGTATAGTCGTGACCATTGATAATTTGATGAAAATCCTTGACCGTGGTAGATGCGGGGATGATTAGATATTGTGGTTTATTCATTAAATCGAGTCTTAGTGATAAAAATTGATGAAAACCTTTTAAAACCTAAAAGATAGTTGACTTTATTTTCTAATTGACTCTTTTAATGGATTGCATATTCCATCACCGATTAAAGTTGGTTATCTATTGTATTTTATCGGTTTAACATTGTTGAAGACTATTGATAATTTATTACGCATTATCTTAGTCATAATATTTCTTCTTGGGCTAGTTGAGCTCACCCTTTCTTTCACCGTTCTCTTGTGAAATGAGAGAATATATTTGGGGACGAGTTGGGAAAAAGAGTGATGGTCCAGAAGATAGCCTTAGTAGTCCTCACTATTATGTTAAATAGTGTGACAATAAATGTAATGAGGAGGACTCTTGAGTATGGATATTGTCTAAATGACAATATTCCTATTAGAACTCTCGGTTTATGTATTGTCGTATGTTACTGCAGTGGATGTATAATTAAGTTTGTATTTGAATTTATGTACCCGTAAGTGGCGACCCAAGATGGGTGACGTATACCTAATTTTGGGGCGTCACGGTTGGTATCGAGCTTAGGGATATGATCCACAGGTGAAATGTGAGATAAGAACTAGGAGGAGGCGAGAATTCTTTCGCTAGTATGACCTACCTAAGTTTATTTGGTATTTAATTGGTCGGTCAGAGTATAGGGATAAAATGTGATATGTTAATTAACCCTTGTTTTGTGACAGTGTTTGTATTTAGATGTTGTGAATAGGGCTCGGTTATTGGAGCACGATAATGAGTCACTCAACCAAAAGGCGTAACGACCAACAACACGATAATAATCATCTTGGTGATAACGACCATCGAACAATGATGACCATCGTGGGAGAAATTATCATGCCAAGAATGGTAACCACTTGATTGGTAATCATGGCCAAGATAATAGAAGTGGAAATTTCAAGAAGAGAAGGTCATTTAGCTCGATTTTGTCGTGCACCAAAGTCAAGTCCAGCTGGGACGGTGGCACCAAAGGCGGATATGGACAAAACAAAGTCGGTGGTTTCATGAAGAGCGTTTTTCATGACTTCTTAAAAATCAAGTGACTCGAACGAAGTTAGCACGGGTTAGTTAATTATAAATTCTTGCGAAGTCTATACCTTATTAGATATCGGTTCTACCCATTCTTTTATCTCACTTGCTTGCGTTCAACGTTTAAATTTGACTCCGGAGAAGTTAGACTTTGACTTGTTGGTTGAAACTTCATTAGTAGGAGCCTTCGTTGCCGCTACTATTTTTAAATCTTGTTTGATTCAAATAAACACTTTCACGTTACCTGTCGATCTTATCTTTTTGAAAATACTTGCCTTTGATGTGATTTTAGGAATCAATTGGTTAACTACTCATCATGCTTTTCGTAAGGTTGTTAGCTTTTATATTCATAACCAACCTGTTGTGCGAATTCAAGTAACCAAACTACTAAATCAATTATTGTCATATCAAGCCATAAGTAAAGAGCCCCGAACCTTTCGTTGTTGACTTCCTTGTGTGGAATGCACCGAAGCCAGGCTTTCTATAGGCGACATCATGAATGAAGATGGCAAGTTTATAGGTATCATTGTGAGGTGCTATCTAGGTTAAGGGATAGAAGTCACAGTTGGTATCAATGTGACGTACTATCCAAGTCTTGGATGAGAGTCACAGTTTTGAATGATATTTCTATTATTAATAAATTTCTTGGTGTATTCTTGAAGACTTCTTAGCCTACTTAGAGCGTGAAATCGAATTTTGTATTGACCCCAGTACAAAACCCATTTCTTAAACCCTCAAATATTTCTTCAACTAAAAGGATATGTTTACGTGGATTATGATGAAAGTTATAATAAAAGTATAGAACTGATGAAAATCATGGGTATATGAAGTATTAGTAAGTTTTATGATGAGTTATGTTGGTTAGTATGTGAAAACATGAAAGTTTCTTAGAAATCACAAAGAGTTGAAAATCAGATTTTGGTGAAAAACGTAACATGAAATTCAATTGACCATATCTCCTATTATATTTTGAATTTTTGAGTGTGGTCAAGTCCTAGAGTTAGATCTATGAGTTACCTAACTAATCCAAGTGGAATTACCGGAAAAGGTGTTGTAGATTTTTGTGTGGACTGATTTTAGCAAAGGAGTGCAAAGCTGCAAAAACCGAAAAAACTGCTGCCATGATTTTAGAGGGGCTGTTTCGGCCACTTAAATTATGAGAAAAATTCTGGCCTTTTGGGACATGAAGGTATATGGTATAAAGTACCTCCTGTCCAAAAATGAGCTCATTCTGACTTAAAATGAGCAAGTTATGACTATTTCAATATTTAGGTTTTTAAATAAAAAACGCTATAAACGAGTTCTATAACTCAGATGACCATGAAATTTAAACTGGAGGCTCACATTAACATGTGTAAGGTCCTGCCAAGATTTGGAAATTTTTGGAGTTAAACTTGAGGTAGCTAATTTTTTAAGGAATTAATTAGAAATTAATTTTTGAAAAATAGTAAATGAATTTTAAAAATTCGAGAAAAATATATTTTCATTATGGGACTATATTATGCTAAATTCCAAAAAAAAGAAATATTTTTGGGACTAATTTGGTATTTTTCATGAAAATAGTTTAATTTACGAACATATGAGTTAAATATGTTATGTGAAGTAACAAAGTTGAAAATAGGATTTTATGGCTAGAGAATCCTATATAGTAGTATATGCATATTTTGTTTTGAGGATTTGATAATTGGTGATGATATCTTATGAGTATGGCATTTTTGAATGATTAAATGCATTATATGGTAAAGCGTAAACAATTGAGATATATTTTTATAAATTTAAGAAGTGATTAAAATATTGTTATAATATTAATGATATTAGATTATGAGATTATTAAGTGATTGATAACATGGGGATATTCTTGAATCTGGATAAATTATATTATAAATGTTTAATATTTATCCTTTATCTCATTTGATTGATTCTTTATATCATTATCCTCATGCTTATATTGTGTTGAAAGTCATCTACATGGCTTACGATGCATAGATGGACTTGGTATGATTATGACCAAGGATTGTTCGGTATAATCATAGTAGTAATTGAAAACACGATTATCTTTGCACGTAGTGCATGGATAATTTGTGGTCATGATACTAATGAATACACGATTATCTTTGGTAGTAGTGCATGGATAATTTGTGGTCGTGATCTTAATGAATACACGATTATCTTTGGTAGTAGTGCATGGATAATTTGTGGTCGTGATACTAATGAATACACGATTATCTTTGGTAGTAGTGCACGGATAATTTGTGGTCGTGATATCTAACGAATACACTATTATCTTTGGTAGTAGTGCATGGATAATTTGTGGTCGTGATCTTAATGAATACACGATTATCTTTGGTAGTAATGCATGGATAATTACGTTTTTGCGTGATACTAATGAATATCCTTGGCACGTAGTGCGGGGATGATTCGATGATATGGATTAATTATTGGTGAGTCTCGTGAATGAAATATTAATTCATGGATGTGGTAAAAGTCATCTTTGGTAGTAGTGCATTGATAGACTTGGTATGATTATGACCAAAGATTATTCGGTATAATCATGACCAGTAATTGAAAACACGAATATCCTTGGCCGATTGGTGCATGGATAATTCGTGTGGTCGTGATACTATTAAGCTGCGTCTCAGCATTATTGGTTTCTGAGTTGTATATCTTGGCATGTAGTGCAAAGATGAATTGTTAATGAATATCTTTGGCCGGATTGCGAAGATGAATTTAAATGATAAAGGTATTCAAAGTATCCTCACCTCTTTATCATACCAGGTATGTACCCTAATTTCAAGGGCAAAATTCCATAAGGAGGGGAGATTGTGAGACCCAGATTTTATCAATAAAGATTTAAATTTTGTGAAATAATTTTTAATATTATGGTGTGAATTTGAGATAATATTATAGTTGTGGGTAGTATTTATAAATTTTGCAAAGTATGCAAGTGGTTATATTATATTCGATTGGTGGGGAATATTAGGTTTAGCGAGGGAATATTCGTACAACGGCTCAATCATTGGTGGACCCCAGCAAATGTAATTATCATTCGGATTGAGAAAGCGACAAAAAATATTTTATTGAAATAACGGCGGAAGTTTTACCGTTGATCATTGTTGAACTACTCGATAGTAAAAAAATGCGAGAATCGTGTGGTTGCATAAGTAGCACACGGTATTGATTATTGATACTTATGTGAGAAGTCACTCGGTTTGATTCCATTATTGTCGATTAATAATATGAATTATTATAGCGATAATGACGTTTTGTTTTATTCAGTATTATTAACGTAATAAAAGCGAAACATCTTTTTATATAAGCGAGAATACTTTATTAAAGTTATTACATAAATGAATATATTATATTTTATTATGCATAGTGTTTGTTTTGCATAGTGTTTTGCATAGTGTTGCATAGTGTTTGCATAGTAAAATGTTTTTATATAAATAGAATATATTATATTTTATTTAAAAGATTTTGCTTTAAATATGGACCGTCGATTAAAGTAAATCAATACGAATGATTCATAGATTAATTACTATGCATTCTATTTTCTATAAATAGAAGCTCATTCCTTCATTATTTTCTTTACAATTCACTTGAAACTCTAGAGAGAAATTATAGAGAGAAGCTATAGAGAGAAAATCTATAGAGAGAAAGAAGAAGAGTATTCTGGTACTTCACTACTTTGATATCCAGTGTCTTTTACGGTAAGGGGTATTATTTGTTGTACTCGTAAGGGATGTTATTCTTTCTTATTCATGAAGAGAACTTTTGTTATTCCATTCTTGATTATTCTGTTGGAATAACCTGTATATGCGGCATACCCTATACTTGGTGAAATCCCTCTGTTATTCCATTCTTTATTATTACATTGGAATAACTTTGTATCATGGCATACCCTATACATAATCAGTATCGTGGTTTACCCTATACTTGGTGACATTCTTCTATTATTACATTTGGAACATCACATGCATGTGTTTTACACCGGACTGGTTAAAATCTTTATTATTATTACATTGGAACATCACATGCATGTGTTTTACAGGACTGGTTAAAATCTTTATCATTACATTGGAATATCTTATCATGTGTTTTACAGGATCACGGTTCCTTCTTTATTATTACATTGGAACATCCATCGGTGTGAATTTCACGACTGGTTGGTTAATTATTATTATTCTATTGGAATAACTTTGTCATGCGCTGCACCGCATGCATGGTGATTTCCTTTGTTATTCCATTCTTTTAGTATACCCAGTTGGTTAAAACTTTGACTTCTATACTCCATGAAATTAGTAGCATATTCTTGATATTTGCGTTTCATCCAGTATCTTTTCATGGAAATATTCTTCTGATCATTCTTGAATTTTACTCTACAAAACAGTATCTTGTTGACAAATTGGACGTTAATAATTCCTGGATAAAATAATTCTTGAACTTGTTTTATTGAATTATTATGTCATTTTCATC
This sequence comes from Panax quinquefolius, assembly GCA_020205615.1. NCBI lineage: Eukaryota > Viridiplantae > Streptophyta > Magnoliopsida > Apiales > Araliaceae > Panax > Panax quinquefolius. Next base: position 108,162,845 of record CM035158.1, on the reverse strand, counting down.
ATCCTCGTGTTATATTATGTTATCTTTGGCTTACGTGCATAGATGAACTTAGTTTGATTATGACCAGGGATCATTCGGTATAATCATGGCTTGTTATAAATGATGTGACAAAAGTCCTCAGTGGCCTGTAATGCAGTGATGGATAGTTTTTGGTATGATTATGACCAGTGGTGATTTGGTATAGTCATGACCATTGATAATTTGATGAAAATCCTTGGCCAGTAATACGGGGATGATTAGATATTGTGGTTTATTCATTAAGCTGAGTCTTAGTGATAAAATTGATGAAAACCTTTTAAAACCTAAAAGATAGTAGACTTTATTTTCTACTTGACTCTTTTAATGGATTGCGTATATTTCACGCAGATTAAACCTGGTTGTCTATTGTATTTTATCAATTTAACATTGTTGAAGACTATTGATAATTTATTCTGCATTATCTTAGTCATAATATTTCTTACTGGGCTAGTTGAGCTCACCCTTTCTTTCACTGTTCTCTTCAGGAAATGAGAATATAGCTGGGACGAGTTGGGAAAAAGAGTGATGGTCCCAAAGATAGCATTAGTAGTCCTCACTATTATGTTAAATAGTGTGACAATAAATGTAATGAGGACTCCTTGAGTATGGATATTGTTTAAATGACAATATTCCTATTAGAACTCTCAGTTTATGTATTGTCGTATATTACACGACAGATGTATAATTAAGTTTGTATTTAAATTTATGTACCATGTAAGTGGCGACCCAAGATGGGTGACGTATACCTAATTTTGGGGGTGTCACAGTTTAAGTGAGAGCGTTTATCAAGGGACCCGAATGAAGTTATCACGGTTAAGCTAATCATAAACTCTTGTGAAGTCTATACCTTATTCGATACCGATTCTACCCACTCTTTTATGTCTCCTACTTGCGCTCAACGTTTAAATTTAACTCCGGAGAAATTAGACTTTGACTTATCTTTTGAAACTCCATTATGAGAAACCTTCGTTACCTCCACTATTTGTAAATCTTGTTTGATTCAAATCGACACTTTCACGTTACCTGTCGATCTCATCTCTTTGAAAACACTTTCCTTTGATGTGATTTTAGGAATCGACTGTTTAACTATTCATCATGCTAAAATTTATTATTTTCGTAAAATTGTTAGCTTACATATTCCTAACCAACCTGTTATGCGAATTCAAGTAACCAAACCACTAAAGTCAATCACTGTCATATCAAGCCATAAGTAAAGAGCCCCGAGCCTTTCGCTGATGACTTCCAAGTCTTGGAATGCACCAAAGCCAAACTTTCTGTAGGGGACGCCGTGAATAACGATGGCAAGTTGATAGGTATAAATGTGACGTGTTATCCAAGTCTTGGATGAGAGTCACAGTTTTGAATGATATTTTTTATCGTTAATAAATTTCCTGATGTATTCCCTGAAGACTTCCTGGCCTACCCCTAGAGCGTGAAATCGAATTTTTTTTTATTGACCCAAGTACAAAACCCATTTCTAAAACCCTCAAATATTTCTTCACCCAAAACGAATGTAACATGAGCCAAAGATGTTGGCTCGAGTTATTGAAAGATTACGATCATACCATTCAATACCATTCTGGAAAAGCGAACGTGGTAGCTAATGCGTTGAGTAGAAGATTGTATGCGATTATGAGTGCGACGTTGTTAACACAAATATCCACGTGATGATGTTAAATATACGTGTAGAATTGACTTTAATCGATAAATTTAAAGCCGCTCAAGCTACAGACTCAGAGCTGATAAATGTGAAGAAGAAGGTTCAAGAAGGCGTTATTCTAGAAGCAAGAGTTGATGTAGAGAGGAAATCTCAACCCTCAATTTTATTGGTCTAATTGAAATCCTCGATCGAGTAGGAACTGTGACCTATAGACTCGCCTTACCGCTAAGTATGTCGCATGTTCATAACGTTTTTCACGTATCGATGTTACGTAAATATGTGGACGACCCGAACCATATTATTAAATTAGAACTAGACGAGATAGCGGATGATTTAACGTATGAGGAAATAACTGTTAAATCTTGGATAAGAATGAATATATTCTATGCCCAAAGATTATACCTCAAGAGTTAGAATCTAACGAGGTATTTGAAAGTAGTATGCACACAAGCCAATCATGTTTGAAGATAAAGCATATACTTTGTAACAATCTTATTCATTTATTAATAAAAAGTATTAATTTATTAAAGGCTTTTAATTATCTACATGATGTTGTTTTATAATATGTGATAAACCCATAGTTTTAAGCAATGCTTTTAGAATAATGATGATGATCATTCTAATGAGATCTAAATTCTTAGAAAGCTTAAAACTAAAATAGTTCCCAATCATTGGATTACTAAATTGGGGATTAGTGAATCCAGGATAGATTGGTACATCGTTCTTGCTTTCGTTGGATGAGGATGATTGATCTCATGATCATTTGTGTGGAGACACTAAAGCAAGTATGTAGGTGCTTATTAGAGAATAAGTTCCTTTGAGCGTGGCTTCGCATTAAGGAATACCTAATGGAGTTTTATTTGCTGTCGATAGGAATTCTGTAGTGATAGTAAGTACAAGTGATCCTTGGACTTGAGATCATCATAGTATCTTGTGTATGATGAGTTATACTTTGACTTATTCCTTAAGACCCTTAGGGTATATCAAAGGGTATGTTTGGGTATAATAAGTTGTACATGGAGATAATGTATGATCAATAAAGAATCTACCACTTTATTAAAATAAGAGAAATGTCTATGTGATTCGATAAATGACAACCCGGTAGTCCTTGGCGTTAAGAGAATGAAATTAGAAAGGAGTTTCTAATTTGCATTATTGGAGTTGTGCATTTAAGAGTCAAAATACATATAATTAAATAAAATAAGACTTTGATGGTAATTCCATGTCTTATATTTAATTGGGACATTGTATGGTGGAAGGATTGAATTATGCGGTAACTATTTACTCAAAGGTTCTTTTATGATTAATGTTAAAATCTATATTATCCGGAAAGTCGTTGATCGCTTAGGAGGCTTATCCCTATTGTAGAATAAATATTATTTATTTAAATAAATTAATTATTTAATTTATTGATTTAAATAAGATTAGAATTATTCTAATTGATTTATTCACAATAGGTTTAATATGGAGAACCTAAAGGGTCACACCATAAAAGGAAGAATAATTATTTAAGAAGTTAATGGCATAATCGTAATAATATGTTATGTATATTTAATTTAATCTATGGTGATAGAATAAATTAAATAGCTTAATATTTATTATTTAATATTTTAGAAATATTAAATATAAATTAATAAGAGGAGTCTTATTAATATTATTACAATTATTATTATTTTAATTTCTAAAGAGTTTAGGAATTAATTTAATATAAGTACTCTCATTTATTCCTAATAGGATTAGGAGGAAAATTAATTAAAGGAGTTTAATTAATTATCCCTAATAAGATTAGGAGCCCATTTAATTAAAAGAGTTTAATTAAATAATACCTTATTTTAATAGGTTACTTGATATCTTTATAAAGAGAGTCTTATATCGGATATCAAAGATATAACGTAATTCAATGGTTGGAGAAGTGCGGCTCTTTTCTATAGAGATAGAAAAATTAGGGTTTAGCCAACCACCCATCTTCTTGAATCATTCTTCTTCCTTGGTGGATCATCTCTAGAGGCCAAACACTTGGGTGGCTAACGTTGATCAAAGGAAGGAACCAAACCCGGTGGATTCAAGTTGAACGCGAAAAGGATTGGAGGTGAACTTGTACCTGAGGAAGCTCGGATCTTCAAGGGTATGTTTCTTATCCATCTTTTTCGTTTAATTAATAATTGTGCATAAAGGGTGATCCGGGTATATGGTTTGTAAAAATTTTAAACTATGAGTTTTACACGTTTCCGCACATTTTATGCAATTTTATTGCGTTCTTCAATATTACAAATCTAACAGTGGTATCAAAGCCAAACCTTTATGCGAATTATTAATTGTTTGATTTGATATGTATATTGATATGTGTTTAGAACAATTTAATTGGGCATAATTTTATTGTATGAAAAAAAAATTGCGAAATCTAAAACCGTTTTTTAAAACAAGGAGCTTCGCGAATCGTGAACTACCAACTGATTTTCTGTGTCTTAATCACGTGGCCCAGGATTGATTCATAGAATAATATATAATTAGATTATATATATTTTGGTAGTAACCATGTTTTAGTACTCTGATTCATTCTTGGGTAGTAAACAGTATGATTCACGTGATTTCAAGAAAAGGGAGCAGGATCACTCATATTATATATATATATATATATATATATATATATATAATATATATTATCGTCATTGTATATATATAATATATTATTCTTAATTATTTTAATTAAAATAAAAGTTTATTTTAATCTTAAAATAAAAAAGTTTATTTTAATTTTAAAATAAAAGATTTATTTTAATTTTAAATATGAATTTCATGCTAACTAATTAGAGTTGGAATTGGATTCCATGTTTCCTTAAATAAAGGAGTTTATTTAGATATGAAATAAGATTTCATATTATTCAAAATAAAATAGTTTATTTGTGAATAGGAAAGAGAATCAAAGTATTTCCTTAAATAAAAGAGTTTATTTAGATATGAAATAAGATTTCATATTATTCAAAATAAAAGAGTTTATTTGTGAATAGGAAAGAGAATCCTAATTTCCTTAAATAAAGGAGTTTATTTAGATATGAAATAAGATTTCATATTATTCAAAATAAAAGTGTTTATTTGTGAATAGGAAAGAAAATTCGTGTTTCCTTTAATAAATTTTTTTTTTTACATGGATTTGGATTCCATAATTAATTAAAATAAAGGAGTTTATTTTGATTAAAGATTTTGATTAAAATAAAATAGTTTATTTTATTCAAAATTGAATAAATTAAAATTAAATAGTTTTATTTTGATTTAAATTTGGATTAAAATAAAGGAGTTTATTTTGATTCAAAATTAGATTTTATACTAACTAAATTTGCCCATTAAATGATATCAATATATATATTGAATGTTTATTATTCATCAGATGAATGTTATGTATTGATGCATATGGTGATATGTATGATAATAAATGGGATTGATTATGAACTATTGACCAATGTGATTGGATTTTATTTTAGTTGGATGCATGAATGTATGGGTTTTATTAAATGGGGTCTGCGTACCTCGTCTTCTCTAATTTTTTTCTTAATGTAAATTCTATCTCCCTCCTATGTACTTCCCCTTGACTGCTGATCAAGGTTTCTATTTATTTTAAATAGTTATGTAATAGTAATAGTTAGAATTAATTTTGAAGAATTGGAGATCAAGGAGCAAGGAGCGCTTGAAGACTCGTTTGTAATGGAGCCCGGGTTTAAATGTAATAGTTATATTTAAATATTATTTCTTGCACCCCTAGGGTTTGACCTTTTGGTTCACTTGGTGGCTCTAGTGAACCAAACTAGAATAAAAGTCCATAATCAATCCGGGTAGAATATAGTATTCTATATGTGCATGCTTATACTATATATATTATATATTATGCAAACATGCTTCGCATGTTAATTAATATGATGGCGCGTATTTATATATATATTTGCAATGTATTTAAACAAGATGAGACAAATTAATAACAAACCCCTCATATTTTTTATATTAAGTCCTAAGCGTTCAAAGATATTTGGAATATCGAGCGTCGCTTTCTAGCATGATAAAATTAATAGAGTATTAAATATTTAATATGAGTTTGTTGTGTCACCACAAGGCAAGTATTAAGTATTTAAGATGTTAATTTATCACATTTGATGCTTATAAAGAAAATTGAACAGTGTTGTTTTGTTGTGTCACCACAAGGACAATATTTTTCTTTTTTGAATATATGGAGTGCTAGGTTGGACTTAACTTGGATAATTTTGATTTGGATGTGCCACCACTTGATCAAAATAATCTAAGAGGCAAAAGAAAAGGAGTTGCATAGTTGATGTAATTGACAAAAGTTGTCTACCTATTTATTTATATATAGTTTGTTGTGTCACCACAAGGCTATATACATTTGAAATGGGATTCTTATTCTCACTAGCAAATCTTTAATTAGATTTTGCCGAACTATATAAGTGAGGTAATATAGTTTGAAGAAAATAGTGGGAGATACCAATTTAAAACAAGACCTAATTTATTTTGGTAATTAATAAAAGAATGTATGTTAAAATGTTGTTAATTACAAATTCATTTACAGAATTTTACAATGTCTAAAATTACTATCACTGCGAAGCATATTAGATGCTAAATTAACTGGGCCAGAATTAAGCGGATTGGTTAAGGAATTTGAGAATAGTTCTCATCAGTGAAAAGCTATCTTATGTCCTTAATACGCCTATCCTGCAATGGTTTGTAGACAATGCCTACGAGGAAGAGATTGCAACTTTTAGAAAGTGGCAAGATGATGCATGATTGGCTCGATGCATCATGCTCGCATCCATGAAGTAACGAGCTTCACGTCAAGATGAAACTATGGATGCTCCTCTTATATTCCCTGCACATCAAGTAGTTGATGGTGAGGAAAGTGGGACATATAAATATCGAGATATCTAAGGAGCTCTTCCGATCTAGAATGGCCAATGGCACTATAGATGCATTAACAAATGTTCTAAACATGATCAATTTGATTGATCAATTAGGACAATGAGTTTTGTCGTGGATGGAGAGTTGAGCCAAGATTTAATCTTACACACTCACTCCGGGACTCCTTTTCACAAATGTTGTGAATTTTTATATGAACAAGCTAGATATCGGCCTCATTTGATTTGCTTAATATGTTGAAAAATGTTGAGAGTCATTTTCCAACCAAGAAAGATTAAGTCTTACTGGTAGGGGCCAAATGATCTTCTGAAAAGAAGAACGATTCAAAGAAGGTAAATAGAAAGGCATAAACAAAGGATAATAAGAACAAAAGCGTCACGGATAGCAAAGGAGCTTGCTTCCTTCGCAATAAGCTTTGGACAACTCGGAAAGAAAAGCGGGAGAAGTATCTTGTAGAGGCTAACCAAAGAAGCTTAGTGAAGTTTTGGTTACAAATACAAATTTGTTCATGATTTAAAATAATTTTTCTTTAAGTCGAGGTTCTACTTGGGTATTGGTACCGACTTTGGTTATCATAAATATAGATTAATGAAGGGACCAAGCGGTAGAAAGCTAAACAAATATAAGTAATCTACGTAATAGAAATGTAGCAAAGGTTGCCACATTAGCCATAAAAACTTATAGTTTAGCAATGCCTATGGGAAAATTTATTAAGTCGATAAGTTGTTATTGTATTCTAGTTCTTGTTAGAAATATTATTTCTATTTTATTGTTGGACAATGAAATCTTTGGTATTATATTTAAGAACAATTGTTGTTCTATTTATAATAATAATAATGTTTTGTATAAAAGCTGGAATATTACTTAATAGATTTTGTATACTTGATTTACGTGAAAATAATTTTACATATTGAACAAATTATTATAAGAAAAGGAGATGATCATTCAAAGAGTTAAGCGTATGTATTTCTTTGAAATACAAGTGTGAATTATTTGAAAAGTTCAAAGAATTGAAGTGAAACAAATTGACAAAGTATTAAGATTCTTTGATTAGATCAAGGAATAAATACTTGTGCAATAAGTTTCTAGATCATCTCAAATGGTTTTCTCATAATGGACGCCTCCTAATACGCAATAATTGATTGATGTATCTGAAAGGAAAAATCGTACCTTGTTGGACATGGTACGGTCCATAATGATTTTATCGACATTCTAGTATCCTTCTAGGATAATGTCCTAGAAATAGCTGCATATCTACGAAAATGGTAACCTCAAAATTCGGCCCCAAGACTCCATAAAAGTTATGGACAGGGAGGATTCCTAATCTTAAGTATGTTAAGTTAAGGGGTTGTCCAACTTATGTGAAAATGTTTCAAAGGATAAGCTTGGGACAAGATTTGACAAGTGTCGATTTGTGGGACATCCTAAAGTAAGTTTAGGGTATATGTTCTATAATCCTACTTAGCGAAAGGTGTTTGTTGTGAAACACGCTTCCTTCTAAGATAAAAGTGTTTATCATTAAAAGGGGCTAGTGGGAGGATAATAGATCTTAAAGAGTTCAAGAACCACAAAATACTATAAGTCAAATAAGAGGAACCTGTAGATAGACCTATTATACCACAACTGAATCGTAAATCTGGAATCGTACCAAAGATACCTAGGAGGTATGGATTCATCATGGATGATGATGATGAGGTACACATCATAGAAGATGATGATCCAGAGTTACATTCGATGAGGTAAGACTTCTAGTGTGTACAAAAGGGTCAGTGGGAGCGTAGTGAAATATCTAGTATTATATGTTGATATACTACGGATGAGGAATAACTTATCAATGCTACAATCAGTAAAGATAAAGTTGTCTAAACAATCCTCCATGAATGATTTGGGAAGAGTGTCATTATTGGGGATGCAAATCTATATAGATAGATTTAAAAGGATGCTCAACTTAACCCAAGGAACGTATATTCATTTGATGCTAAAGTCGTTTACCATGGCAAACTCCAAGAGATGTCTCATGTCGATGAGCTATGGAGTGTATCTCTCTTAATAGTCCCCACAGACTCCTGAAAAGAGAGGTCGCATGAGTGACAATCATGCATGCAATGAAATGTACGAGACCTGATGACGATCAGTCATATTATGGAGAAGTTCACTATGAGTCGGTGAAAAACATCTTAAAGTGCATAACCGACACTAAGGATGTGATCATATTCGTGGTGGGTCTTAATTAAAACTAGAGGGCTTAACAGACTCAAGTTTTTCAGACAGACCAAGACGACAGAAAAATCCACTTTAAGGTAAAAGGTTACCTTGAGCGATTAGTGCGTTGAATTAGAAAGGTTCCAAACAAAGAAAGAGTTCTTTGGTTTAGTGATAAAGACAAAGTATATAGCTATAAATGAAGTCGCAAGTTGATTGTTTAGATTAAAAGTTCATTACTGAGAAATAGAAATAGTTCCTAAGTCTCATCTTGGATCTAAACATGTGTTGTGGCACTTTCATTTGATTATTAGAATCATTGAAGATGGGAAATCACTATAGAGATAGTGGACTCTCATGAACAACATTACATATCCATTAAGTAAAGCTTATCCAACAAAGCAGGATAATCGTCACTTAGAGAAGAAGAGTATGAGATACCATGACGATTGGCTTTTAGTGCAAAGTGGGAGATTGAAAGTAGTATGCACACAAGCCAATCATGTTTGATGATAAAGCATATACTTTGTAACAATCTTATTCATTTATTAATAAAAAGTATTAATTTATTAAAGGCTTTTAATTATCTACATGATCTTTGTTTTATAATATGTGATAAACCCATAGTTTTAAGCAATGCTTTTAGAATAATGATGATGATCATTCTAATGAGATCTAAATTCTTAGAAAGCTTAAAACTAAAATAGTTCCCAATCATTGGATTACTAAATTGGGGATTAGTGAATCCGAATAGATTGGTACATACGTTAACTTGCTTCATTGGATGAGGATGATTGATCTCATGATCATTTGTGTGGAGACACTAAAGCAAGTATGTAGGTGCTTATTAGAGAATAAGTTCACTAAGCGTGGCTCGCTAAGGAATACCTAATGGAGTTTTACTTGTGCATCAATAGGAATTCAGTAGTGATAGTAGTACAAGTGATCCTTGGACTTGAGATCATCATAGTATCTTGTGTATGATGAGTTATACTTTGACTTATTCCTTAAGACCCTTAGGGTATATCAAAGGGTATGCTTGGGTATAATAAGTTGTACATGGAGATAATGTATGATCAATAAAGAATCTACCACTTATTAAAATAAGAGATATGTCCTATATGATTCGATAAATGACAACCCAAAGAGTCCTTGGTTAAAGCGAATGAAATTAGAAAGGAGTTTCTAATTTGCATTATTTGAGTTGTGCATTTAAGAGTCGAAATACATATAATTAAATAAAATAAGACTTGTGGTAATTCCATGTCTTATATTTAATTGGGACATTGTATGGTGGAAGGATTGAATTATACGGTAACTATTTACTCAAAGGTTCTTTTATGATTAATGTTAAAATCTATATTATACGGAAAGTCGTTGATCGCTAGGGAGGCTTATCCTATTGTAGAATAAATATTATTTATTTAAATAAATTAATTGTTTAATTTATTTATTTAAATAAGATTAGAATTATTCTAATTGATTTATTCACAACTTAGGTTTAATATGGAGAACCTAAAGGGTCACACCATAAAAGGAAGAATAATTATTTAAGAAGTTAATGGCATAATCGTAATAATATGTTATGTATATTTAATTTAATCTATGGTGATAGAATAAATTAAATAGCTTAATATTTATTATTTAATATTTTAGAAATATTAAAAATAAATTAATAAGAGAGTCTTATTAATATTATTACAATTATTATTATTTTAATTTCTAAAAGAGTTTAGGAATTAATTTAATATAAGTACTCTCATTTATTCCTAATAGGATTAGAAGGGAAAATTAATTAAAGGAGTTTAATTAATTATCCCTAATAAGATTAGGGAGCCCATTTAATTAAAAGAGTTTAATTAAATAATACCTTATTTTAATAGGGTTACTTGATATCTTTATAAGAGGAGTCTTATATCAGATATCAAAGATATACGTAATTCCAATGGTTGGAGAGTACGTTCCTTTTCTATAGAGATAGAAAAATTAGGGTTTAGCCAACCACCCATCTTCTTGAATCCTTCTTCTTCTTTGGTGGATCACCTCTAGAGGCCAAACACTTGGGTGGCTAACGTTGATCAAAGGAATGAACCAAACCCGGTGGATTCAAGTTGAACGCGAAAAGGATTGGAAGTGAACTTGTACCTGAGGAAGCTCGGATCTTCAAGGGTATGTTTCTTATCCATCTTTTTCGTTTAATTAATAATTGTGCATAAAGGGTGATCCGGGTATATGGTTTGTAAAAATTTTTAACTCTGATTTTTACACGTTTCCACACATTTCATGCAATTTGATTGCGTTCTTGAATATTACAAATCTAACAGTATCCTCACCTCTTCGGCATACTAGGTACGTACACCAATTTCGAGGACAAAATTTCATAAGAAGGGGAGGTTATAAGACCCCAAATTTTATGAATAAAGATTATTTTTCTTGAAATATTTTTTTGAATATTATGGTGTGAATTTGATATAATATTATAGTTGTGGGTAATATTTATAAATTTTGCAAAGTATGCAAGTTGTTATAAAATATTTGATTGGTCGGGAAATATTCGTTTTAACAGGGAATATTCGTACGACGACGCAATCATTGGTGGACCCCACAACAAAATTATTGTCGGAATAAAAAAACCACATAAATATCTTTTTATTAAAATAACGGCAAAAGTTTTACCATTAAATTGTTGAAATACCCGGTGGTAAAAGTATAGTAATATGCGTGGTTGCATAGTAGCACACGGTATTGATTATTGATGCTTATGTGAGAAGTCACTCAGTTATACTCAATTATTGCTACAGTAAGTGTTGTATAGTATATCACATTATTTGATTCAATTATTGTCAATATTTTTATATATTATTAAATCAATAATTACAACGATACAGTTATTCATATTATTATTTGTAATATTGAGGATGTCTAGAAAGTTCTGTCGAGGAGAGGTTTGGTCACCTAATTGCGCGCTAATAGGGAGAAATCTTTATTGGAAAGCCCCCTCTTTCCTGGGAACGATATGGTTGTTAATATTGCGAGTTATAATAATGATGAATAAATATTGTTAAAATATTGAGGGAATTTTTTATGAAGTATTTGTTGTAAATTTTGTTTATTATATGGACCCTCATTTACCCATTTTTCAAAATAATCGGTAGAAAGTTATTCGGTATAATAAAGGTGGGGGCCACATGTGGGGCCCACTGGAAGAAAAATGGGGGGAACGAAATGAAATGGTCACGGGAACTAAGAAAAGAAAAAGGACGGTATGTTATATATATAATATATAGTTTATTAGTTTTGTTTTTTATGAAAAATAGAATATATTATATTTTATTATGCATAGTTCCTGCATAGTGTTTGCATAGTAAAATCAAATTTTTTTAAAAGTTTGTCCGTGAATTCAGATTTCGCCCGTGAACCTTTGTGCACTGTGCATTCAAATAGTATCCTTTCCATTCTCCTATAAATAGGATGCTCAGTTAGAATTGAAAATCACATCAGAATCAGAGAATTCTTCTTCTATAATATTGAGCATATTTCTTTAGAGTTTAAAGAAGCTTTGAACGTAGAAAATAATATAATTTTTCTTCAAGAATATCCCCGCCCTACCAGTCGAAATACTCTTCTTTTTAAGGTAAGGGGTATTATTTATTTCATATTCGCTTACGATATTATTTTTCGTATTCGTAAGAAAATTTTATATCGTTCAATATTCGCAAGAAATATTATCTTCGTTTAATATTCGTAAGGAATATTATATTCGTTTAATATTCGTAAGGAATATTATATTCGTTTAATATTCGTAAGGAATATTATTTTTGTTTAATAGTTGTAAGGGATATTATTTTTGTTCAGTATTCGTATGAAATAATAATTTCTTCCATACTCCGTAGTATGTAAGTAATATTATTTCGTTTCAAATTTCGAATTCTATACTCATTTTGTTAAAGTTTTGGCTTCTATACTCCATGAAATTAGTAGAATATCCTTGAAATTTGCACTTCATCCAGTATCTTTTCATGAAAATATTATTCTGAGCATTCTTGATAAGTTTTAACTTTTTCATGCCAGAATACTATTCACGGGGTTATTATTCCTGAATTACTATTTACGGGATTACTATTCCCGAAGTTACTATTCACGGGGTACTATTCACTCGATTACTATTCACCCGTGGTACTATTCATGATAAAAATTGATTCCTTTTCGGTCCAAATCATTTTTGATACAATATTATTCTTGAATTTTACTCCACAAAGCAGTATCATGTTGACAATTTGGATATTATTGAATTCTTGATAAATTAAATTATAAATCTTTAAAAATTTATCTTTTGCTTTCTTTTAATTGAATTCTTATATCATTGTCATCATCCTCATGTTTATATTGTTATGAAAGTCGTCTTTGGCGTAGTGCATAGATGGACTTGGTATGATTATGACCAGGGATTATTCGGTATAATCATGACCGTAATGTTACAAATGATGTGGTAAAAGTTCTCATTGGCCCGTAGTGCATTGATGGACAGTTGTTAGCATGATCATGACCATTGATGAAAACAGGAATATCCTTGGCCCGTAGTGCATGGATAATTTGTGGTCGTGGTACTAATGAATATCCTTGGCCGTAGTGCAGGGGTGATTCGATGATGTTGATTATTTATTAAGCTGAGTCTCAGCGATAAAATTGATGATAAATTCTTTTAAATCATAGAAGATAGTAGATATCATGCTCTACTTGACTCTTCTAATGGGTTGCTTGTTCCGCTGCGCGCAGTTAAACTTGATGTCTATCGTATTTTATCAGTTTAACATTGTTGAGGGCTAACGATAGTTTATTCTGCATTATCTTAGTCATAATATTTCTTACTGGACTTGTTGAGCTCACCCTTTGTTTTCATTGTTCTCTTCAAAAAATGAGAATATAGCTGGGACTAGTCGAGGAATGGAGTGACGGTCCAGATGTTTGCATTAGTAGTCCTCACTATTTTGTGAAATAGTGTGAAAATAAATGTAATAATATTGAATTTGAGTTTGGATATTGTCTAGAAGACAATATTCGTGTAAAAACTCTCAGCTACTGTGACAAACGAAATTTTGTAATTTAATTTAAATATGTATTAAATTAAATAAATATTTTTCGATGATTTAATTATTGGATTAATTAATTAATTGTTGAATTTGTGGTAGATTAAATTAATTATATGTGTTATATGGATTAAATTAATGTGGATAATTTGTGTATTCAAGTATGTATTTAATTGAGCTTATTTGATTAAATGAATTAATAAGCATAATGTTATTTTATTAATTTTATAATTTATTTGAGATTTAATAAATAAATAATTATTAAATGAGAAATTTAATTATGTGACTATGTGAATTAATGAGAAATTATTATATTTTATTTAAATTAAATGAAATAAGATTTTTAAACTATTGTGTAATTGGGTGTGACGTGATTAAACTATATTATAAGAGGTTAATTAAATTAAATGGGAAAAACCTTCTAATAAGTTAGCCAAACAAAGCCCTAATGGAGGTTGAGAGCAGTTAACCCATGAATGGAGTTAACTGACCACCACGCTGCAGTTAAGAAGCGCATTAATCAGTCTTATTTTAGAAGACGTATTTTATTTATGAGTTTTAACTGAGAGAGAATTCAAAGAGAATTTAGAGAAAAGATGAGTGATTGAAGAAGAAGTGAAGAATCAGAGGAACCTGCTTTAGGGTAATCTCTTAAACCCAAATTGTAATTACGTTGTTATTATTTTGTGAAAAAGTTATCTCTAACTTCTCTGTAAAACAAATTTGTGTGATCTATGCATGAATTAATGATCAAGGTGTAAAAACATGATAATATATAATCATAATATGTTTTTATTACCATATATGTATGTTTTCATAACATCAATGACATACAAATATGTTGTAAATAGATTTATGAAGTTACTGAGTATAAGTTTCATATATATGGCCCTTATGGGAATTGGTATGCTAAGAATTATTGTTTAACTTGAAATTTAATGGTACATTATGTTATCACATGTCAAAACTAAGAAAATAAACTTTGAATGAACAGATTCAGTGTTATAACAAACTTTTTCTGTTTCATGTTCAATATTTTTAAAATCACCAAGAACACTGAAATTACATGAATTGATTCAAATAATTGTATGTTTTAACCTGTTAAAATCATGCAAGAAAGGTTGAGTAATGATTAGGTGTATATTACAATGAATGGGTATGTTTAAATTCATGTGTGAATAAAGAAATTGGTAGATTTTGGCTTGCTCTGTATTTTTCGTGAACTGCAGACTCTGGGTCTGCATCGCAGCGCGGCCGCGCCGCTCCAAAGAACAAATGGAGCGCGTCCGCGCCGCTTCAAAGAATAAATTTGGCGCACCCGCGCTGATCCAAAGAACAATTTGAGCGCGGCCGCGCCCTACCTGCAGAATTTCAGAAATTTTTCTAAGTGTTCAAGTTTTGAAAATATGTTTTTAAAACTTAATATAATGAACATGATGACATGTCAAGCATATAATAATATGTTAATTAACCTACGTTATGTGAATAATTAATGAGACTTAAAAGTCCAATAACGTATTCAAAGACCAATGTTAGAATTCGATAGGTATATCGAACTATTGATTAATGGGTATTGTGAATGTATTGATATGTAGGATTTAATAAGGAACGTGAATTAATCATAGCTTGTGCAAGAGGCAAGTTTCTAAATCTTACTTTTACATTGATCAAGTATTTTATTCCTAAATTATTGTTGTTAAGCAAGTTTTTCCTTAAACTCTAAATTATTCATTGATCAAACCTTAGACTCGTATTTTATATCGAGTAAGTTCTTGTCCTTAATTGTTCAAGTTCAAAACTTCACATTAGATATTATAATTCTTTTAAAGCATGATTCCTATTATAGAATACTTATTCGATTGTATACATCTTGAATGTTATTTGAATATCAATTATTATTGAACCTTGTAAGACTAGCGAACCCTTATTGATTCGACTAGTCTATAGTTGATGAACGTTCTAAATTTTAGAACCATTGTTGAGCTTATCCAAACCAAACTTCATTTGGTGTGGACTTTAATGTCAAACTGAGATAAATAACCCTGTTATAGGGGATTATTTACACTTTAGCGTTAAGATATTGTGCACAGTATGGTATTACGGGCAGATCCCCCTAAGTACGAGAAGAAGAGTCCATAGTCTTATGACTGTTAATGTGACGCCCCCAAAATTAGGTATACGTCACCCATCTTGGGTCGCCACTTACATGGTACATAAATTCAAATACAACTTACTAATATAACTGTCGTGTACAATCGACATAAAGCGTGAGTTTGAATACAAATATTGTCTACTAGATATTATACAAACTCAAAAGGAGTCCTCATTACAACTATTATCACACTATATCACGAGAATAGTGAGGACTACTAATGCTATCCTCGGACCATTACTTCGTTCCCCGAGCTTGTCCCGGCTATGTTCTCATTTCACGAAGAAACGGTGAAAAAAAAGGGTGAGCTCAACTAGCCCGAAGAAGAAATATTATGACTAAGATAATGCGAATAAATTATCATTAGCCTTCAACGAGTGTTAAAGCGATAAAATACAATAGACAACCGGTTAAGCTGCGACGGAATAAGCAATCCATTAAAAG
Organism: Panax quinquefolius; assembly: GCA_020205615.1. Classification (NCBI taxonomy): domain Eukaryota; kingdom Viridiplantae; phylum Streptophyta; class Magnoliopsida; order Apiales; family Araliaceae; genus Panax; species Panax quinquefolius. The sequence continues at coordinate 108,146,365 of CM035158.1, read as the reverse complement.
AGTCAAGTAGAGAATAAAGTCTACTATCTTTTAGGTTTTAAAAGGTTTTCATCAATTTTTATCATTTGAGACTCGACTTAATAAATAAACCACCACATCTAATCATCCACGTACCACGGTCGAGGATTTTCATCAAATTATCAATGGTCATGACTATCTTAGAATCACCCCGGTCATAATCATACCAAAAATTGTCCATCATTTTGCATTACAGAGCCTTTGAGGACTTTTGTCACATCATTTATATCAAGTCGTGATTATACCGAATGATCCACGGTCATAATCATACTAAGTTCATCTATGCACGTAAGCGAAGATAACATAATATAACATGAGGATGATGACAATGACATAATAATTCAATAAAACAAGTTCAAGAATTATTTAATCCATGAATTATTAACGTCCTTATTGTCAACATGATACTGTTTCGTAGAATAAAATTCAAGAATGATCAGAAGAATATTTCTATGAAAAGATACTGGATGAAACGCAAATATCAAGGATATTCTACTAATTTCATGGAGTATAGAAGTCAAAGTTTTAACCAATTTGGGTATAATAAAGAATGGAATAACAAAAGAAATCACCGTGCATGCGGTACTTGCAGATGTAGCAGAGTTATTCAACAGAATAATAATAACGGAACCGGTCGGTGAAATTCACACAAGCACGGATGTTCCAACAGAATAATAAAGATGGAACGGATCCGGTGTAAAACACACGAGATAGGATATTCCAGCGAGAATAATAAAGAGCGGAACCGGTCAAATTGTAAAACACATGATGCAGGATGTTCCAATGAGAATAATAAAAAGCGGAACCGGTCGGTGTAAAAACACGACGAGGATGTTCCAGCGAGAATAATAAAAGCGGAACCGTGTCCGGTGTAAAAACATGTGACGCAGGATGTTCAGCGAGAATAATAGAAGAATGTCACCAAGTATAGGTTAAAGCAGCGTATACTGAGTTATTCAGCGAGAATAATAAGCAATGGAATAACATAAGGATTTCACCAAGTATAGGGTATCCAGCGTATACAAAGGTTATGTATAGGGTATGCCACTTTTACGAGTTATTCCAATGAATAATAATGAATAGAATAAATGAAGTTCTCTTCAAGAAGAAAGAATAACACCCCTTACTAGTAAAAAAGCTGAATATAGAAGTAGTGAAGTAGCGAGAATACTCTTCTTCTTTCTATAATTTTTCTCTATAGCTTCTCTCTATAATTTCTCTCTCTAGAGTTTCAATGAATTAGTAAGAAAATAATGAAGGAATGAGCTCTATTTATAGGAAAATGGAATGCATAGTAACTAATCCATGAGCGGTCAGATTGATTTACTTTAATCGGCGATCCATATTTAAAGAAAAATCTTTTAAATAAAATATAATATATTCTATTTATATAAAAAATTTTTTACTATGCAAACACTATGCAATACTATGCAAAACACTATGCAACACTATGCATAATAAAATATAATATATTCTATTTATAGAATAACTTTAATAAAGTATTCTATTTTATATAAAAAGATGTTTACATTTTATTACGTTAATAATACGAATAAAACAAAGCGTCATTATCATTATAATAATTCATATTATTAATCGATGATAATGGAATCAAACCGGAGTGACTTCTCACATAGGCATCAATAATCAATCACAGGTGTCTTCTTATGCAACCACGTATTCTTGTACTTTTACTACTATGAGAGTAGTTCAAGCAAGATCAACGGTAAAACTTCCATTTGTTATTTTAATAAAATATTTTTGTCGTTTTCTCAATCCGACAATAATTACATTTATGGGGTCCACCAATGATTGAGTAGTTATGCATCTAATATTCCCTCGCTAAACCAAGAATATTCACAGACCAATCGAATATAATATAACCACTTGCATACTTTGCAAAATTTATAAATACTACCCACAACTATAATATTATCTCAAATTCACACCATAATATTAAAAATTATTTTGACAAAATTTAAATCTTTATTGATAAAATAAAAGGGTCTCACAATCTCCCTCCTTATGGAATTTAGCCCTCGAAATTAGGGTGCGATACTGGTATGATAAAGAGATGAGGATACCTTGAATACCTTTATTGTTAAAAATATTAAATTCATCTTCGTAATCCGCCAAAGATATTCATTAACAATTCATCTTTGCCTTTCAAAGCCAAAGATATTTATTAACAATTCATCTTTGCACTACTGAGCCAAAGATATATAAGCTCGTAAAACCAATAATATTGAGACTCGACTTAATAGTATCACAACCATGAATTATCCATGTACTTCTTGGCTAAGGATATTCGTGTTTTCAATTACTGATCATGATTATACCGAATAATCCGTGGTCATAATCATACCAAGTCTATCAATGCACTACGACCAAAGATGACTTTTACCACATCCATGAATTAATATTTCATTCTTTGAGACTCATTTCGATAATTAATCCATATCATCGAATCATCCATGCTACTGAGCCGAGGATATTCATTAAGTATCATGACCACGAATTATCCATGCACTACGGCCCAAAGATAATCGTGTATTCATTAAGTATCCGACCACAAATTATCCATGCACTACGACCAAAGATAATCGTGTATTCATTAGTATCACGACCACAAATTATCCATGCACTACTACCGAAGATAATCGTGTATTCATTAGTATCACGACCACAAATTATCCATGCACTACGGCTAAAGATAATTGTGTATTCATTAATATCACGACCACAAATTATCCATGCACTACTACCAAAGATAATTGTGTATTCATTAGTATCACGACCACAAATTATCCATGCACTACTACCAAAGATAATTGTGTATTCATTAGTATCACGACCACAAATTATCCATGCACTACTACGCCAAAGATAATTGTGTATTCATTAATATCACGACCACAATTATCCATGCACTACTACCAAAGATAATTGTGTATTCATTAATATCACGACCACAAATTATCCATGCACTACTACCAAAGATAATTGTGTATTCATTAGTATCACGACCACAAATTATCCATGCACTACTACCAAAGATAATTGTGTATTCATTAGTATCACGACCACAATTATCCATGCACTACTACCAAAGATAATCGTGTATTCATTAGTATCACGACCACAAATTATCCATGCACTACGGCCAAAGATAATCGTGTATTCATTAGTATCACGACCACAAATTATCCATGCACTACGGCCAAAGATAATCGTGTATTCATTAGTATCACGACCACAAATTATCCATGCACTACTGGCTAAAGATAATTGTGTATTCATTAGTATCACGACCACAAATTATCCATGCACTACGGCCAAAGATAATTGTGTTTTCAATTACGGTTATGATTATCCGAAAAATCCTCAGTCATAATCATACCAAGTCCATCTATGCACCTCTGAGGCCATGAGATGACTTTCAACATAATATAAACATGAGGATAATGATATAAAGAATCAATCAAATGAGATAAAGGATAAATATTAAACATTTATAATATAATTTATCCAGATTCAAGAATATATCCCATGTTATCAATCACTTAATAATCTCATAATCTAATATCATTAATATTATAACAATATTTTAATCATTTCTTAAATTTATAAACAATTTATCTTAATTGTTTACGCTTTTACCATATAATGCATTTAATCATTCAAAAATGTCATACTCATAAAATATCATCACCAATTATCAAATCCTCATCAAAAAAAAAAAAATATGCATATACTCTATATAGGATTCTCTAGCCATAAAATCCTATTTTCAACTTTTGTTACTTCACATAACATATTTAACTCATATGTTCGTAACTAAACTATTTTCATGAAAAATACCAAATCAGTCCCAAAAATATTTCTTTTCTGGGATTTAGCATAATATAGTCCCATAATGAAAATATATTTTTCTCGAATTTTTAAAATTCATTTACTATTTTTAAAAAATCAATTTCTAATTAATTCCTTAAGAAATTAGCTACCTCAAGTTTAACTCCAAAATTCCCAAATCTTGGCAGGACCTTACACATGTTAACGTGAGCCTCAGTTTAAATTTCATGGTCATCGGAGTTATAGAACTTTCGGTTATAGCGTTTTAAATCGGAAAAACCTAAATATTGAAATAGTTATAACTTGCTCATTTTAAGTCGAGAATGAGCTCATTTTTTGGACAGGAGGTACTTTATACCATATACTTTCATGTCCCAAAAGGCCAGAATTTTTCTCATAATTTAAGTGGCCGAAACAGCCCCTCTAAAATCATGGCAGCAGCATTTTTCGCTTTTTGCAGCTTTGCACTCCTTTGCTAAAATCAGTCCACACAAAAATCTACAACACCTTTTCCAGTAATTCCACTTGGATTAGTTAGGTAACTCATAGATCTAACTCTAGGACTTGACCACGCTCAAAAATTCAAAATATAATAGGAGATATGGTCAATTGAATTTCATATTACGTTTTTCACAAAAATCGATTTTCAACTCTTTGTGATTTCTAAGAAACTTTCATGTTTTCACATAATAACCAACATAACTCATCATAACACTTACTAATAATTCATATACCCATGATTTTCATTAGTCCAATGCTTTTATTATGACTTTCATCATAATCCTCGTAAAGCAGATCCTTTTAGTTGAAGAAATATTTGAGGGTTTAAGAAATGGGTTTTTATCTTTGGGGAATCAATACAAAATTCGATTTCACGCTCTAAGTAGGCTAAGAAGTATTCAAGAATACGCCAGAAATTTATTAATAATAGAAATATCATTCAAATCATGTGACTCTTATTCAAGACTTGGATAGTACGTCACATTGATACCAACTGCTGTGACTTCATCCCTTAACCTAGATAGCACCTCACAATGATACCTATAAACTTGCCATCTTCATTCACGATGTCGCTTTGTAGAAAGTGCGGCGGTGCATTTCCACACAAGGAAGTTGACAACGAAAGGTTCGGGGCTCTTTACTTATGGCTTGATATCACAGTGATTAACTTTAGGATTTGGTTACTTTGAATTCGTATAACAGGTTGGTTAGGAATATGAAAGCTAACAACCTTACAAAAAGAATAATGAGTAGTTAATCAATCGTTTTTAAAAATTACCTCAAAGGCAAGTATTTTCAAAGAGATAAGATCGACAGGTAACGTGAAAGTGTTTATTTGAAACAACAAGATTAATAAACAGTGGAGGTAACGAAGGTTTCTCCCAACGAAGTTTCGATAGATAAATCAAAGTCTAATTTCTCTAGAGTCAAATTTAAGCGTTGAACGCAAGCAAGAGAGATAAAAGAATGGGTAGAACCGGTATCTAATAAGGTATAGACTTCGCAAGAATTTATAATTAACTAACCCGCAGTACTAACTTCGTTCGGGTTACCCACTTTTTGAGAAGTCACGAAAAACGCTCTTCTGAAAACCACCGACTTTGTTTTGTCAGTATCGCCTTTGGTGCACCTATCCCAACTGGACTTGACTTGATGCACAACAAAATTGAGCTAAATTACCTTCTCTTCTTGCAATTTCCACTTCTATTATCTTTGCCATGATTACCACGAAGTGGTTACCATTCTTAACATGATAATTTCCCCACGATGGTTATCATTGTTACGATAGCCGTTGCCACCAAATATGATTATTATCGTATTGTTGGTCGTTACCTTTTGTTTGAAATTTGAATCAACACTCTCATGTGCTTCATTGCTTATCTCGGCATTTTCGGATATCATTCTCAAACAATTGTCACAAAACAAGGGTTAATTAACATATCACATATTATCCCTATACTCTCGTGACCAATTAAATACCAAATAAATTTAGGTAGGTCATACTAGCGAAGGAATTCCCCGTCTCTCCCTCCTAGTTCTTATCTCACATCTCGGCCAGGATCATATCCCTAAGCTCGATACCAATTGTGACTCTGGACACCAACTTGTGTCAAGACCTCACATTGGTACTTATCGACTTGCCCACCGAAAGGCGGCGTCCCCCACGGAGAGTAAAGCGGGCATTCCCCATCAACAAGGAAGTCACAAATGAGAGGCTGGGGCTCTTCACACTTATGGCTCGATACCAACCGTGGCGCCCCAAATTAGGTATCGTCACCCATCTTGGGTCGCCACTTACATGGTACATAAATTCAAATACAACTTACTAATATAAGCGTAGGTATGCAATCGACATAAAGCGTGAGTTTGAATACAAATATTGTCTACTAGATATTATACAAACTCAAAAGGAGTCCTCATTACAACTATTATCACACTATATCACGAGAATAGTGAGGACTACTAATGCTATCCTCTGGACCATTACTGCGTTTCCCGACTCCTCCCGGCTATGTTCTCATTTCAAGAGAACGGTGAAAAAAAAAAGGGTGAGCTCAACTAGCCCAAGAAGAAATATTATGACTAAGATAATGCGAGAATAAATTATCATTAGCCTTCAACAGTGTTAAAGCGATAAAATACAATAGACAACCGGTTTAAGCTGCGGTGAATAAGCAATCCATTAAAAAAAGTCAAGTAGAGAATAAAGTCTACTATCTTTTAGGTTTAAAAGGTTTTCATCAATTTTTATCATTTGAGACTCGACAATAAATAAACCACCACATCTAATCATCCACGTACCACGGTCAAGGATTTTCATCAAATTATCAATGGTCATGACTATCTCTTAATCATCCCCTGGTCATAATCATACCAAAATTGTCCATCACTTGCATTACAGCCACCCGAGGACTTTTGTCACATCATTTATATCAAGTCGTGATTATTATCAAGAATGATCCTCGGTCATAATCATACTAAGTTCATCTATGCACGTAAGCCAAAGATAACATAATATAACATGAGGATGATGACAATGACATAATAATTCAATAAAACAAGTTCAAGAATTATTTAATCCATGAATTATTAACGTCCTTATTATCAACATGATCTTTTGTTTTCGTAGAATAAAATTCAAGAATGATCGGAAGAATATTTCTATGAAAGATCTTTGGATGAAAGCATAAATATCGAGGATATTCTACTAATTTCATGGAGTATAGAAGTCAAAGTTTTAACCAATTTGGGTATAATAAAGAATGGAATAACAAAAGAAATCACCGTGCATGCGGTGCCGCATAGGCGGAGTTATTCAATGAGAATAATAATAACGGAACCAAGTCGGTGAAATTCACACTGCAAGCGGGATGTTCAACGAGAATAATAAAGATGGAACCGGATCCGGTGTAAAACACACGAGATAGGATATTCCAAATGAATGATAAAGAGCGGAACCAGTCGGTGTAAAACATCTGAGCGAGGATGTTCCAACAGAATAATAAAGGCGGAACCGGTCGGTGTAAAACACATGCACAGGATGTTCCAACGAGAATAATAAAGAGCGGAACCGGTCGGTGTAAAACACACGAGCAGGATGTTCCAATGAATAATAGAAGAATGTCACCAAGTATAGGTAAATCATGGCGTATCTGAGTTATTCAATGAGAATAATAAGCAATGGAATAACATAAGGATTTCACCAAGTATAGGGTATCTGGCATGTATGAGGTTATGTATAGGGTATGCCACTTTTCTGAGTTATTCAACAGAATAATAATGAATGGAATAATGAAGTTCTCTTCAAGAAGAAGAAAGAATAACACCCACTACCGTAAGTAAAAGAACCTGAATATAGAAGTAGTGAAGAAGTAGCGAGAATACTCTTCTTCTTTCTATAATTTTTCTCTATAGCTTCTCTCTATAATTTCTCTCTCTAGAGTTTCAATGAATTCGTAAGAAAATAATGAAGGAATGAGCTTATTTATAGGAAAATGGAATGCATAGTAACTAATCCATGAGCGGTCAGATTGATTTACTTTAATCTAACGGTCCATATTTAAAGATAAATCTTTTAAATAAAATATAATATATTCTATTTATATAAAAACATTTTACTATGCAAACACTATGCAATACTATGCAAAACACTATGCAACACTATGCATAATAAAATATAATATATTCTATTTATAGAATAACTTTAATAAAGTATTCTATTTTATATAAAAAAGATGTTTCATTTTTATTACGTTAATAATACGAATAAAACAAAAAATGTCATTATCATTATAATAATTCATATTATTAATAAACAATAATGGAATGTTGAGTGACTTCTCACATAGGCATCGATAATCAATACAGGTGTGCTACTTATGCAACCACACGTATTACTGTACTTTTACTACCGAGTAGTTCAACAGTATCAACGGTAAAACTTCCGCCGTTATTTTAATAAAATATTTTTGTCGTTTTCTCAATCCGACAATAATTACATTGTGGGGTCCACCAATGATTGAGTAGTTATGCGAATATTCCTGTTAAACCGAATATTCCCAACCAATCGAATATAATATAACCACTTGCATACTTTGCAAAATTTATAAATACTACCCACAACTATAATATTATCTCAAATTCACACCATAATATTAAACATTATTTCGTCAAAATTTAAATCTTTATTGATAAAATCTGGGGTCTCACAGTTAAAGGTTTCAAGTATAAACACTTGACAACCTAGGTCATAGTTCAAGGTCTTATGACCCTCAGAAGTTCTTTTGATTCTTGTTATTCATTCTTGATTCAAAAGCCGAGTTTTCTATTTCAGAAGTCCTTGATTTATTCGCATGTTATTATTTTTGTTTTTATATCATTATACTTATGGGCAATTGTGCTCACTCTTGCGTAATAATAACATTGCAGTTAAGAACGAAAGGTCCGATGAGCCTTGGAAGTAGTATGCACACAAGCCAATCTTGTTTGATGATAAAGCATATACTTTGTAACAATCTTATTCATTTATTAATAAAAAAGTATTAATTTATTAAAGGCTTTTAATTATCTACATGATGCTGTTTTATAATATGATAAACTCATAGTTTTAAGCAATGCTTTTAGAATAATGATGATGATCATTTTAATGAGATCTAAATTCTTAGATAGCTTAAAACTAAAATAGTTCCCAATCGTTGGATTACTAAATTGGGGATTAGTGAATCCGGATAGATTGGTACATACGTTGCTTGCTCATTGGATGAGGATGGTTGATCTCATGATCATTTGTGTGGAGACACTAAAGCAAGTATGTAGGTGCTTATTAGAGAATAAGTTCACTGAACGTGGCTCGCTAAAGAATACCTAATGGAGTTTTACTTGCATGTCAATAGGAATTCCTGTAGTGATAGTAGTACAAGTGATCCTTGGACTTGAGATCATCTAAGTATCTTGTGTATGATGAGTTATACTTTGACTTATTCCTTAAGACCCTTAGGGTATATCAAAGGGTATACTTGGGTAGAATATGTTGTATATGGAGATAATGTATGATCAATAAAGAATCTACCACTTCTAGTAAAAGAAGAGAAATGCCCTATGTGATTCGATAAATGACAACCAGTAGTCCTTGGCCAAGGCAGAATGAAATTAGAAAGGAGTTTCTAATTTGCATTATTTGGAGTTGTTCATTTAAGGATCGAAATACATATAATTAAATAAAATAAGACTTGACAGTAATTCCATGTCTTATATTTAATTGGGACATTGTATGGTGCAAGGATTGAATTGTACGGTAACTATTTACTCAAAGGTTCTTTTATGATTAATGTTAAAATCTATATTATCTGAAAAGTTGTTGATCGCTAGGAAGGCTTATCCCTATTATAGAATAAATATTATTTATTTAAATAAATTAATAATTTAATTTATTTATTTAAATAAGATTAGAATTGTTTTAATTGATTTATTCACAACCGGTTTAATATGGAGAAACTAAAGGGTCACACCATAAAAAAAAGAATAACTATTTAAGAAGTTAATGGCATAATCGTAATAATATGTTAAGTGTATTTAATTTAATCTATGGTGATAGAATAAATTAAATAGCTTAATATATATTATTTAATATTTTAAAAATATTAAATATATAAATTAATAAGAGGAGTCTTATTAATATTATTACAATTATTATTATTTTAATCTCTAAAGAGTTAGAAATTAATTTAATATTAGTACTCTCAAATATCCTAATAAGATTAGGAGGCTAATTAATTAAAATAGTTTAATTAATTATTCCTAATAAGATTGGGAGCCTAATTAATTAAAGGAATTTAATTAATTATTATAAAATCCAATTCCTTAATTTTTAAGGAGGGTTGCCCACATCTATAAATAAGAGGAGTCTTATTATGGGTAGTGTGGTGGTTGACGTTTTCATAGAATACGTAATTCCAATAGTTGGGAGAGTACGCTCTTTTTCTATAGAGATAGAAAACTAGGGTTTTGCCAAACACCCATCTTCTTGATTTTTTGTTCTTCCTTGGTGGATCACCTCTAGAGGCCAAACACTTGGGTGACTAACGTTGATCAAAGGAAGGAACCAAACCCGATGGATTCAAGTTGAACGCGAAAAGGATTGGAGGTGAACTTGTACCTGAGGAAGCTCAGATCTTCAAAGGTATGATTCTTGTTCTTTCTTTTTCGTTTAATTAATAATTGTGCATAAAGGGTGATCCGGGTATATGGTTTGTAAAAATTTTAAACTCTGATTTTTCACGTTTCCGCTTATTTGTGCAATTTGATTGCGTTCATGAATATTACAAACCTAAAAAGTCTTCCACTAGCAAAGGCAAGGGCAAAGTTATCAAGTAATGAGAATTTGTTGTTTAGTTGATATATTTTGTTTCAGACTTGATGTTGTGTAAGACATATTTATTTATTTATATTTTCGCACAGAAGTTAAGGTTAGTTTTGACCTGGGATTGTATCTATTATTCAGATATTGTAACCCCGTAAGGGGGGAATTTATTTCTATCTATTTATGTTTTTTTTATTTATTATGGGTAGATAGACAGATGATATTTGTACGGTGAACACCAAATCCCGTGGACATGAAGTGCCCGAATTTGGGGGTGTTATAGGTTGGTATCAAAGCCGTAGGTTATGAACCTTAGGTGGAGGAACAACCTTAGGTAGTAGCCTTATAGGATATCGAGAACATAGTGATGGTAAACTCTTATCGAGTTCTAAGAAATGAATTTCTTAATTCGTTGAAGATAATAAAAGACTTTATGTGTTTATGTGATAAACTTATGTGCTCGCGAGTATCGATTAGTAGTTTAAAAACTTAAAACTTTGTTGTCAGGATGTCGGATGTTGGAGGACCTAGTCGAGCTGGGGAGGAGGAACCCCGAGTACCTACGGAGGAGGAGCCCCGGGACATTCATGTCGTCCGGGAGCAGTTAGTATAGAGAGAGCCATCTCCGTTGATTACTGTTGTTGGTCAGGAGCATGAGCCTGAATCTGATCCAGAGGAGGATCCTGAGGAAGAAGATGAGTTCCCACCGAACTCTATCAGTGTCGAGATGTACGACGCGCTTTATGATCGTAACATAGAGTTACGAGATACTGTTCAGGAGTTGAAGGAGCGGACGATTATTCAACAGCTTACCATCGATCAGAGGGATAGGGAGATTGTGACTCTTCACACACGTCTGGGAAACGTAGAGTGGGATTTGATTCATGAGAGGGGTCAAACCGAGGTGAAGTCCGAGGAAATAGAGAAGTTGAAAAATGAACTGAAAGAGAACTCAGCAAGGCTGGCCATAGCAGAGGAGGCTTGGGTAAGGGAATCACATCGTGCTGATCTTGCAGAAGAGAATTGTCGGGCGACGAAGGCTAAGCTTGAGGAAACACACATTACGCTTCACAATGCAATGGATTTGGCCCAGGATCGAGTTATGAGATACCCAATTCAGTTCGAAGGACTACCATCGTATATGCTAGATCGTAGGACGATGTCCCGCATCATGGAAGAGGAACGTAGCAAGGCTATTTAGCGCCTTAACAGGCAGTAATAGGATTAGTTTAATTATGTGAAAACCTATCTGGTTGTTAAAGATGTAAATTCCGATATGTTTATAAACAAAGGAATATTTTAATGTTTTAAATCCTGAAGATTCTTTATCTCGGGATAGTTGATGTAAATAGTAGTGATGTTATCGTATGATGTTAAAACTTTCGATTTGAATAAAATATCAGAGTTTATTGAGATAATATGTTAAGTGATTATGTTAAATTGTTGAGTTAAGCCTTAAATGTTTAAGGTTTGAATAAAGATCTAATAAGCGTATATTCTTAACAGAAATATGCCGCCTAGAAGAAGACAAAACCGTCAACCAGCCTAGGAAGGGTCAACGAATAACAACAACAACGCCAATGCTGACCCCGTTCAGCAGTTGGTGAACTTACTAGCTGGAGCAATTAACAATCAACCCCAAGCTCCACCAAATACAACGTTCAAGGATTTCAAGGCGGTGGGACCGCCAGAGTTTAAAGGCTCCATGAACCCGATAAAAGCTTAAACCTGGGTTATGGAGATGGAGAAAGTTTTTGACGTCGCCAGAGTTAGAGAGGACCAGAAAATCGTCTACGCAACATTTATGCTGAAATCCGAAGCCAGTTATTGGTGGCAAACATATAAGGTCCGGGGAGGAGAAGGTGTGATTACCTGAGAGAGGTTTAAGGAGATGTTCTTTGAGATGTATTTTTCGACCAGCTCGTAGAACCAAATGGAGGTCCAGTTTCTAGAGCTGAAATAGGGGAACATGTCCATATCAGACTACGCAGCAAGATTCAATGAGTTAGCTAGGTTTGCCCCATATCAAGTGCATACTGACGAGAGAAAGGCTAGGCGATTCGAGCAGGGACTGAAGCCTTAGTTGTATAGCAAAGTTTCAATGTTTCAATTGAACACTTTTGCTGGGGTGCTAGAGAAGGCTATACTCGCCGAAGGTGGAAGCGATGCGGTAACCAAGTATAACCAAGATCAGAAAAAGAAGAAGAGTGAAAATGAGGGAAATAATAAAGCCAGTGGCAGCAACACGGGGGGAAGTATTAATCAGAAAAGGAGGTGGACTGACAACTCGTCAACTGGAAATCAGCAAGGAGGTCAGAAGAAGAGAATTGAAGCATGCCCAACCTGCAGAAAAGCTCACCTGGGGGTTTGTATGAAGGGAAAACGGGTGTGCTACAATTATGGTCAGGAAGGCCACATAGCACCTGACTGTCCTAACCCAAAGAAGGGCACCTGCTTCACTCGCGGCTCAAAGGACCATTTGGCAAGGGACTGTCCCAAGAAGGGATCTGGAGGGGCAGGATCAGGAGGGAACAAGGGAAGCAGCGGTGGAAGTTCTTTAACTATCACGGGACCAACCGACCTACCGCCAGGACATTTAATATGACAGTGCGAGATGCTGTGCAGTCTCGCGATGTGGTGTCAGTATCATTCTGATCAATAAAGTTAATGCTTATGTATTATTTGATTCGGGTGCTACTTGTTCATTTATATCCGATGACTTTGCTAAGAACTTAGAATTGCCTAAGGATGAGTTGGAATACCCCATGAACATAGAAATTGCGAATAGAGAAGTGATCCGTGTTAAATACATACACATGAACTGTATGGTGGATATTAAGGGTAACATTATGAACATAGACCTTATCCCTATCATACTTGGGGAATTTGACGTTATCTTGGGAATGGATTGGCTATTCAATTACGGGGTTGTAATTGATTGCCAAAAGAAGCGTATTAACCTTATGACTCCGTCAAAGGTTGTGTTTTATGGCAGTAAGTCACTTAGACAAGCGATTTATCTGACAATGATGCAGGCCAGGAAGTTTTTATGACAAGGCTGTGTAGGATATTTAGCTTACATAGTCGACAATCATAAAGAGAACTCGAAACTAGAGGAGATACCAGTAGTGAGGGACTTCACAGAAGTATTTCCAGATGATCTGCCAGGACTTCCGCCAGACAGAGAGGTTGAGTTCGTAATCGATTTGGCGCCAGGAACGACTCCAATATTGAAGGCACCGTATCGGATGGCTCCGGTAGAGATGAAAGAATTGATGGTACAATTGCAAGAGTTACTGGACAAGAAATATATTCAACCGAGCGTATCGCCGTGGGGAGCACCGGTGTTATTTGTAAAGAAGAAGGACGGGACGATGCGGCTCTACATTGACTACAGAGAACTGAATAAGGTCACGATTAAGAATAGATATCCATTACCGAGGATCGACGACCTATTTGATCAATTGAAAGGAGCGAGATACTTTTCAAAGATAGACTTGAGGAGTGGTTATCATCAGTTGAAGGTGAGGCCAAAGGATGTTCCGAAGACAGCGTTTAGGACTCGATATGGTCATTACGAATTTCTGGTGATGTCATTCGGTCTAACAAATGCTCCTGCAATGTTTATGGACCTAATGAACAGGGTGTTTAAACCATGTTTGGATAAATTCGTGGTAGTATTCATCGATGACATTTTGGTATACTCAAAAACCAAGGAAGAACATGAAGAGCATTTGAAGGTAGCGTTAGAGGCGTTGAGAAGAGAGAACTTATACGCTAAATTTTTGAAATGTGAATTTTGGATTAAAAGAGTACAATTTCTTGGACATGATTTCGGTGGATCCCTCCAAAGTTGAAGTTGTGATTAACTGGGATCAGCCGAAGACGCTGTCGAAAGTAAGAAGTTTTCTTGGATTGACAGGTTATTATAGAAGATTCATTCAGGACTTTTCCAAGATCGCGACTCCGTTGACGAATTTGACTAGGAAATCGGTGAAATTCGTTTGGACGGAGAAGTGTGAGGAAAGTTTCCAAGAGCTTAAGAAGAGGTTGAGTTCGACACCCTTGTTATCTATTCCAGATGACACAGAAAATTTTATGGTTTATAATGATGCGTCGCATAAAGGACTTGGTTGTGTGCTTATGCAAAATGGCAGAGTTATTGCGTATGCGTCACGACAACTGAAGGATTATGAGAAGGGGTATCCGACCCATGACTTAGAATTAGCTGCGGTGGTATTCGCTTTGAAGATCTGGAGACACTATCTCTATGGGGAGAAGTGTGAAATATATACAGACCACAAGAGTCTGAAATATATTTTTACACAGAAGGACTTGAATATGCGCCAGAGAAGGTGGTTGGAGTTAATTAAGGACTATGATTGTGAGATTTTATACCATCCGGGTAAAGCAAATGTGGTTGCAGACGCCTTAAGTAGAAAGGGTCGGGAGAAATTGATGATGTTGACCGCTCAGGAGGAGCTAATTTCAGCAATGGAAAACCTGGAATTGGAAGTGAAGTATCCTATGGAGATTAACGAGAAGCTGTTCCAGATGAAAGCTAGTACAACTTTACTGGATAAAGTTAAAGAGGCTCAACTTCAGGACGAAGAATGTGAGAAATTGAAAAAGAAGATATCTGAAGGGACTGGACCGAGATTCAAAATAGATAGTGAGGGACTACTAAGATTTGAGAGCAAAATTTGAGTACCGTCAGTGCCAAAGATTAAGGAAGACATTTTGAATGAGGCTCATAGCTCACGATATTCGATTCACCCTGGTAGTACTAAGATGTACCAAGATCTTCGACAACATTTCTGGTGGCCGAATTTGAAAAGAGATGTTGCAGAGTGTGTTTCCAAGTGTCTGACATGTCAGAAAGTGAAAGCAGAACATCAAAGGCCGAGTGGGTTGCTATAACCTTTAGAGATTCTAGAATGGAAATGGGAACATATTATGATGGATTTCATGGTTGGCCTACCGAAAACTCAGAAAGGCTATGACGCAGTATGGGTTATTGTTGACCGATTGACGAAATCCGCACACTTCTTTCCGATCAAAATCAGATTCAACTTAGACCAGTTGGCAAGGTTATATGTGAAAGAGATTGTTTCGAGGCACGGAGTTCCGGTGTCAATTGTCTTAGATAGGAATCTGCGCTTTACATCGAACTTCTGGAAGCGACTACAGGAGTGCATGGGGATGCAATTGAGAATGAGTACGGTATATCACCCTCAGACAGACGGGCAGAGCGAAAGAACGATTCAGACATTGGAGGATATGTTGAGATCGTGCATCATGGATTTTAAAGGAAATTAGGATGATCACTTATCGCTCTTAGAATTCGGCTACAATAACAGTTACCATGCTAGTATTGGCATGCCTCCTTATGAAGCGTTGTATGGCAGAAAGTGCAGAACTCCACTTTACTGGGATGAAGTTGGCGAAAGATAGTTACTAGGACCAGAATTGGTACAACAAACATCAGAGATAGTCAAACTAATTCGGACAAGACTAGTAGCGACTCGGAAGACGCATGCAGAGGAAGACGCATGGAGATCCACACCGTAAGAATGTTGAGTTCGAATCAGGTAGCTTTGTATTCTTGAAAGTCTCTCCCTGGAAGGGAAAGATCATATTCGGTAAGAAGGGAAAACTGAGTCTGAGGTTCATTGGACCCTTTGAAGTGTTGCGAAGAATTGGTGAAGTTGCCTATGAGATATCCTTACCCCCGTCTTTAGAGCATATCCATAATATTTTTCATGTTTCTATTTTATGACCCTACAAACCCGATTACAAGCACATTATTGAATATAAACCCCTGCATTTTGAGAAAGATCTGTCCTATGAAGAAGTTCCTGTTCAAATTGTTAACAGGAAAGAGCAAATTCTCGAAAATAAAATAATACCTTCTGTTAAGGAAATCTGGAGGAACCACAATGCTGAAGAAGCTACGTGGGAACTCGAAGAGCATATGATGAAGAATTATCCTCATTTATTTACTTAATTTATGTGTAAGCGATTCTGGGGACAGAATGTTTGTAAGGGGGAAGAATGGAATGGGACGAATTGATTGAGTCGTGATTCTGAGGACATAATCCTTTTAAGGGGGGAAAGATGTGACAAACGAAATTTTAAAATTTAATTTGAATATTTATTAAATTAAATAAATATTTTTCGATAATTTAATTATTGGATTAATTAATTAATTGCTGAATTTGTGGTAGATTAATTTAATTATATGTGTTATATGGATTAAATTAATGTGGAGAATTTGTGTATTCAAGTATGTATTTAATTGAGCGTATTTGATTAAATGAATTAATAAGCATAATGTTATTTTATTAATTTTATAATTTATTTGAGATTTAATAAATATATAATTATTAAATGAGAAATTTAATTATGTGACTATGTGAATTAATGAGAAATTATTATATTTTATTTAAATTAAATAAAATAAGATATTTAAACTATTGTGTAATTGGGTGTGACGTGATTAAACTATATTATAAGAGGTTAATTAAATTAAATGGGAAAAATCTTCTAATAAGTTAGCCAAACAAAACCCTAATGGAGGTTGAGAGTAGTTAACCCATGAATGCAGTTAACTGACCACCACGCTGCAGTTAAGAAGCGCATTAATCAATCTTATTTTAGAAGACGTATTTTATTTATGAGTTTTAACTGAGAGAATTCAGAGAGAATTTAGAGAAAAGTTGAGTGATTGAAGAAGAAGTGAAGAATCAGAGGAACCTGCTTTAGGATAATCTCTTAAACCCAAATTGTAATTACGTTTTTATTATTTTGTGATAAAGCTATCTCTAACTTCTCTGTAAAACAAATTTGTGTGATCTATGCATGAATTGATGATCAAGGTGTAAAAACATGATAATATATAATCTTAATATGTTTTTATTACCATATATGTATGTTTTCATAACATCAATGGCATACAAATATGTTGTAAATAGATTTATGAAGTTACTGAGTATAAGTTTCATATGTATGTCCCTTATGGGAATTGGTATGCTACGAATTATTGTTTAACTTGAAATTTAACGGTAGATTATGTTATCACATGTCAAAACGAAGAAAAATAAACTTTGAATGGACAGATTCGGTGTTATAACAAACCCGTAATGCCAATTTTTTTTGTTTCATATTCAATATTTTCAAAATCACCAAGAACACTGAAATTACATGAATTGATTCAAATAATTGTATGTTTTAACCTTTTAAAATCATGCAAGAAAGGTTGATTAATGATTAGGTGTATATTATAATGACTGGGGGTATGTTCAAATTCATGTGTGAATAAAGAAATTGGTAGATTTTGGCTTGCTCTGTATTTTTCGTGAACTGCAGACTCTGGGTCTGCATCGCAGCGCTGCCGCGCCGCTCCAAAGAACAAATGGACAAATGGAGCGCGCTCGCACTGTGTAGCGTGCCCACGCCGCTTCAAAGAAAAAATTTAGTGCGCCCGCGCCGATCCAAAGAATAATTTGAGTGCGGCCGCGCCCTACCTGCAGAATTTCAGAAATTTTTCTAAGTGTTCAAGTTTTGAAAATATGTTTTTAAAACCTAATGTATGAACATGAAGACATGTCAAGCATATGATAATATGTTAATTAACCTACGTTATGTGAATAATTAATGAGACCTAAAAGTCCAATAACATATTCAAAGACCAATGTTAGAATTCGATAGGTATATCGAACTATTGATTAATGGGTATTGCGAATGTATTGATATGTAGGATTTAATAAGGAACGTGAATTAATCGTAGCTTGTGCAAGAGGCAAGTTTCTAAATCTTATTTTTACATTGAGCAAGTATTCTATTCCTAAATTATTGCTGTTAAGCAAGTTTTTCCTTAAACTCTAAATTATTCATTGATCAAACCTTAGACTCGTATTTTATATCGAGTAAGTTCTTGTCCTTAATTATTCAAGTTCAAAACTTCACATTAGATATTATAATTCTTTTAAAGCATGATTCCTGTTATATAATACTTATTCGATTGTATACATCTTGAATGTTATTTGAATATCAATTATTATTGAACCTTGTAAGACTAGCGAACCCTTATTGATTCGACTAGTCTATAATTGATGAACGTTCTAAATTTTAGAACAATTGTTGAGCTTATCCAAACCAAACTTCCTTTGGTGTGGATTTTAATATCAAACTGAGATGAACAACCCTGTTATAGGGGATTATTTACACTTTAGCGTTAAGATATTGTGCGGCATGTATGAGTACTGAAGTTTGATCCCCAAGAAATCACGAGAAGAAGAGTCCATAGTCTTATGATTGTTAAAGGTTTCAAGTATAAACACTTGACAACCTAGGACATAGTTCAAGGTCTTATGACCCTCAGAAGTTCTTTTGATTCTTGTTATTCATTCTTGATTCAAAAGCCGAGTTTTCTATTTCAGAAGTCCTCGATTTATTCGCATGCTATTATTTTATTGTTATATCATTATACTTGTGGGCAATTGTGCTCACTCTTGCGTAATAATAACATTGCAGTTAAGAACGAAAGGTCCGACTAGCATTCCACCAGCAAAAGCAAGGGCAAAGTTAACAATTAATGAGGATTTGTTGTTTAGTTGATATATTTTGTTTCAGACTTGATGTTGTTTCAGACTTATTTATTTATTTATATTTCCGCATAGAAGTTAAGGTTAGTTTTGACCTGGGATTGTATCTATTATTCAGATATTGTAACCCCATGAGGGGAAAATTTATTTCTATCTATTTATATTTTTTTTATTTATTATGGATAGATAGAAAGATGATATTTGTACAGTGAACACCAAATCCCGTGGACATGAAGTGCCTTGGATTTGGGGGGTGTCATATTCTGTTTTTTTGGTCGATTGTATAATTAAGTTCAGATTTGAATTATACTATGATGTATTTATTTCGAGAATGGGTGATGATACCTATTTTATTTTGGAGGCGTCACAGTAGTCTTATCCTTTTAAGTAAATAATTTGTTTATGCCCAATTTGCCCTCTCCGATAGAAGTTTCCCCCAACCCTCCCCCTCCTCCTCCTCCTCCTCCATTTCCATTTCCATTTCCATCTCCATCTCCATCTCAATCTGTACGTAGTTGGCTTTTTTCTCTTTCTATCCACCATTATCTCAATTTTAAATTGCCTTCGTTTTAACAAATCTAGAACAAAAGCCCGTCTTTGTTCCATTACTTTCTTCTTGCAATATTGGGTCAACAAGTGCTGCTCGTATTCTCTCTCTTAGGTTTTTTTCTCCACAATAAAATTGAACATATAGTCGATGGAGCCTTTTAATTTGGATCAACAATTCGTATTTCGGTCGCACCAATATTTGGAGATTAGATGAGACTGGATCTAGCGTGTCACGTGCGACTGCAGGAAAATCGCTGGAACTAATAGAGTTTTCATTGAGTTATCGTATTAGAGTGGTTTGTTTGGTCCCGATTCCAAAATTTTGATTTTTTATTTCTATTTGTTTAAGATTTGTTTTTAGCTTTTGACGTTTTTATCATGTTAGAGAGGAAGAATTTGGTTTGCAGGCTATTTGATCTAGAGGATGTTTTACCGTTTGTAGGGAGGATTTTGGATTAATATTGGTTGAAGGAGACAGTGGTGGTGTTGGTGGAGGACAGAAAGTCAAATTTCGAGGAGGATGAAGAGGGAGGGAGAGTGCTTGGGTAAAATACGCGGGCACATTAGAGTTTACTCCCTCCGTTGTTAAATACATGACGTTTTAGAAGAAAAAATTTATTCTAATTTATTTGTGTTTATAATTTTTTAAGAGAATAAATTATTTACTTTTGTATATTACTCTTACTTCTCTTATTGTCCTAAGAAACTCACTCTTAGTATTAATAATTTTTAATTTTTCATAAAAAGGTAGTGATGAAATTTTATATAAATTTTAATTATTAAATGATAATATTAAATGACTTTGTTAATTGATGTTCAAAAACAGTTATTTAGGAACTGATAGAGTAATAAAAAAGTGGGAATCACCTGCGGAAATATCAATATCAATCCCCTAGAAAAATTGCAGAACATATTCAAATTAATGTCCAATTGATAATCCCTGTCGGTTTTATTGATAATTTGTAGTTGAAGCCTCCAAATAGAAATTAACCAGTACTTATAAAATGTCATTTTTCATATTGAGAAGATCATGTAGCAGATCTTCATCAATTCTTTTTCAAAACCCTAACCTTAAACACCACCTTCTTCCATCCCTCTTCTCCTCCCAATTCTCAACTTTACATCCAAAACCCATAATTCCCAGTTCTGGGTGTGATACTTTTTGGAAATATTCAAGCAATGTTCGGTTGTTTGGTTCTGAGGCGGCAATTGAGCCCTCCACCTCCGATGGGCTTACTGTTGAAGGCATTATTGCAAAGCAATGGACGATATTTGACGAGAGTGAGAGTGATTGGAAGAGTCACGCCTCTTCAATTGCTCAATCCATTCACCTTATTAAGAAACGTTTAAAGGTAAACCCCCGTCTATGGGTATCAGTATTTTTAGTTTTATGTTGGTGAAACTTAATTATTTGCTAAACTAAGTTGTGTTTTTTTGGGTTTACTTAGACCGTCTCTCTTCATTTTCTTTATCCGAGAAAATTATCTGTTTGATAGACCAAATTGGCTGCATATATGCAAGCACTGATTTTGGTAAATGTTATTGGCAGAGCTAGATTTGTTATTGCTAAATGCTATAGAAAAGTACCACTTTTTAAGCACAACCTTATAGTTTACTTTTTAAATGTACAGTAGTATTTATATGGAAGTATTGGAAAATTTGGGTTTAGTATCAAAGGAAGATGTAAATTTTATTTCTTTGTGTGTGTGTTTTGTTGAGTGTTGTTAGTTCAATTTGAAATATACTTTTGCTATTTTGATAAATATCTTGTTATCTTGTTATTGCACTGGTACTTGACATCATGTGATTCATTTTAGCCAGTCGGTGGTGATGTATTTTAAGAGTATCTTTTTCCTTTTAATTTTCTTGCAGTGGAAGAGATTAGAAGTTAGATTGGTGATATTATCTGCACAGTTGAATAAGCCAGACCTGTGGGATGATCCTGTTCGTGCTGGGAAGATAAGCCGTGAGCATGGTTCACTCATTGGTAAAGTGAAGGAGGTTAAGGCGTTTGAGCAAGAACTGCTTGAGCATATTGATATGATAAAGCTTGCTCGTGAAGAGGATGATCCAGAAATGGAATCGGTGAGCCCCAATTCTTCTTTTCATGTCTAGTGTAATGTATTTTCCATAATATTCTTCTTTCATCCCTCCTATGCATCTTTCATAATATGGTAACTAGGTTGAGGAGTTGCTTGATTCTTCTGAAGCGGTTACATTTTAATGCTATTTGTAAAATATGTTATTGTGAAATTTTCCGTAAATTATAATTCACATTTGTCAAACTTCAAAGTAAGGGTATAAACGAGTCGAACCGAAATGAACAGAGAGTTACTCGGAAAGTAAATTTTTTACTCGAATTCGACTCGGATTAAATTGTATTTGCGAAACTCTACTTAGATTCGACTCGACTTGAATATTTATTACTCGAATTCGATCTGACTTGGATCGAATTATATTCAAACTACTCGCGAACTTCGAATTCAAGCTTGAATTTGAGTCTCCACATAGTAAGCAGTTTTATAATATATATAATTACCAATTGAACATATTATTTTACTTAGAAATTAGAAAATATATTTACAATTACACTTTACAAATAAAAAAATACAATTAAAAAAATAATAATAACTATTTATTCTAATTTTATAAAATTGTGTATATATTATAAGTGAATGTATCGAGTATCTATTCGAATATGTATCGAATCATGATCAAGATTTTATTAGTTTGAATCCTAAACGAGCCGAGTATAATCTTGCTCAGATTCTACTCGTATTTTTTTCAAACTATTTTTTGTGCTTAGATTTGGATCATATTATTAGCGAATTTGAGTCTCGCTCACTTTTTTTTTTTTCGAATCGAGCTTGAATTGAGCCTGACTATTTGGTTCGATTTACAGCCTTCAAAGTATCTTTCATCCAAGTCAATTACCTTAAAATGCCGATTGATATGGTACATGAAGCAGATATAGGAGTGGGGTAGCCACATGCTCCCAAAAGTGAATATGCAGAACAAGTGAAAATTATTAGGTGGTTCAAATTGGAAAGTGGGTTTATTGTTTCTAGTTGCATCCCAAAGAATATTAGTATCATCGAAATGTGAAAGTTACAGGTTACTAATTAAGAGAATATACTATAGTGACATCTCCGTATGCAAAGGTGATGTGCATTGTATCATTTATGATTTTCATATCCTGGGCTGTTTCTTTAATTTCCCCTTTCATATACTTGTCTTTTAAGTGGAGTGAATACATCATTTCCAGTATGTAAACAAGCATTTCAGTAAGAATCAAGGGATATTCGCGATTTTTGGCGAGCCTACCCCTAATTATTATTTAATCTTGCCGTCCATGTGCACACACACCCACACACACATTCCTATGTGCAAAATTGCCAAATCATATAACATAAAGACTTCTTAAAAAATAAAGATTTCTAATCCAAATCAAATAAGGGCTAAATAAACTATTGTATTCCTATGTTCAAAATTGCTAAACTGCCCTTGACTCTGAAAACATGGTAAACTGGCCTATGAGATATTAATCTAAATAAAGATGAAAAGAAGATTTTAATTACCAAAAGTAAAGTATTCGAGGATCCGAGTAAGCTCCACCATGAAAACAAGCCAATAATTTTCTTCTTCTTCAAGTTTAGGTTTCCTTGACCTATTGTGCACTGACCAGTAGTATATTGTATGAAGAATCCGAATTGTGGATAAGAGCATGTATAGCTAGGAAGTACAAATACTTCTAAAGTCTGTGATCTATCCCAATTGATTACATGTCAGATAAATAGGAGGCCCGAATACTTTTATGCTACTTGACGACTTCAATTCGTTCATAACTTGATTACAGAGTTCCTCATTTAGGAAATGTATTTGGTACTTCTTCGACTCACCTTAGAGCAAGTTTGACAACCTTTATTGTCAACATTTGAATTTTTTCCATATAAAGAATTACTTGTTACGAGAAACAAATATTGTCATATCAA
Source organism: Panax quinquefolius (assembly GCA_020205615.1). Taxonomy (NCBI): domain Eukaryota; kingdom Viridiplantae; phylum Streptophyta; class Magnoliopsida; order Apiales; family Araliaceae; genus Panax; species Panax quinquefolius. The sequence continues at coordinate 108,122,489 of CM035158.1, read as the reverse complement.
ATCAAATTAAGATGGAGGAGAAAGTTTATTGAAGTAATATGTGCATCAAGGGTAGGTCAATCATTATAGGTATGTGCACAATCAATTTATGAAGACAAATTTATACAATACTTTAAGTATACTGGGAATATCCTTTTTGTGTCTGTATCCCCTATTCGTGCTTGTGTGATGTTTTGCATTGGAGCAAGTAAATGCTGCTGCGGGGGAAACACACCGACACAAACACACACACACATATCATATATGTATACACTCCCTGCTTGTGTATGCAGAGATCAGCATTCTAGTTGATGGACTATAATCTTTACTGTAATTGTACACTTATGTTCCTCTTAACTCTTCTGAACACAAGATTATTGTAGTGAGAAATCATTTTCGGCAAATTGCATTACATATATAACTCATGGGTCTCTGTTTCAATTTCAGGAGTCAATGAAAGCTTTACTGATTATGAGAAGAAGTATAAAAGAGAAGGAGCTTGAAGCTTTGTTAGTTGGGGAGCATGATTCTTGCTCTTGTTTCATAGAGGTCACTTTTCATTTGCAGTTTCCTCTGCCTTGTGGCATATAAATAATTATCCTTACTTTAGTTTTCCATGTTCTTACTTCTTGAATCCTGACTCGCGAATATGGAGTTGAGTTGATTACTCTGGTTGTGATTAAATATTTTTCTGATTTATAATTATATATATAATCTGGGAAATCGATAATAGTAGTCTTTGAACCAGCTAACTTTATCTTTGGTGAATTATGTAGATTCATGCTGGCGCTGGTGGTACCGAGAGCAATGACTGGGCAGCAATGGTCATGCAGATGTACAAGATGTGGGGTCAAAGTCGAGGATATAGGGTCACGGTAGTCGATAAAATGCCTGGTGAGATGGCAGGGATCAAGGTTCACATTCTTACCATCTTTGCTCCTTTTACAATTTAATCAACATGCTTGACTGTGTATGTGAGCGAGCACCCTCTGGCCTGTAATAAAGATGACCTGTGTTCACTTATGATGCTTGTCTTCTACTTCTAGTTTTTGTGAGGTTCTTGGAGAAATCTTTTATTCGATAACTTTGTGTTGAAATTGAGAATTATTTTATTTCATTGAATCTTAATTCTCTATTACATAGAGTGGTGATATATATACACAAGTATCCCTAACTATAATTATGGTAATTCCTAAATTACAGTAATATGTACACACTGATTATGGAAGCTATAATTATGGTAAATCTATCATATCTTTTAACAATCTTCTAACACTCCCACTCAAGTTGGTGTATAGATGTCTCGCATACCCAACTTGAAACATAGTGGATGAAACATCTTACTACTAAGACCTTTAGTCAAAATATCAGCAAAGTGATGTTCTGTTTTGACAAAAGGTAAACATATAAGACCACTAGTTAACTTTTCTTTGTTAAAGTGTCTGTCAATCTCAATGTGCTTTGTTCTATCGTGTTGTACTGGGTCGTCTGCAATACTAATGGCTACCTTATTATCACAAAATAACTGCATAGGCCTTTTAGTTGTATCACCCAAATCTTCTAACAAGGTTTGAAGCCACATTAGTTCATATATACCCAAGGCGATGGCTCGATATTCAGCCTCAGCACTAGATCTTACTACCACAGACTGTTTCTTACTACGCCAAGTAACAAGGTTACCTCCAACAAATGAACAGTAACCTGATGTAGAACGTCGATCCTTTATAGAGCCAGTCCAATTTGAGTCAGAAAAAGCTTCAACTCTCATATGACCATGTGGTGCCAAACTGTGTTACTCGGACTCAACTGTTTCAGATGGGGTACCCGTGTATTACCGATCCGACACGGTCGGTGGGATTTTTGTGGTCTGCACGACAACTTCAATCTGGATCTGTTGAACAAATGAAGTTTGGCGAGACGGACATGAAGCGACAAGAAAGGGAAGAGTCAAGATAGAGTGAAAGAGAGGCAGAGAGTAAGAGATTGAGACTTACCAGGTACATCTTCTATTCTTCTCTTCTTCTTCTGCTCTTCTCCTCTTCTTCTTCTACTCTTCTCTTTTGATCTTCTCTTCTTCTAGTCTTCTGATCTTCTCCTTTTCTTCTCCAACGATATGACGAACGAGTTTTCTTTTCCAACAATCTGAGTATTTGAGATCAGATGTTGGAAATAAATATCTATAGAAAATTATAGTTAGGTACCCCATAATTTTTATAGTTTTTTAATTTAGTCCCTCAGGTTTTTTAAAAGTTCAAAATAGCCCCTGAAAAAATACTTATCAGTCCTTGTTGTTTTGTTTTCTTCTATTTTAACCCCTGAAGTTTTAGTGATATCAATTCTGCCCCTGTTTCTTTATATTTTTGCACTTCAACCCCTAACGTTTCATGATAAATGCATGTCTATATGAGTTTGGACATCATAAACATTATTGTTAAAAAATCATAACATACCGTATCCCCGCACCCGTGTCCAAATTCGGATCCATATCCGCGTATCCTCTATTTTTTGACTTCACGCGTCCGACACTTAGATTCGTACTCGAACCCAACACCCGCACCCGAGTCCGAGTAACACAGGTGCGAACAATAAATCTTTTCCAGGAGCAGACTTGAGATACCTCAGAATTCTGTAAACAATTTTCATGTGACAGTGTCGAGGATCGTGTATATACTGACTTACTATTCCCACAACATAAGATATAGCAGGTCTAGTATGAGAGGTATATCAATTGTCCTACCAAACGTTGATATCATTCTTTATCAATTGTAGGTCCTGTACCACCTACTAGATGATGATTAACTTCAATAGGAGAACCAGCAGGCCTACACCCCAACATGCCAGTTTCTGTTAAAAGATCAAGGACATACTTCATTTGAGAGAGAAAAATCCCACGGGAAGATCTTGTAACTTCAATACCAAGAAAGTATTTCAAAGGACCAAGATCTTTAATCTCAAACTCTTTGGCTAGATTCATTTTAAGATTAACTATCTCTTCTCTATGATCCCCTATCACCACAATGTCATCAACATAAACGATAAGAATGGTAGTCTTACCTTTTCTCTGTTTGACAAATAGAGTATGATCTGTCCGACTCTGCTTGTACCCAAATCTTATCATCGCTTTGTGAAATCTACCAAACTAGGCTCTGGGAGATTGCTTCAAACCATATAGAGCCTTTTGTAGTTTGCACACCTTTCTGTTGGTGACAGATGAAGCAAAACCAGGGGGAATTTCCATGTATACTTCTTCCTCCAAGTCACCATGAAGAAACATATTTTTCACATCCAATTGTTGAATATCCCAGCCAAAGTTTGCTGCACATGAGATAATGGTACGAACAGAGTTTATCTTCGCCACCGGAGTAAATGTCTCATGGTAATTAATTCCATGAGTTTGAGTATACACTTTTGCAACTAGCCCGACTTTGAGTCTCTCAACTGTCCCATCTGGCTTCTGTTTGACTGTATATACCCATTTGCAACTAACTAGTTTTTTCCCGTAAGGAAGAGAAACTTGTTCCCATGTATCATTCTTTTTCAGGGCATTCATCTCCTCTATCATAGCATGTTTTCAATTCTCATCACTAATTGATTCTCTCCACCCCTAAGGTACAGATATTGAAGATAAGGAAGACACACAGGAGTGGTAGGATGCAGATAATTTATTATAGGCTAAGACATTAGAGATAGGATGTTGAGTATAAGCTCTAACTCTTTTTCTAAGAGCAGTAGGAATGTCAGTATCATCAGAAGAACAAGTAGGATTAGGAGTCTCACCATTAGCATTATCAGGACTAGGTTCTGAGCAGGGTTGGTATAGTGGTGCAGAAGTGGTCGCCTTATTCTTGCTTCTTCGAACATAAGTTCTCAACTCAGGCTCATTCTGTCTAGCATCTGACGCTTGTAATTGTAACTCCTCCTGTGTAGAATTATCAGAAACAACAACAGGGACAGGAACATGAGAAGATGGTGTAATAGAACTTGTAATGCCATCTTCAGGGGGAAGCTTCTCCTCATCAATAACATCCTCCCCCTGAGGAGAAGGTGTAGAAGAATAAAAAAGTTTCAATTCTCAAAAAGTTGCATCCCGAGTGACAAAGACTTTGTGTGAAGGAGGATGATAACATTTATAACCTTTTTAGGTTGGAGAATGACCAATGAAAACACACCGAAGAGACTTAGGATCTAATTTTCCCCGAGTGAGAGATTGATCATGAACATAGCGTGCACAACCAAAAACTCGAGGCGAAGGAGAAGGACTTGTCGTGTGTTGAAGAAAAGAGATTGGACTTTTGTTCTCAAGAATTCTAGAAGTCTAGAATGAAGTCGATTTATCAGAAATGCAGCAGTCAGAACAGCATTTCTCCATAGAAATTTATGGGTGTTCATAGTGAACATAAGAGAGTGGGATACCTCTAGCAAGTGTCGATTTTTTCTTTCCGCTACATTTTGTTCTGGAGTTTTGACACATGAGGTTTGAAGAATAATGTCATTATGAGAGAGATAAGATGTAAAAACATTATTATTACTATATTCACGACCATTATCACTATGGAGGATCTTTACTTTAGCTCCAAATTGGGTTTGAATCACTTTATGAAATTTCTGGAAACAATCAAACACCTCATCTTTGGAATGAAGAAGATAAATCCAAGTGACACGAGAATGACAATCAATAAAGCTAACAAATCATTTATGACCAGAACGGGAAACTACCCAAGAGGGTCCCCACACATCAGTATGTATAATAGCAAAAGATCTGTAATGCCGATCGTTAATAAAGTAGAATAATGTAACGCGTTTGTGTTTCCCCAATTCATATGGTTCACACAAAAACTGAGTTTTATTACATTGTTTAACTAAAGATGGAAACAAAGACTAATATGGAAAAAGAAGAATGTCCCAAACGTCGATGCCACTGATGGAGAGAAGTCGGGCTTGATTCAGAAGTAGAGTGAAGACCCTATGTAGGGAACATATTAGACGAAGGAACATCTAAATAATAGAGACCACCAACTGCACTACCACTGCCAATCTTCAGCCAAGTCCTGAAAAACACAATGAGATGGGAAAAATATTACTGAACAATGTAAGGATTCAGAAAGGCGTTGAACATATAACAAATTTGCAGCAAATGAAGAAATATGGAGAACATATGATAATGTTAATGAAGAAGTACAAACTACAGAGCCTCTCCCAGAGATAGAAGAGAGGGAACCATCAGCTACGCGAACCTTGTCTTTTCCAAAACAAGTTGTGTATCATATGCTCAGAAGCCCCTGTGTCAATGATCCAACCAAGGCAAGTTGACGAAACATTAAAAGCACAAAGGTGTATACCTGACTGAGCATAATGGGATGAAGTAGATTTGGAATAGAACTTTCGGAAAGCTGAGATTTCCTCAGGGGTGAGTGCAGTAGTAATGTTTGAAGCACTGGATGTATCAACCGGAGGTGTTGCAGTAGTCACATAGGCCTGAGATCCGCGTCCACGACCACTACCAAATCGACCCCCTCGCCCTTTAGGACGTCCATGAAGCTTGAAACAGCTATCCCTTGTATGATTCTTTCCTCTACGGTAATCACATTCGCGGGATTCCTTCTCAACAAGAGACTGAATAGTGGAGCCAAACTTAGGATATGAAGCTACCATGGCTGATCGATCAACAACCATTACCCGACGTCTACTTTCCTCCTGTTATGTTATACTCTAGCATGAGCCAGTGATGGAAAAGGTGTCTAATCAATCAACTGTGCGCGAACTTGATCAAATTCTATATTTAAACCAGCCAAGAAATCCACAACTCTATCTTCACTCACAAACTTTTGATAAGAAGTTGCATCTTCTAAACATTTGGCTGAAAAAACCCGATAATGATCAAGCTCCTGCCAAAGAGCATTAATTTCTGTAAAATACTGTGCAACAGACTTCTCTCCTTGACCCAACTCACGGATTTGTTTACGGATATCATATGCCTTAGACATATCACCAGAAATAGAGAAGGTTTGAGAGATAGCCTCCCAAAGTTCATATGCAGTGTCTAAGAACATGTAACTACTCCGCATATTTGGTTCCATTGAGTTAAAAATCCATGTTTTGACCATGGAGTTATCAGATTTCCATTCTTCTTGAGTAGGCATGGTTGTTGTACCATTGATGAAGTGCTGCATACGGTTAGCTTCAATTGACATACCGATGTAGGACGAGCCCGTGAAAGTTGGGTGGAACAATATAAGAGACTTTGGAAGCCTATGAAATAGAAGTATTTTAATTAGTTTATTTTATTTGTAGTTATCTTATTAGAGTTCAAGTTAGGTTAGGAAAGTTGTGTAGGAGTGTTATAAATAGTGATGTACTTCATTATTTTGATACATGGAATGATTAATTGATTGAGTTTTGCATGAGAATTATCTGTGTGATATTAATCCTTTGTCCCAAATCTCCCGTCCCCATCACATACGCCATGCTTGAGACCAAGCTAAATAATTATTTCCATCTAACTTAAATGGGCTGAGAACCAAAGCAGAGTTGAGATGATGATTCTTAATCAACTGCCCTTTATTTGTGTCAGTAGCTCCACCACTATTAATGGAACTAGACTCTGCCATGATAATGTGGTAGGAGCAACAAATGTATCCGAGGAAATATCAACAAGGATGATTTAAAAGCTCAAAAAGGAAAAACAAGCAGAGCAGTATCACAACCAGAGCCCTAGCAAGCAAAGCAGTACAGTAGCCACAGAACACTGTAGATGGCAAAGGAAGAAAACTTTAATAAACCTGGATCATTCCTTACAATACCACTGTCGCTGCAAGAAGCCGCACCGGAAAAAATTGCCGGAAAACAGCTCGCGCGCTGGTAGAAGGCGGCGCGTGGCGTCCGCAGCTGGAGAGTGGGACGGCGCGTGGCGGCGCGTGTGACTATGGTTGGAAAATCTGACACTTCCGTCGCGGTTGCCTGACACTGTAGAACCCTAATATGGCCTCAATTTCTCCAAACAAGTTGATCTTGCAAGATTTCTACTATATTTTATGATCGGCAGTTTAGACAGGAAAGGAAAAATAAGAGCAGGCCTGTTATGAACCTAGCTTTGATACCTTGTTGAAATTGAGAATTATTTTATTTCATTGAATCTTAATTCTCTATTACATAGAGTGGTGATATATATACACAAGTATCCCTAACTACAATTATGGTCATTTCTAAATTACAGTAATATGTACACACGATTATGAAAGCTATAATTATGGTAAATCTCTATCATATCTTCTAACAATCTTCTAACACTTTGATTTAATCTTTTCTTGCAGCGGGCAACACTCAAAGTTGATGGCGAATATGCATTTGGATATGCAAAAGCAGAAGTAGGAGTGCACCGTTTGGTTCGTATATCACCATTCGATACTGATAAACGACGGCATACCTCATTTGCTGCTGTTGCTGTAATTCCAATCCAGGGTGATGGATCTTTTACCCGCTTTCAAATTAATCAATCTGATCTCCGAATTGAGCGAATGCGATCTAGTGGAGCTGGCGGCCAGCACGTAAACACAACCGAGAGTGCTGTGAGGATAACTCATATTCCTACAGGAATCAGTGCCTGCTGTCAAAATGAAAGGTATGCAGTCCTCAATACTTCAGTCATACTCATTTTGGACCCACAATTTTTTTTTCTTCCTACTACTGCTTTTGGTGTACCAATAGGTCACAACATTCAAACAAGGCTTCTGCCATGTCTGTGCTACAATCTCGCTTAGATCAGCTTGAGATGGCTCGTCAGGCTCTAGCGAATGCACAACATACACGGTCTCTGAATGACAATAGCTGGGGCAACCAAATTCGTTCATACGTACTCCATGTATGTCTTTGCCACTGTTCAATTATGTAATGCACGGTAATATTGATTCTCAGCTGTGTCCTAGTTGCTCATTACCCTTTTTGTTTTCAGCCATACCGCATGGTCAAGGATCTTAGGACTAACTATGAGGTTTCAGACCCTGATTCTGTCCTTCAAGGTGATCTAGATGGTTTCATCTTCAGCTTCTTGTCAACCTCGATGGATAAAGATGAAGATGACCTGTAAAAACCGAGTCAGATTTCAGTCAAGTTGGATATTTTCCAAAGTTTTAACTGTGATCCTGGTGGATGCTCTCATGCTTCCTTTGTGAGTCAAAATTTTTTTTGACTGTCACGAAAATCTGCAGGGTGGTTAAGGTATATTAGGCCAAAGGTTCTTCTACACAATCTTTGATGAAAAGGAAAGATAATTGTTACTATGTATGGGACCAATAATATCTTGTTGACAGGAAGAAGATGAATGTATTCTTGCCTCAAAATTACCTAAATATGGTTCCTGTATTCACTGGGAACTACTTTTATTTATTGCATCTCTGATATTTTTTTTTAAATAGTCAAAGAAATAGAATATCAAGTGTATTTGTCTTCTTTTATTTTTCAATGTAGCACATAAATATTTTGTATTGAATAGTAGATGACTGAGAACTCTCTAGACATAAAAAACAACAGCATTGAAGGAGAAGTCTAAGGAAATGTAGAATTAAATGGCAATAAGTGCTATGGAGTTATGTCGGCTGATCTGCTCCAAAAATATTTCACCAAACACGGTTAATAAAAATTGGACACATCAGCTAAGTGAACTTTACCAATTGGCGGATTAAAAAGAAGGGAAGAACCGTACAAATTCTGATGTTAAAAGAAATATGTATACGATGATTTACATAGGCATAAATAGTAAACTCTACCCCAATAAATACTGATTAATCTTCTAATGTATCTAAACAAGAAAAAAGGGTAATCAAGAAAAATGAATTCCTGCCTTGTTAAACAGAGAAAGGAGATGCATGAAATCTGCTTGTGCAAGCTTGGAAGATCTCTTCTTTTTAAAACCTCCCTGTTTCAACACACCCATAACCTTTTTTTTAAAATCAAACAATTTTGTGTCCTCATCCTCCTCCATCTCATCATCATATTCATTGTCATCATCATCATCTCCATCATCGTCGTCATCATCATCTCCATCGTCGTCATCATCATCATCATCATAATCTCCATAATCAATCCCCATGCTCAGGTCGTCACAAGTATCGCCCAAAATGGATACATCCATTGGCATCTCTGTATCCTCTAATGATCCTTTTTGTGACGATTGTAATGCCTGCAATGTCTTGTAGTTCTTGTGCAGTATCGATAGCACACCCTTCTGCTTAAAAATTGCGCGAAGCATTCTATTCTTTCTATTAAAACAAATTCGGATTAAACCATCCCATTCCTTGAAATTCACTTGAGGCGCTGGTTTTCTTTGCTCGATTCTAACAACAGAGGATTCAACTTTTGGTGGTGGCCTAAAGTTATTCTTCCCAACTTTCAGCAAATGGTAAACACGAGCAAAGAGCTGAGTGTTCACAGAGAGGCGGCAGTAAGCATCGTCTCCGGGCTTAGCAACTAATCTCATGGAAAACTCCCTCTGAAACATTATCACTGCGCACCTAAACATTGGCCGATGCTTCAATAACTTGTCAACCAAAGGAGCAGAGATTTGATAAGGAATGTTTGCCACACAAATATTAAAAAATGGAAGATCACACTAGAGCACATCTCCTGGGATAATCTGCACGTATCAGCATTGCAAAAGATATTCAGTTGCAATTATTGTTAATAATCGTTGCCATAGACTTGCTTCACAATTAGCACAATGACAATGCAGTCATGCCATGCAGTGACGATATCTATGAGCAATAGTTTTCTGTGCGTGTATATAATAAGTACACATTTTCTAGTGGCAAAAAATGTTTATGAAAATGTGGTGCAATTGCTAGATTAGACATGTAATTTTAAAAATGTTAGTTCTACTTCCATGCATTCGAGCTCAAATGGCACAAAGTGCAATCAAGACACAAGTATGACAGATTAAAAGACACAACATTTAATCAAATACCCTATAGGACAATTCAATTACAAGACAACCCACACCATTCAGGATGCTACGTCCAAATTAGTCAAATCATTATTTTCTTCACAAATCCTAAACCACACCCAAATCTACCATTAAGTATCATAAAATGGGCTCACCTCCCTTACACCTTCTACCTAATTCCCAAAACACACATTTAGTAATAAAATGCTACAATTAGAGAACCAATAATATTTATCCCAAAATAATTGTGTTGTTAATGGTGTTTCTAGTGTTTTGGTGTAGCTAAATGTCTATTCGTAGAAATTGGATGAAAAGTTTAATTGTGTTTCTAGTGTTTTGGTGTAGCTATATTATTGCCTTAACAATAGTAATTGTTACTCCAGACCCATTTGTGCCAAAACCATTCACAAAAGAAAATTTCTCCATTTAAACTTTAATCAAATTTCACCATTTAAAAAGAAAAAGAAAATTACACACACACACACACACACACACACACACACACACACACACACACACATATATATATATATATATATATATATATATATACTAGTATATATACCGAAAGGCGCTTAGAGAACTGGGTGTCTTGAAAGCGGCGCTGCAATTCGAGGACCATACGAGGATCAATCTCAACTGCAATGACCGATTTTCCAGCTTCAAGTAGCTTCATGGTGAGATTACCGGTACCGGGTCCTATTTCGAGGATTATATCGGTGCTCTTAATGCCGGATTTTTGGACAATGGAATCGATGATACTTGGGTTTTTGAGAATATGCTGTCCCTTCGATTTGTGAAACTGTATGCCGCCCTGGTAGGGTTGATTTCTCGACGACGATGATTTCTCTCTCTTGATTTTGCCTCCTGCCATGGCTGGTTGTTTGGTGGAACAGGGAAAGAGAGAGGGTTTTCAGAAGAGTTCGTTTGGGTTTATATAGTTTTGTGGGCTACGATACTGTAGTATATTTTGTTAGGATTAATTACATATTTCAGTACTTTTTAAAAAATAATTACAATAATGATACATCTAAAAAATAATTATAAAAATATTATATTTCATCATTTTTATTTACAATAGTAATACAATTAAAAGTCCTTAAATTAAGGGATTAATTTTAATGGGCTGACATGATAAATTAGTGTCAATCTTATAATAGGGTTGTTTTTTTTTAAACGCGTAATCACCGTCATCTAGGACTCTTCGGTTAACAATGTTGAAATCTTTTTCTCTCTTCTGTTTGAAATCTTTTTCTCTCTTCTGTTAACAAAACATAATGCAAAACTCCTTTCAGATTATGCTGTTCTAATTTTGAATATATCATTTGATAATTATGTTGTTCAGCCTCGAAGAAAGCTACAACGAAAGAGGTGGAGCGTATTGATAACCTATTCAATTCTTATGCAAATAAGTCTTTAGGCATGATTGAGTAAGAACTCTGTTTCAGCATTTCCTTTTACTAGTTTTAGTGATGAAAACAAAATTAAGTTTGTAAAAAAGTCATGGTTCATGGTTTCCCGAAATTTATTGTATGAAATACTGCATTTTTTACTGTTACTCCACTGTATTGTACTATTGTTCCCCCCTCCCTTCCTCATCTATTCTAAACAGAATTGGTATGGGTGTTAAGTGTTAAATGTTTGTCAATCCTGTAATCCGTTGACATTCCTGATATTCTTTCATTATTTGGCATACAATATTTTTTTATACAAAGCTGTAATTGAAGCGAAGTATTGCATGATCTGACTAAGGTGATGAGGCTGCTGCCCTGCAGTTGCTGAAACATTTCATATAACTGTTTGGTTACTTCTGCATTATGTTTTGTTTACTGTTAGCTTGTGATTTGGATACCATTTTTATTCCCTCGATTTGGTATTTTGGTTACTTTTTTATGTTGTTATGGTTACCATGTATTTGCTTAGTATACATGGTTGTCTAAACTGATTTTGGTGTACATATTGTTTATGTATTGGTTACCATTAAAACATGTTTTGGTTACTATCATATAAATATTTGGTTACTTCTTTAGTATATTTTTGGTTACTGTTAGTTTCTGATTTGGATTCTATTTTTGTTTCCTTGAGTTGGGATTTTGGTTACTGTTTCTGATTTGGATTCCATTACTTTTCCCTCAATTGGAATTTTGGTTATTTTTATGTTGTTTTGGTTACAATGTATTTGTCTACATGTTGTTTATGTGTTAGTTACCATTAAAACATGGTTTGGTTACTATCATATAACTGTTTGGTTAATTCTTTAGTATATTTTTTGGTATACATATTTTTGTTTTGGTGACCATTAAATTATGTTTTGGTTATTTGTTATACTCTGTTTTGGCTAATGTGTAATTGTTATATTATATTTTGGTTAGTATGCTCTTATTTATCGGTCACTATGTAGCTGTTTATGATATAAATATTGTTTATATCTGATTAATAATGGCCGTGTAAATTTGATTTTGTTTATTTGCAGTTATGGGATCTTTACTATCACTACAAAAAAATGGGACTTCAGCAACAACCGATTTTTGTTGCTAAAGGTGCCAAATTTCGTTGCTAAAGGGTTTTGACAACGACTTTTATCGTCGTTAAGGCTTTTCGTTCTTGCAAGAATGAGCGTTGCTAATTGTTCCGCAACGAAAGTATTTTTTTCGTTGCCAAAAGTAATACATTTTACAACGAAATTTGACTTTCGTGGAGAGACATCGATCCTTTAACAACAAAATGTATTGTTGCAGAATAATTAACATTTCGTTGCTAAAAAATCCATTTCGTTGCAAAAGCCTTCTAATTGGCAACAAATGGACTCTTTTTTTTTTTTGCAACGACCATGCATTTTCATTGCAATTGACACCATTTTGTAACGACATTTTTTGTTGCAGTAAATTATGAAAATTGTTGCCTAAGCTTACTTTCGTTGCGGAATGTAAACTTTTTAGCAATGATTTTCGTTGCTAATTAGATTATTTGGCAACGACATTATGCTGAATCAGCAACGAAAATATTTGTTGCTGGTTATTTTTCAATAACGAAAGTCGTCGATTAGCAACGACATTATATGTTGTCGTTTCTTTATATGTGCAACGAAAGTTGATATGATTTGCAACGATAAAAAATGTTGTCTTTTATGTTAGTATTAGCAACAATTTCCTCTCTGTTGTTATTAGGTTAATTTTTTGTTGCCAAATATTATATTTTTAATGCTATTAGCAACAAAAATTTGTTGCTAAATGTATAAAAAATTGTTGCTATATTAAAACTTGTTCAATGCCTTGGTAACGAATTATATTGTTCTTAAATCAAAATTGACATTCTTTTGTGTACTACAATCAATGTTCCCATAAAAAATAATGGCAAAAATACAAAAAACTAAAATATTATTAACTTAATAAAATCATCCACTACATAAACATTCATTATCTTTACAATTAACCATCTAAAACTACCATAGTTCTTCAATCAAAGAATATATCTACATATATAGAGAGAGTACACTTCATAATTTTGTCCCTTGTCTTTCGTAAACGTAGCACGAAAATTTGATACCCAGTATTGTAGGGCAGGTCGTAGAAGCAGTCTTCCTGCACATTTAAAACTAATAGCAAATCAAAAAAATGAAGCAAATAGATTACCAGATACACTTAGTGCCAAAATCAATACACAAAGACAATAGAGTTGCTACGTGGTACAATGTCAAGACTTGTCTCCTATTTCATAATACTTTAGAATACCACCAATTTCTTGTTCAATTTGAATGACTAAACAATAAATATGGTGTAGAAGCCCTCAACGAAAAGTAAAAAGTACAAAAGCTCAATAAAACTATACCTGACTAGGAACTACACCACTCTTTAAGAAAGTCGTCACAATTTTTTCAACATTTGCAGCCTCAGTCCTGTTCAACACAGCCCAAGTATAAAGTCACACCCCAAGTAACAGAAGATTGCATACTTATGGCCATATGTAGTTCTTGATTGAGAAACACAAGTCAAACCTTAGATTCGCATCAATTAAATTAGTTTCACAAGGATAAGACATGTCTCTCACATTAACAATATGTGGAACGAAGTGGTATCATGACTAAATTAGAGAAGCAACTGTCACAAGACTCTGACTCTGAGCATCAACAATTCCAGCCTATTAGGTTCAAGTCTGGTATTGCACGTGTAAAAACCTAAATACCACATCTTATCTCAAAAATGACAAGAAACATTTCACATCTCAAAAATGACAAGAAACTATCTCATAGAGATCTGCTTCGGATTTAGCATCCCCGGACATTGCATCCTGATTGAATTTGGAGGGTTGATTAGTAACAAGAGTACTACATTACCTGACCATGTGTAGTCAAACTTCTCCTGATGAAGCATTTCACATAATGCGAGTTTTTCCCAACCAAAATCAAGTGTGGGGCCAAGATTTCAGGACATTGCATATTGCACTTACATCTGTGCAACATGGATAAAAAGATTATATCCAGTAGGCATCCTTTTCTCTTTGGTGCATCTACAGATAGTTGTGCTACCAGTTCCCATATGAAAAAGGATATTTCATGCAAATCCAAGATGAACCCCACCCAACTCGTCAAAAGAAAACTGTTTTAAGACCACTAGACCAGAGTAACAGGAGCTGCAAAGAGTTAAAAATGCAAATACTGTTTTACTGAACATTCTCTGTTTAAATAGACCAGAGCAAGGAAACCTTATGTATTTCGTGTAAAACAATAAAGGATTAGTCTGCCCAGGAATCCACATGATATAGCATACAGACCGAAATCCAAATGAATCCATTCTGTTGAATGGTTACCTGTCCAGTGTGACAATGTTCCCAAGGGTTTAACAAAATTAGAATAATCCAAAGGAACTCTGATGTTTTCTTTCTATTCATTAGGAAAACAAAACGAGTTAGCAGCACTATTAAAATCAAACTAGTGATTTGCTGAGATTCTGTAAAAAATGACATTACCTTTAACAGAAGATTCAGAAGTGTATCACATGCTAAAAATATTAAACCAGTATCCTCAACCGTATTGCCAGTAAGCCCAATCAATTTGCTCATAGAAAGGCATACTTTGTTCACATAGAAAGGCATGTCAGTCAAGATTTCCAAGAGTCTGAAAGTGAATGAAAATCTAATGGTCCTGCTCTATCTAGATTTGGCAGAGAAGATTGACTGGCAAAGTTCCTACAAGTACTTGATATGAAATCAGATAACGTGCAAGTGGAGTTGAGTGTAATCAAACAAGAGACTAAATCAATAGTATCTATTATTAATTGAAAATCTTTGTCGACTGATTGGCATAACAGTATATGGTGACCATTGCAGCAGCAGCAGAAGCAACCAAATGCTGGATTATGTGGTCCTCAAGTCCAGGCAATTTTTTTAATTTACATTACCAGACATGAACCAAATTGACACTTTAGGCACATTGCAAGTCTAGAATACACAAAATAGTATGACCACATGGAAATCATAGTAATCCTGAATGCCAAAAACCAACTCAAGACCAATTTATACAAAGCACGCAAGGACGAATTGGGTGGTATATGTACATAAGAACTAGGTGCAGAATATAATATATATATATAGGGGATGAAACCAATTGTATGCAAACGAAATACTATTACTTTCTACTATAGAAACTATATATAGACAAATTACGTTTCAACAAAATTCATCATCATATGACCAACAAACCTTTCATCAACAGAAGTTGCCCAAAACGTGGCTATTAACCTAATCTAACCATGATTACACCTTTCCATACTGATTAGGTATGTGTTGCTGCTGATTCTCTGTAACATTAGAACTGGTCATACCAAGTCCTTCATTCTGGTGCTTTTCCCATCCACCAGTATCAACCTTGCAATGTGCCCAATAATACAGAATAGACCCAACCATGGATAACAATGAAAGGGCAGCCCCGACAGCGAACTAGTGAACTAGTGACAGTGAACTTGAACTAGTGAACATACACAATCAAATGTAGCAGATAGATAATTTAATGCTCAAAGTCACCATTAAGATTACGCATATCTAATCTAAAGCTCACAGCAACCAAAGATTAAATAAATATGCTCTAAAACTATAAAATGCAATACTCTCTAAATATCAAAGATACATATACATAACTAGAGAGAGATTACCTGTTTCGCTGAGGAGACGCTGAGTTTCCTGTTAGGTTGAAAAAGAAAACTGCAAGGTAAAGAAAACTTTGTGAGTCAACACTTTTGCTAGTTAGAGGCAACAATCATTACCATATGAAAATTAGTTTGTTTATACATCAGTCAATATCTTCAAAATTGCTGCACGTATGTTTATGCTCCATGATCTAAGAATTCTAGCTGAAGCTGTTTCCTGCACCCAGAACAATAAGAACCAGAGATTCAGAATAGGGTAAGAACCATAGGATAAAAAACAAATATAGGCAACTAACTTACTTTGAGAGGACTTCTGTAAGAAGAGGCAGCTTCTTAAGTTTGTTTATAACAGGTTTTGAGTGTCTATTCAATCTTGCATCTTCTTCTGCTACAACTTCAAGCTCAGCCATGACATGTTCAACTAGCAATGCAATTTTTGCAGCACTTCTCTCACTTTTCTTTTTCTTCTTTCCCATTTTGAAGAGATCGTTGTTACAAACTAGCATGCGTATTTTAGAGATTCTTTCTCAATAAATGTCTGCTCCTGAGATGATGAACACCATAAGCCGCGGTGGAAGCCACAGTTGACTCAGAATTGTACATGCAAGGAGATTAATTTATCTGTCGTCAAAACTGAAAACTACACTGACACTGAATAAAATCCTAACAAGAACGGTAACAAAATCATTGACATTTGACAAGTTGGAGAAAGTACAGTGCTTACAGCTAATGATGAACCAAGCTGGAGAACACCATGAGGAAGAACAGGAATGACTGCAATTGTCTGCAAACGAAGAGTAGATCCTGCGACTGAGCAGAAAACGAGGTCATATTTGACATAGAAACAGCTAGAAACTATTATACCTTCATTCCAGCTGAAACTTGTTGACGCAATTCATTTAGTACCTAAGAGCATCCACAATTTTAAAAAAAAATGTCTTAGTAAGGTCAGGTTTTTAACATCAAAAAACCAAGTACATATTATATATTTTTATTTGATAAGTCATCAAGAAACCATGTATCGTAATAGGATCTAAGAAGACATTAGAAATTTGTACAGATCTCTATTACTGATTTTATTTTTCTCAAGAAAATTTTAAACCAGCTAGACACTGTTATGAACTTGTCAGATACCAATTGTAGTTGCAATTGAAATTAAATCAACTGAATTTCCTCGTGAACTTCAACTTAATTCAGAAATTATGCAAGGATGCAAATGTATATGACTAAGAATCAGAGCGTATGCATCTTTGAAAATCTTATACCTCTAGTTATTAGAAGAACATCCAATGATACATACCTCTGGTGGATGGGATTCTCTAGTATAGTTTTGTGAAAGAATCCACTCGTAATTTCCAGTAAATGCAGCCCGCCCAACTAGCCTGAAAACAAAATTATAAAAGAGAACTCTTTTGAATTTCTCATTCACAACAAGAAAGCACCAACAAGATAAATTTCTCTTTTGAATTTTTTTTAGGATAGATCCATAAAAAGAATAACATCAGATTTACGCAGTTATATAAGTATTATCAAATTTATCATACATAAAGTGAGTGATAATGCTTGTTTTGCCCACTGAAACAAATTCGTACCTGATAAGACTTGAGAGATCGAGAGTTCAAGATGAAGGGCCACCGAAGGCGATGAGGCAATGGCCGTCGGCGTCGGCCGATGAGAGATTGAGACTTGAGAGTTTCGAGTTCTGAGTTTTGAGAACAGGATTTGGAAATTGAGAGTAGGAGGCGAATTCAGAGTGCAAAGTGCTAGCCGGCTAGTAATTTAGTAAAGTATACAAGTAAACATGACTCATATGACTGTACCCTGAAGACTTGATGAATGCGAGCAGCAGCTTGAGTAGCATTACATACAGCAGCTAGTGAATCCTTCGATGACAGTCCCGTTGAAAGTCCCCATCACTGATTGGAGTTGGAGTTCGCTCTGCAACTGTTTGTACAGCTTTTAGTCCAGAAATATCTCCACCACTACCCTCCTTTGTATCCTTCAACTTAAGTGATGAAAGATGGGAGCTCAATGCAGATTCGGCTAGATAATCAGCAATTCCCTTGTGTCCTTTGCTGGAAGCCAGGTCTGCCAGAGTTCTGCCAGTCGTATATTTGGATGAAGGATCTGTCAATGCAATAAGACATAGACACCGTGGTAAAAAAGGTTCAATTCAGCATCAAATGAAAGTTGAATAAGTCGGATCATCTCCAATAAAAACTTCTAAATACATCACTAGTACAATAAACCATACACTGCAATAGAACTTAATAAAAATCAAGATCGCTACCTGTTATAGGATGCTGCCCAATGAAGTGCAGTCCACCCATTCACATCCCAAGTTACAGGCCATATTATCTACCTAAATAGAACTCACTGAAAATTGTCAACTTACCCTGTTGATCTTTCCACTACATAGTTGGCAATGTAGAGACCGATAAAGGTAGCCCATAATGAATATATAGGAGAAATTCCATCCGATGATCCCGAACATGAGCCGTTACAACCTAACTACAAATGAAAATGAAAATGAAAATGAAAATGAAAATGAAATAAGGAAGAATGGTAGAAACTTCATAAGATCCTCCAAAGCATGTATAAAATTATATCAGATTGTGAAAATGGGCAAAAACCATACCTCTCCATATACAACCCACTTGTACAGAAGTGCATAATCACTAGCTGACCCAACTGGAGCAAACCAAGATGAGTAGACCTGGTCTTTTAACTCATTCATTCGGATAAAGTTCGTAAGCCATGTTCTGCTCTCTTCCTTGTTCCACAACGAAAACCAAAAGTTAAAACATAAGACAAATCGAATCCTATTATTAGGAACAAAAGTTAATGGACTAGAACTTATTGAGCTCCATGCAATTGACAAAAGCTTACAACATATACTGTGTACTGCAAAAATTGCACCATACCTGCATTCCACTCATAAAACCTGGACTATAACTCCTGGACTTCATCCCACTAACCCATAACTCCTCATACACGTCTATTCCTCTTCTATATCAACCCAACTTCCCTCAATTAGCCACATTCAGTCAAAGAAATACTCACTACAGTCCCATTCTAAGTCCAATTCTTCCTCTTTGTTACAGGCAGAGGGCCACATTTGCCACACAGCCTTTTGTTACTTTGTTCAAATATATCATTAGTGTTCGCCCAATCAACTACATCAATTTGTAACAAATGCTCAAATTAGTTCAAGCTTTCAAACATAAACCAGAAAATTGAAAGGAACAATAAACCAGCAGGCAGTTAGTCTGGGTAAAACAGCTAATTCCCAATTCAACAAAAGAATATAAAATGTCAAATTCAGGTCTAAAACAATTGCATCTTCCTATTAGTAGACTTGAACCAGATAAATTTCCCTAACCCATTTCAAAATTGAAAGAAAAAAGTCCTCTAAAATAAGATTGAAACTGCACTAGCTAGACAATAAACAAGATTAAATTTTACTAGTATGGAAAGTAAAAACAGAACCTGTGTAACGTCTTCGGCAATGTTGACAGTTTCAAGCTCTACCTTTCTGGAATAAAATACACAGCAGGTTATACTTAAGAACGCTTCATTTCGCTCCGTAAACCCTAAACCCACAAACGCGTGCTTCCCGGTACCATCTTCGATCTTCAACACGAAGTACCGCGACGAATCAAGAACAGACTCGACCACATTCTCTCTCTGCCCGGGATTGACAAAGCAAGCGGCGAACAGGTCGCCGGAGTTGGGATCCTCCAGTCGGATCTCGCATCAATCTTTACACGACACGACCCGGAGACGACCCGACCATATATTATCTGACTGGAGCCATTCGCCGCACTTGTAGCCGCCGCTGGTGGACCGGGGCGGGATTTTGAAAACGGATGGAGACAGAAATGATGGAGGAGGGGTTTCACATCCAAACTTTGGGAGTCCATCCAGCCCTAAAGAAGAAGATCTATAGATCTAGATACAAAAGATAAAAGTTGTATTATTATAACTATAAGTCAATAATTAGAATAAAAAATAATGAATTTTAAAGTAAAATTTATTAATAAATGAATGTTAATTTTATTATTTTTAATAAATATAATGATTAATGTTTTAAATTATAATTTGAGTAAGTTTTTATCATTTTTGAAATATTAAATTTTAAAATAAATACTTTAATTACAATTATAGCTAAAAAAAAAAAAATAATGAGTTTTAAAGTATAAATGAATGAATGTTAATTTATTTATTTTTAATAAATACAATAATCAACAATTTAAATTACAATTCAAATAACTTTTCATTATTTTTGAAATTCTAAATTTTAATTTTAAAATGAATGCTCTAATTACAATTATAAATAAAATAAGAAAAAATAATAAATTTTAAAGTATAGTTCATTAATTCTAAATTAATTCGAACCTAACACATTTTAATAATAAACTTATATTATCCATTGTTATTGCCTCATGTTATAGCAAGTAAATTTTGAAAGTACAAAATTTGTAACAAGCTAATACCTATATATAATTAATTTATATATGTGTGTCTTATTAATTAATTATTTAATATAAGTTATATATATATATATATATATATATATATATATATGGGTTCCAATTCATGAAAACCAGTTGTTATGAGTACTATTCTAACAACCATCATCTTCATCGTCTTCCATCATTGATCAATATAATTAATGGTTGAGATTTTAAAAATAAAAATCTTACTGCTACAAGTTGTAGCGACAATAATTACACTTACTTTAGTAATTACACTTTAGTAGATTAGATTACTTTAGTCTCCCAAATCAGAAATCAAAAACAAATATGCTAAAACGACGCAGTTTTGATAGACTGAGCACAAATAGAATATACACGACTATATATATATGGGCCCCATTCTTGACAATCGGTTGTCACGGGTACTATTTCAATAACCATAATCTATATTGTTGATAGCAGAATTGGATGGCACATATTGAAATGGATTGCCCCCTACTGCTACAGGCTGTAGCGACATGAAAAATTACTCATTTGCCCCTCATTTGCTCATGTGTTACATTGTCTACCGCTACAAGTTATAGCGGTAGTTTAATTAACTAATAAATTAGAATGGCTCAGTGGTAGCTTAATGACCCAATAATCCATAGGTCTTAGGTTCAAATATTTTTGCTTCTAATGTTATATTTTTTGTGTATTAGATAAATTCAATTATCATATATATATATATATATGAAAAAAATGTATGTACACAGCTCTGTATTACACAGTAGGCTATGGCGATAGTTTTTTAGGCTATAGCGACGGTTTCACCCGTCGCCATCACTATTCTGGGCTATAACGATAGGTGAACTGTCGCAATAGCCCAAAAAATCCGTTGTCATAGCCCTACTGTGTAATACACAGTTGTGTATATCTATATACCCATATATATATATATATATATATATATATATATATTGTAAGACCCCAAATTATTAATAAATAAAATTTATTTTTCTCTATTTATTATTTTGAAATAGTAAGGGTCGATTTGATTAATGTGGTTAGTTATGGGTAAAAATGCTAAATATTTTAAATAAGCAAGTGGTGATAAAATATTCATTATTATTTGGGAATATTCGTTTGGTCGTGGAATATTAAGATCTTTGTGGGAATATTCGCAATGACGGCCAGTAGCCTTTTGTGGGCCCCATAACGGAAAGCAATTGGATGAAGAAAGCGATAAATATAAGTTATTTATAAATAATGGCGTAGTTATTCTCAAGTATCTTTGTTGAAATACCCGGTGGTTAAAACACACTAATGGCGTTGTTGAATAAGAAGCACAAGATTGCACCAATTATTGATTCTTACGTGAAGAAGGCACTACTCAATAATGGTTACGATGAATTACCGATCGATATTTTATTTTATTGATTTAATAATTCTTTGCGTTGATATTTTATATTCTTTCATTGTTTGATAATTGTCATTACACGGTATTTTTCATTATCGAAGCAATAATTCATATTATCCGAATAATATTATTAGATAACATTATTGGCAATGTCTAGAAAGTTCATTTAAAGAGAGGTTTGGTCACCTAATTCATACCAAGAAGGAGAAATTCTTATTGGAAAGCCCCTCTTTCTGAGGAGCTACACGGTTGCCAAGATCTTGTGATTCTGTAATATTATTTGTGAATAATTAATTATTGATTCATATGATGAGAAAAATATTGATTTTATGTGGATATAGATGGAGAAACATTTTAAAATGACAATTGTTGAAAATTAATATTTTATCTTTTTACGATAAAATAATTCATTTAAATATATTATTTTAATAATATATTAACGGTGATATTTTTACAACGAATGTGGGATATATGAGTATACTGAGGAGGAAGAATATTTTTGTTGTAATAAATGTTTAAAACATGTTAAACATGTCATTGGACCCCATTTCTTGACCGAAATTTGATTATACTTTGTCAAATTGTCCGTATATGGATTTCGGTCAATTTCATTTGGAATTTGGAAAACTTTCTTCTGAAAAGTTGTAGAGAATTGGATTTCCTATAAAAACTCGCGTGATTCGAATTTTTCTGATAAAAGAGCTATTTATTATGAATTATTGAAGTTCCGAAGCTCCGAAATAATTGATTTTTGGAAGTTTTAATTATTTATATCAACAAAAACATTTTATTATTTTTTTGTTGGCCCCCATGTGTTGTAAACATGCTGATTTCAGGAGTCTTGGTTGGCGAGGAATATATATATAATATATTATTATTATATTAAATTTTTCGCTTTGGTGTTCTAAGCAATTTCCTATAAATAGGGTGCTTGGGTTAGAATTGAAAATTACACCGTAAATCGAAGTTTTCTCTCTATATTATCGAGCGTATTCTTGTGAGTTTTTTGAGTATACTTTGAGTATTGCTATCTGATTGCAAGTTTAAGTCATAGCCTATATCCAGGTGTTTCAACTAAAATCTTGTCTTTCGAGGTAAGGGATGTTATTTTCTTCTCAAATGATATTATTTCTTCAATATCATTATCTTTGAAATATATTGGTTGGAACTTTTTATCAAATTTGGAACTTTTTCATGTCGGGTTATTTATTCATGAGTTCTTATTCACGAGTTACTATTCATGAGTTACTATTCACGAAGTTACTTATTCACGAAAGTACTATTCATAAGCGTGAAGATATTTTTTGTGGAATTTCTATCTTTTGGTGTTTGAGTTACTATTCACGATACTAAGACTATTCACGATATCTGAAGACTATTCATTTAATACTGAGACTATTCAACCGAAAAATAAAAATTTTTCTTTTTGTCTAAAATATCTATTCGGATACTAGCTTTGATCAGATCCATGTTTTGATCATTCTTGAATTTTTACCCCTTATGATTATTTTTGAGATATTTTTGGGACGTGGATAAAACATAGTATTTAATCTTTAATCCTTAATTTTATCATTTTGTTTCACCTGGATTCGTTTCTTTAAAAATATTTTTCATCATCTTAGGTCTTAAATGATGATATTATGGAATATCTTTGGCCGTAGTGTAAAGATGAATGATTTTGAAGAATATCTTTGGCCCGTAGTGCAAAGATGAGCAGTGTTTAGATGAACATGAATTAAGTGATGAATATCTTTGGCCCAGTAGTGCAAAGATGAATATTTGATTCGGATGTATGTTGATTGATGTTACAGGATAAAAGATAGACGCATTTAACTTTTAAATTCATACATAGAAGATAGTAGTTGCATTCTCTACTTAACTCTTCTAATGAATTATTATTTTATTGCGATTGTTGATTTAAAAAAACTTGTTGTCTATTGTATTCTATTAGTTTTTTTTTTCCCTGTTGAAGACTAATGATAATTTGTTGTATATTATCTTAGTCATAATATTCTTTACTGGGCTAGTTGAGCTCACCCTTTTCCTTTTTGTTCCATTTTTCTTCTCAGGAGGCGAGAATGTAGCGAGTACTAGTCGGGGTATGGAATGAAGGTTCTAGAGAGAGTTGTTTAGTAGTCCTCACCATTTTTGTAAAATAATGTATCAATAATTATGATGGGGATTTATTTGCGTGTGGATATTATACAGATGACAATATCTCGTATTTAAACTCACAGATTTATATGTTGTAATAATAAAGTTGTAGTTATTTCATATCACGTGTATTTGGCGACTCGAGAATGGGTTGGATGGAATGGACCTATTTTGGGGGCGTCACACACACACACACACACACACACACACACACACACACACACACACACATATATATATATATATATATATATATATTTCCATCTTAAATCTCCACATTAAACTAAATATATTATTACTATTATCATAATTATTAATATAATTATTACTATTATTATTATTATTATTTTATTATTAATATTACTATTATATTTATAATAATATTATAATTATAATATTATTATTACTATTATAATAATAAGTATTATTATAATTATTATTAGTATAATAATTATTATTATTATTATTACTATTATTATAATTATTAGTATTATTATAATTATTATTATTATAATAATAAGTACTAAAAATATTCATTTGTTATCAAATTAGTATTATTTTTATTATTAGTATTATTATTATTATTATAATAATAGTACTAAAAATATTAATCTGTTTTCATTGTGGTTACCGAAACTTTTTTTGTTACAATCGAATAACTGTATTTTCAAAAATTACAAAATGGTCATTATTTTAAAGAAAATGTTGCTCATGAGTGTTGAACTCCAGACCTCTCCACACTAGAAACCTTATATTCCAACAAAAACCATTGGACCAACTACTTATCATGCTAAAATTTATATAACACTAATATTTAAACCACTTAGCATCGTTTCTATGCATGTAAATATGAGATAATACACTTTTTGCCCACTGTACTAGGAATTGTAATAATAATAATAATTGTAATAATTATTATTGTATTATTAATAATAAATTTTAAATACTTAAAATAATAATAATAATAATAATAATAATAATAATAATTAAAATACCCTAAAACAATATAAAGCAGTTACAAATTAAATACCCTAAATATAAAATTACATTCAAAGTTTTTTTAACCATTGAATCAAAATTTATTTTGTTTTTTTTTTGTACTAGTCACGTGGGTATCAATGTTTTTCTCATAAAATTTAATATTTTGACAAATTTTTCTTTTTATTGCTATATGACTCGATCAAATTAAATTTAAATTTAAAAAAACCCATGGGTAAGTATAAGAATCAATCTAATAAATTACAAAGATGAGTACATTAGCGAATAACAAATATTTATAATAGAAAGATTTGTCAGAGTTCAAAGATTAAAAATAGTCACTAGAATTACAATTATTTTTTTTTTTGAAAACAATATATTTATCGTTAAATTTCATAATAAAGTCATATTACAACTAAACTCTAATGGATAAGATAGCATAATGATGTGTGAGTCCTTTTAATTTTTTCAATTCATATATTCATATACATTGACATTTAATATGCATAATTATTCGGGATCACTTTTATTTTAATTTTAATTATTATTTTAATTATTACTATTATTTTAATTATTTATTATTATTATTTTAATTATTATTATTATTAATAATAATTAAAATAATAATAATAATAATAATAATAATTGAATAATAATAATAACATAGATTTGTCTTGTGAATACTTTTTAGTTTCTAATATTGGTAAATGCAGGCATGCAGCAGCATGACTTATTTCATGGCTGACAAATCTATGTTGAAATTTATATCTCAATATACCATCTTTTGTAATTTGTTCCAGTCTTAATACTGATGGGCTTTGCAGGATTAATACCATAATAATAATAATAATAATAATAATAATAATAATAATAATAATAATTTAATTATTATTTAAAATTTTAATTATTATTATTATTTTAATTATTTTTAATTTATTATTATTATTATAATAATAAATATTACAATTATTATTATTATTACAATTCCTAGTACAGTGACCAAAAAGTGTATTATCTCATCTTCACATGCATAGAAACGATGTTAGTTGGTTTAAATATTAGTGTTACAAAAATATACTTAGTGAGATTATCTTATTTTAAGGCAACATTTTAAAAGTCGTTGCAAAAAGCTGTATAGAATATGCAACGAAAATAAATTTTTTTGCAAAAAGTTGTATAAAATATGCTTTTGTTTGGGAAGTTGTGGTATTATTTTTTGGGCACTATTTTTGGGTTTAATCTGCAGGCTATGATGTTTTGATTTCACTAGCTGGTTTCTTATTATATTGTGCAACATCTTTTACGGGAAAACTGCTGAATGAAGGTGCTATTAACAGCGATGTTGTGCTTCTTTCTGCCATGTGTTTTTGCTATGCAACTCGTTTGTTTCTTGGTGTGCTACTGCTTTGCAAACCTATTTGGGCTATCATTTTGTTTATTATTTTGTTGGTCGGATGCTCTGTAGTGTTCTTGAAGTCTATTGCAGTGCTCATTTGTTCTATTTTGGCCTTATGCTCTTGTATTGTCTTAGAATCTGAGTTTCACTGTTTGTAATGTTGAGTTCCCTTTCTTAACATTTTGTATCGATCTGGGAAATGTCCCTAAGTATATGTATCTCTTTTCTTTTATATACATTTAAATTTAGCAAAAAATAAATTAAATAATATGGAACAACTTATAAGTACAATTTATACAACTTATATTATATTAGTAAATTTTAATTGATTTTTATGATCAATTATGAATGATGATGTATTTGATAAGTCTCCCATTTATGATATGTATTTTACAACTTTAAATGGTTGTGATTTGTTAGTAATTGATCAATATTTTTTTTATTTTTATAAATAAATTGAATAAATTGTTTATTAGGTGATTGACATTCAATTCGGATATTTGAATAATTTGTTTATTCGAATAAAAATGGAAACGAATATGTTCGCATTTGGACATAATTTTAAATACTAAATACTGAATATTTTTGACAATTCTCAAGAATCTAGAATATGGTCTTACAAAAACATGCTTATTGGGATTATCTAAATTTAAGGCAACATTTTAATAATCGTTGCAAAAAGTTGTATAAAATATGCAACGAAAATAAAAATTGTTGCCAATGAATGTGGTCCATATTAGGCAACGAAATATAGCAACAAAAAAACTTTCGTTGCCCACGATGAGGAAAAATCAAGTGGTTAGAAATTTTTCAATGAATTTCTAACGAATTTTGTTTCCAAATTTTGCAACGACTTATGAATTTCGTTGCAAAAGTGAAAGCCTGACACAATCTGCAACAAAGGACAAGTTTCATTGCTAAACATACACTTTTAAGAACGACTTTTATAAAGTCGTTCGAAAATTCGTTCTTTAAAGCCCCATTTTTAGCAACAAAAAGTTTCGTTGCTTACGATGACGGAAATCAAGTGGCCAAAAATTTTGCAGCTAATTTCTAACGAAATTTTTTCCGTCAATGAATTAGCAACAAAATTTTGCAATGACTTTATGAATTTCGTTGCAAAAAGTGAAAAAGCCCTGATAATAACTGCAACGAAGGACAAATTTCGTTGCTAAACATATACTTTTAGCAACGACTTATAAAGTTGTTGCCCGAAAAATCATTGCTAAAGGCCCATTTTTTTGTAGTGTATGAGGAATGCAACAGAAAATTCATTGGAAAAGTTATATATTGGTGTGACATGGAAGTTCCCAGCATTATTACCAAGAAATTGAACCCAAGTCAGTTGGAGAAGTTTAAGGCATCATTAGTTTGTGGATGTATTATTTTTGTAAATAATAAACCATGTATTTTCTTAGTATACATTGATGTATTATTTTTGTAAATTCCTTCAAATATCTTCTACAAGGTTTATGCTCTTCTAGTTTTACTTCTCCTACATGCTCTTCTACAAGGTTGTTTCTATTTTGGTTACCGTTAAAACATGTTCTGGTTACTATCATATAACTATTTGGTTACTTCTTTATTATGTTTTGGTTACTGTTACCTTATGGTTTGACTACTATTATTGTGTCCTCAATGTGGGATTTTGGTTATTTTTATTTTTTATTCTGGTTAATATATAATTGTTTAGTATACATGGATTGCCTAAAATGAGTTTCATTACATGATGTTTCTGTTTTGGTTACCATTAAAACCTGTTCTGGTTACTATCATATAATCATGTGGTTACTGTTTTATTATGTTACATTAAGGTTATTGTTATTAGTAACCAGATAGTTACAAGCTTGTATTAAGACAAACATCAAGTGTTAAATGTACATGTGAGAGTGTCCTATTTATCTAGCTGATGTATACTTATAAATTACATACTCATAAAAATTATCTGGAAATTGTACAATTGGTATTTAAATCTGCATATAGTGGTAACCATTTTATTTTTTGTGAGTAACCAAATTTACATAAAATTGGTTGAAATAAGTATCCATCAATTTATTTAGGTTGAAATGTTAGGTTTGTATCCAAACCTATATATATAATAACCATTTTTGTTTTTGTTAGTAACCAGATATTATAAGTTTGTATCGGGACTGTTATAAAGTGTTAAATGTATATATTTTATTTATGCCCTGTCATCATTATGGAATAAGAAACTCCAATTAAGAGTTCTCATTTATATATATGATAGTCATTTATAGATCTCATATTAAAATAAAAATAGTTTGGGAGGTGCAGTTGGTATCCAAATTTGCATATAATGGTAACCATTTTAGTTTTTGTTAGTAACCAAATAATTAAAAACTTATATTAGAACAGTTATTAAGTGCTTAATGTACATGTGAGGGTTCTCATTTATCTAGCTGATGGATACTTTTACATTACATAGTTATAAAAGTTATTTGGAAATGGTCCATGCCAGTTGATAACTAAATATGAATATAGACGTAACCATTTTATTTTAGATGGGTAACCAAATTTACATAAAAATATTTCAGAACAGTTACCAATTGTTCAATGTATATGCTTACTTTATATTGATAACTAATGATGGAATCAAAAATTAAAATATTAATCAACATTAATTTTAGTTACTGTACACCATCAAAAATGTTACCAACCATGTGGTTAGTGGTTACTAACAGTAAACAATTATATATTCCTGTAAACAATTAAATTTGTTGTATTGGTTACTGTCAGTCTCCATTGTCTAACAACTGAATAAACATTGTAAAGTAACCAAATCAATATTAGACAATAACCAAATTACATAATCTTAGTAACCAGAATATAAATCACATTTTTACATGCAATTTTGAAGGCCTAAATGATGGAATTTGACCAAAAAACCCTGCAATTCACCAGCAATGCTCGTGAATTTTGATCGTTGACCTGTTTCCAATGAAATTAGGCTCCGAAAACGCCAAAATCCGACACTCCAAACTTGACCAAAATTATCAAATTCTTACTGGATAAAATCTTTACATAAACTCATACGCCTGCTCTTCAATCGCATCAGTTTGTTACCAACTAAAGACTAACAGTTGTATGAAGTTAACCAATGTAGTCAATAAGTAATCATCAATATAAAACAAACCAGTATAAAACACACTAATATTATACAGTAATCATAACAACATTATACAGTAACCAAATTTAGATTAGATAGTAACCAACATATATCTATTTAGTAACCAGAACATAAACACATTTTTCATTGCATTTTACAATAAAAAATAACCATTATAACGTGTTTGTTACCAACTAAAGGCTAACAGTTGTATAAAGGTAACCAATGTAACTAATAAGTAACCATGAATATAAAAAATATTAGTACAAGTGTACATTAATATTATTCAGCAACCAAATAAACATTATACAGTAACCAATTAAATAGTATACAACAACCAATATATATAATCGATTAATAATTTATGCGAAGGTAACCAATGTAGTCAATAAGTAACCACCAATATAAAAGAAACAATTATAAAACATAATAACAATATACAAGAAACAAATAAACACCTTACAAAGATCTAAATACATATTATACAAAGAAACAAGATATATGTAATTAGTAGCTAAGATTATAAAAATATTTTTACATTCATTTTAGAAACAAAACAATCAGTAATGACTTTGTTACAAATTAAAGACTAACAGATATATGAAGATAACCAATGTAGTTAATCAGTAACCATCAATATAAAAAAAATCAGTATAAAACACAGTATATTACGCAGTAACCATGGTAATATTACACAGTAACTAAATCAGCATTATATAGTAACCAAATCCAGATTAGACAGTAACCAACATATATTTACTTAGTATCCATAACATAAAACATATTTTTCCATGCATTTTACAGCAAAAACAAACAATATAAAAAATCTCAATATAAAAAATATCAATATGTACTTAAAGAACCAACAGTTGCAGGAAGGTAATCAATGTATTTAATAAGTAACCATCAATATAAAAAACATCAATAGAATATACATTTAAAGTATATAGCAACCAAATAAACATTATACAGTAACCAAATCAATAATAAACAGTAACCAATTTATATGTACTTAGTAACCAGAATATAAAACATATTTTTACATGCATTTTGAAATCAAAACAGTTAGTATACTGACTTTGTGACCAATTAAAGAGCGAAAAACTTAAGAAAGGTAACCAATATACGAGTATATAATAACCACGGGGTAACTATATGCATATAAACTTTAAACTCAAATACCTTAGTATACAAATCTATAACGAATCAATCAACAATCAACAATCAAATTTGTTACAAAGGTTGGTTACTGATCTTGAAGTTGTTGTTGATCTTGAAGTTACTATTGATCTTCTTCGATATTATGCGATCTCAGAGTTACATCGCCGTTGGAGAAGTCGTCTTCTCCGATCTGTCCTTGCTCTGTTTTTTCTGATCTCAAAGTTGCTTGTTTTCTTCATTAGCGTGAATTGTTGATCGGTTAGTTGGAAATATAAAAGTCGGTAACTGACGTGTAGGGAGTTAATGACGCGTAATTTAGCAACGTAATATTGTGTTGCGTTATTTTTGAAATTATTTTGTGGATGTTTTGTTTTTGTAATTACTTTCTAATTGTTTTATATTAGTGTTAAGGACCCTATTTGTTACTCTCTAATCTCTAGGCCAGAAAATACTATGGTAAATTTGTAAGGCTTGTTTGGTATTGTTACGAGTCTAAACGAGTTGACTCGTGTCGAGTTTGATGGTAGCTTAAATTTATCAATTTTTTTTATTTGACTCGTGTCGAGTTTGATGATAATTAATATATATTGTGACGCCCCCAAAATAGGTATACATCACCCATTCTGAGTCGCGAAATACATGGTACAGAAACAACTACAACATCATTAATACAATTGTAGTGCAAAATACGACAACACAAATATTGTGAGTTTAAATACAAATATTGTCTTCTAGACAAAATTCACACTCAAATAAGTTCTCATTACACTTATTGATACACTATTTTACAAAATAGTGTGGACTACTATAACAACTGCCTTGGACCATCACTTCATACCCCGTCTAGTTTCTGCTAAATTCTCACCTCCTGAGAAGAAAAATGGAACAAAAAGGAAAAGGGTGAGCTCAACTATCCCAGTAAAGAATATTATGACTAAGATAATATACAACAAATTATCTTTAGTATTCAACAGGGAAAAATCTAATAGAATATAACAAACAACAAGTTTTAGATCAACAACTCGCAATGGAAACAACAATTCATTAGAAGAGTTAAGAGAGAATGAAATCTACTATCATCTATGAATTTAAAAGTCCATCATCAATATTTTATCCCTCAGTAACATCAATCAATATACATCTTGAATCAAATATTCATCTTTGCACACGGCCAAAGATATTCATTTCAGATCACTGGGTGGGTCATGTTTATCTCAACACTGCTCATCTTTGCACTACGGGCCAAAGATATTCATCAGTAATCATTCATCTTTACTTACATGTGCCAAAGATATTCATCAAGTAATCATTCATCTTTGCACTATGTGCCAAAGATATTCATCAAGTATCATCATTAAGGACCGAGGATAATGAAAAATATTTTAGAGTACGAATACAATAAGATAAAAGGACAAAGATTAGAGATTTGTACTTTAGATAATCCAAGTTCAAAAACACTCCATAATAAATCATAATGGAGTAAAATTCAAGAATGAAGATCAAAACATGGATACAATCAAAGATAGTAACCATATTAGACATCCGGGACGAAAAAAGAAAATTTCATTTTTTAGGTGAATAGTGATCAGTCGATTTGTGAATGAATAAGGTCGATATACGTGAATAGTAACCCCAACACAAAAAGGTAGAAATTCCACAATAAAATTCATATCAATATTTCAAAGATAATGATATTGAAGAAAATAATATCATTTACGAAGAAAATAACATCCCTTACCTCAAAAAATAAAAGATTTCGATCTAATATCGGATGTAAAGTCAAGGAAACTTGCACTGAATAGCAACTCTCAAATTATCTAAATACTCACAAAATACGCTCGATAATATAGAGGGAAAGAACTTGTTTCTGGTGTGATTTTCAATTCTAACTTAAGCGCCTATTTATAGGAAAATGCTAGAACGCCATAGGAGACTAAAATAATAAAATATTATTATTATTATTATTATTCTTACAAATGCCAAGCTAGACCAAAACTTCAGCCACCACAAGTGGGGCCCACCGAAAATCAGCCACTTTTTCCAACAACCAAAAGTGGGTCCCACATTCTAGAAATCTCCACCAAAATAAAACAATTTCTGAATCAGTCACCTCTTAAAATTCATAACAAATCATGCGTTAATTTTTAATGGTTCAAAATTTTATATATGTATAACATATTCAAAAATCACAACGATCCAACGGTCGGATTAAAATTTATAACTCACACAATATAGCTTAAGAACACGATTTTTTTTCTTGACTATGGGTTCTTTGGACCATTTATTCAAAATATCACCACTTAAAAATTCCACAAAGAATTTTTGGGTGATTCCAATTTCTACTTGTTAGCTTACTTCCGTGGCTTTCTTTTTGATATATGGCTCATCTCCTAACTCATTATACACAAAGAGTTATGGATTTTACAAAATCAAGTAATAAACTAATTTTTCTCGAAAATCCCATATTTTGTTCTTCATTTCGACAAAATAATCGATAAAACACCTCATCATTAATTCCTTCATTTATATCCACA
This sequence comes from Panax quinquefolius, assembly GCA_020205615.1. NCBI lineage: Eukaryota > Viridiplantae > Streptophyta > Magnoliopsida > Apiales > Araliaceae > Panax > Panax quinquefolius. Next base: position 108,089,209 of record CM035158.1, on the reverse strand, counting down.
CAAAATAAATATTTTCCTATCCATCATTTATGTCCACATAAAATAAATATTTTCTTATCATATAAATCAATAATTAATTATTCATAAATAATATTATGTAATCACAATTATGACAACCAAAGCCGCTCCTAAGAAAGAGGGGCTTTCCGATAATGATTTCTCTTCTTGGGCGCAAGCAATTAGGTGACCAAACCTCTCCTTGATAGAACTTTCTAGACATTGCCAATAATGTTATATAATAATATTATTCAAATAATATGAATTATTGATCTAATAATGGAAATATCGTGCGGCAAATGATAATTATCAAACAACAATAATATAAAATATCAACGCAACAATTATTGAACCAATAAAATAAAATATTGAACAATAATTAATGTAATAATTATTGAGTAGGCCTTCTTACGTAAGAATCAATAATTTAAAAATATGCGTGCAATACCGCAGGTGCCATCGTGCAAACCACGCCAGACATCAGATTTTAACCACCGTGTAATCAAATGTTGTTAATTCAGTAATAATTACGCCGTTATTTATAAAAACTCAAACTTGTCGTTTTCTTCATCCGACATTATTTCAAGTTATGGGCCCATAAATGGTCGCTACTTGTCGCATTTAATATTCCCCAACAAGAAGAATTCCACGACCAAACGAATATTCCCTGATAACAATGAATATTTTATAACCACTTGCTTATTTTGCAAAATTTGCACATTTCACCCATAACCAAAATATTGTATCAAATTAACTCCTCATTATTTCAAGATAATGAATAGAGGAAATTCAATTTTATTTATAATAAGTTTGGGTCTTACAACCTCCCCTCCTTAGGAAATTTCGTCCTTGAAATTGACGTACGTACTTGGTGTTTCAAAATGGTGAGGGTACCTCGCTTTCATTTTGGATTCCAACTCTCAGGTCATTTCTTCAATAGCATGGTTCCTCCAAAAAACCTTAACTTGTGGTATAACCTTTGTGCGTAGGATATGCTCTTTCCTATCAAGATCTTTACAGGTACCTCCTCGTACGTTAAATCCTCGGCTATCTCGGCTGGTTCTAACGCAATAATGTGGTTTGGGTCTTTCACATATTTACGTAACATGGATATGTAAAACACGTTATGAACATGAGACATACTTGGCGTTAAGGTGAGTCTATAGGCCACAGTTCCTACTCGATCGAGGATTTTAAATAAATCGAAGGTTTGAGATTTCTTCTCTTCATCGACTCTTACTTCTAGAACAACGCCTTCTTGCACCTTCTTCTTTATATTCATCAGCTCCGGTGTGTAGCTTGAGCGATTTTAACTTTATCAATTAAAGTCGATTCTACTCATATATTGAACATCATAACATGGGTCACTAGAGTCTTTAACTCTATCTTTATCGTTTGTAAATTATACAAAATAGGTCTTTGTGTTCAACAATATCGCACTCGTACTCAAGTACGATCTTCTACTCAATGCGTCAGCTACCACGTTCGCTTTTTTCAGGATGGTATAGTCAGAACAAGTGCCGCAATGAGTCGCCTCTCGAGCTCTTGGAAAATCTTCTCGCATTCCTCGCTCCATACGAATTTTATATCTTTCCGGGTCAGCTAAGTTAACGGAGTAGCGATTTGAGAAAATCCTTCCACGAATCTCCGATAATAACCAATAAGCCTGTAAAGCTACGTATTTTGGTCACCGACTTCGGTTGCTCTCAACTGTGATTCATATCCCAATCTTGGATAGCACGTCACAATAGCACCTATCGTTTTACCACCACACAAATATAGAGTCCCCTACGGAGTTTGGCTTTGGTGCATTCCACAAAGGAAGTCACCGAGATAGAGGCTCTCAGTACCAACTCTTGTACTTGGGTTTTAACTCCTCAAGTTTAATAGAGCCATTCGATATGAGATTTTAGAAATGGGTTTTATACCGAGTTCAAAGTCGATACAAAATTCAATATCACGCGCTGGGGATAGGCCAGGAAATTCTTCAGGAAATACGTCAGAAAATTCACTAACAGAAATATCATTCAAATCTGACATATTTTTATTTAAATCCATGAAATGGGCTAAGAAAGCTTGACATCCGTTTTTCAATAAACGAATGGCTTTATGGCTTGATATGAAAGTGTTTGACTTCAATGGTTTGGTTGCTTGAATTCGCATAACAGGTTAGTTAAGAATATGAAAACTAACAACCTTACGAAAATAATCAATTTTTGCATGATGAGTAGTTAACCAATCAATCCCTAAAATCACGTCAAATGCAAGTATCTTTAAAGAGATAAGATCAACAGGTAATGTGATTGTGCCCACTTGGATCAAACAAGATTTTTAAACAGTGGATATGATAAAAGTTTCTCCTAACCGAGTCTCCACAGATAAGTCAAAGTCTAATTTCTCCGGAGTCAAGTTTAAACGTTGAGCATAAGCAGGGGAGATAAACGAATGGGTAGAACCGGCATCTAATAAGTTATAGATTTCACAAAAATTTATAATTAACTAAGCCATGATACCTTCGTTCGGGTTCCTCGCATTTTGGGCAATCACGATAAACGCTCTTCCAGAAACCGCCGACTTTGTTTTGTCCGTATCCGCCTTTGGTGCCACCGTCCCTGCTGGACTTGATTTTGCTACAGGATAAAATCGAGCTATGTGACCGTCTTTTTCACAACTGAAACATACCTTGGAAGGCTGTGAATAGTTTGGACTTATATGTCCCTCATCTCCGCATCTCAGAAGATCTAATGGCGGTACGTTTCTCTCTCCCTAGAATTTGTTGGTGGTGCCGGTGTCGGCGCTAATGACGTCTTCCCATCATCGTTAAATCTTCTTTTCTTAAAATTTCCACTTGAAATATTTCTTCTATTATCTTGGCCATGATTACCACCGAAGTGGTTACCATTTCTGGCATGATAATTTCTTCCACGATGGTTATCATTGTTCTGATGACCATTGCCACTGGTACGATTATCATCGAGTTGTTGTTCGTTATTCTTCGGTTGAGCTGACTCATTATCGCACTCCAATAACTGAGCCCTATTCACAACATCTGAATATAAACAAATTGTGTGAGAAATGAGGTATTGACGTATTTTGGGTTTCAAACCTTGCAAAAACATTCGCGTCATTCTCTCCTCATTATCAACAAAATGGGATGCAAATCGGGACAACTCGCAAACTTAGCTTCACATCGCGACACATCGCTCATATATTATTTTGCTCAAAGCTTGATGAACTCTACCTTCTTCATGTGATTTAATACTTTTCGTGAAAGTACTTGTCATTGAATAATTTTCAAACATTTCCCAAGATATATTGAAAAGCAAGAAAGTTAGGTACGCTTCACAAATTCCCACCAGTAATATGCCTCACCACGAAACATAAAAGTGGCGAATGGAACCTAATGTTCCTCCGTGCATCCCAAGGCATTGAATATCTTGGTAATTTACTTGACCCACATTTCCGCCTTAATAGGATCTGGCTTTCCAAAGAATTCTGGTGGTCCCAACTCCTTGAACTGCTTGGCTGTGACAAACTACGCGTTGCTATCATTTCCACCCGTATTTTATACACGAGTATCCGTCGTCTAATTTTTCATGAACTGCAAAAAGCTTCTAAACATCGCATCATTCATCGTTTTCTCGGTAGTGTTATTTACAGGAGGAATATTGCCTTTCTATTGCACGTTTTCCTGGTTGGTGATTGAAGGTTGTTCCACGGTCTCATACACTCCATTATTAACGTTCTCAGCTGCCATTCTTAAAAACTGCAACAAACAAGGGTTAATTAAACAAATTAACATATCACATAATATCCCTATATTATGACCGGCCAACAAATAAGCTTAGGTAGGACATACTAGCGAAGGATTTACTCATCTCTCCCCTCCTAGTTCTATTCCCCGATCTCCGCCAGAGACCATATCCCTAAGCTCTGATAACAACTGTGACGCTCCCAAAATAGGTATACATCACCCATTCTGAGTCACCAAATACATGGTACAAAAACAACTTCATCATTAATACAATTTTCGTGCAAAATACGATAACACAAATATTGTGAGTTTAAATAAAAATATTGTCTTATAGACAATATCCACACTCAAATAAGTTCTCATTACACTTATTGATACACTATTTTACAAAATAGTGAGGACTACTATAACAACTGCCTTGGACCATCACTCCATACCCCGTCTAGTTCCTGCTAAATTCTTACCTCATGAAAAGAAAAATGGAACAAAAAGGAAAAGGGTGAGCTTAACTAGCCTAGTAAAGAATATTATGACTAAGATAATATACAGCAAATTATCCTTAGTATTCAACAGGGAAAAATCTAATAGAATATAACAAACAACAAGTTTTAGATCAACAACTGCAGCGGAAACAACAATTCATTAGAAGAGTTAAGTAGAGAATGAAATCTACTATCATCTATGAATTTAAAAGTCCATCATCAATATTTTATCCCTGTAACATCAATCAATATACATCTTGAATCAAATATTCATCTTTGCACTACGGGCCAAAGATATTCATTTGTATCACCAGTTGGTCATGTTTATCTCAACACCTGTTCATATTTGCACTACGGGCCAAAGATATTCATCAGGTAATCATTCATCTTTGCACTATAGGCCAAAGATATTCATCAAGTATCATCATTAAGGACTGAGGATGATGAAAAATATTTTAGAGAACGAATCCAATAAGATAAAAGGAAAAAGATTAGAGATTCGTACTTTAGATAATTCAAGTTCAAAAACACTCCATAATAAACCATAATGGAGTAAAATTCAAGAATGAATATTAAAACATGGATACAATCAAAGATAGTAACCATATTAGACATCTAGGACGAAAAAGAGAAAATTTCATTTTTTTTAGTGAATAAGTGTCAGATTTTGAATAAAGGTCGATACGTGAATAGTAACTCCGACACAAAAAGGTGGAAATTCCACAATAAAATTCATATCAATATTTTAGCATAATGATATTGAAGAAAATAATATCATTTACGAAGAAAATAACATCCCTTACCTCAAAATAATAGTATTTCTGATCGGAATATCGGATGTAAAGCCGAAGAAAACTTGCACTGAATAACAACTCTCAAAGTATCTAAATACTCACAAAATACACTCGATAATATAGAGGGAAAGAAAACTTGTTTCTGGTGTGATTTTCAATTCTAACTTAAGCGTCTATTTATAGAAAAATGCTAGAACGCCATAGGAGACTAAAATAATAAAATATTATTATTATTATTATTATTATTTTTCTTACGCATGCCAAGCTAGACCAAAACTTCAGCCACCACAAGTGGGGCCCACCAAAAATCAGCCACTTTTCCTAAAAACCAAAAGTGGGTCCCACATTCTAGAAATCTCCACAAAAATAAAATACTTTCTGAATCAGTCACCTCTTAAAATTCATAACAAATCATGCATTAATTTTTAACGGTTCAAAATTTGTGGACATATACTCAACTTATATATGTATAACATATCCAAAAATCATAACGATCCAACGATCAGATTAAAATTTATAACTCACGAAATATAGCTTAAGAACACTGATTTTTTGGACTATGAGTCCTTTGGATCAGTTTCATTCAAACATTTACCACGAAAAATCCACAAAGAATTTTTGGGTGATTCTAATTTCTACGGTTAGCTTACTTCCAGGGCTTTCTTTTGATATATGACTCATCTCCTAACTCATTATACACAAAGAGTTATGGATTTTACAAAATCAAGTAATAAACTAATTTTTCTGAACATCCCATATTTTGTTCTTCATTTTGACAAAATACTGATAAAACACCTCATCATTAATTCCTTCATTTATATCCACATAAAATAAATATTTTACTATCCATCATTTATGTTCACATAAAATAAATATTTTCTTATCATATAAATCAATAATTAATTATTCATAAATAATATTAAAGAATCACAATTATGACAACTAGGCCGTTCCCAGGAAAGATGTGGCTTTCCGATAAGGATTTCTCCTTACTGGCGCGCAATTAGGTGACCAAACCTTTCCTTGACAAAACTTTTTAGACATTGCCAATAATGCTATCTAATAATATTATTCAAATAATATGAATTATTGATTTGATAATGGGAAATACTGTGTAGTGATAATTATTGAAATAACAATAATATAAAATATCAACGTAGCAATTATTGAACCTGTAACATTCTAGAATTTTTAATTGTTATATTAAATATTTATTGAATTATTTAAGTATTTAATGGATGTGTTTATTGTTGAATAAATAATTGTTCAAATTTGATTCGATTTAGTTAATTATTTGTCAAATAAATAATTAAGGAAATTAATTATTATATTCTAATTTAATTAATTATTAAGTTAGAGATTTTTGATTAAATGAATTTTATATTTTAATTTGAGTTTGTAATTAAAGGGATGTGTTAGTTGATTAAATAAAGTTATAATTATATAGAAAATTATAATTTTGTGGTATTGATTTATGTGTTAAAATAATTTAATAAATTGTTATTAGAATTAATTTAATTGATTATTGAAAAATTTAATTAAATAAAAGTGTGACAAATAACCTTTTATAAAGGAGTTATTAAAATAAATTAAAGGAATTTAATTGGTTTTGCCAAACAAGGCCTAATGCCTATTAAGTCTTTAATCTAATTGTGTTTTACCAAACAAGGCATAAGGATTAAATGATTATATTTTAAGTGGGTAACCAAACAAGCCTTATGGCTTTTGATTTTTAAAAATATGATAACTAATATCAGTTATACTTATATTTATATTATATAATTAATATATATTATATCTTATACGTTATAACTCTAATACGTAAGATTAGAATAGAGAAGAAAGACTCAGTAGAAGGGAACAAGAAAACTTACAGAGAGAAAATAAGTGAGAATTGGGAGAAGGCTAGAGAAATTGAGAAAGGAATTGGGGAAAAGAAGATTGATAATCAAATGATAGCCACTATCTTCTAACTCTAAGGTAACATCTAAACTCTGTTATTTTTTTTCAAAAGTTATAGTTGTATTCTCTCTCAATTTTCTCTATTAAATCTTTGTAGAAGTTGAATTATTTGTTATAGATAGTTTTATATGATAAATTGGTTGTTGTGAAACTATTTTCATAAGTTATATATGAGTATAGTCAATGAATTGATGTTATGTATGTAATTTGTAAAGAAAACTATATTACAGTGAGTTTATATGAATATATATGAATATGGTTTAGTTTAAGGTAAAATTAAGGTTTAATTAGTTGTTTAGTTGACAAATTGACTATTGTATTTGAAAGAGGTTGTATAAACACAAATAAGGTACTTTGAATTAACTGTTTTGGTTGAAAAACAAAATCATAGTGTTGATTTTCATTGAAAACATCAAAAAGTGAGTTTTTATAAAAAACAGTGAAATTGGATGTTTTAAATTTGATGTTGGTGTTGTTTTATGAGTATAATCATGTTAAGAGTCTTTGAAATATGTTTATATAAAGTCTCTGTATGAATTACATGCTAATTAAGTCATTAGAAAGTAGCTTGTAAGTAAAATTGGCTTTGTTCATGTGATTTCGTAGTACAGTTGTTAGTTACGTAATTTGGCGTCATGTTGCCACAACCAGTAAAGTATAGTTCTCACGCTTGTTGTGACGCTTACTATAGCAGCCATGTACGGCTTCATAGTATAGTTCTCGAGTAGTATAGCGCCATCTCATGCCATGTGCACAATGACCACAAGATAAATTGTGGTAAATACATATGAAAGTTAGCAAAATGGTCAGACAGTGTAATTTTTGTACTCAAAGTCTGAAGGAATTGTTATGTGTTAATAGTAGGACTGTTAAATTATGATTTCAGTATTTCTATACCATGAATGAGCATGTTATTAACAATTAACTTGTTTTGTAACTTAATTATGTGATTAAAAATCAAATCTTACATGATGAATGTACTTATTATACTTGGTGAAATTCTTCTGTTATTCCATTATTAATTATTCTCTATGGAATAACTCAATACATGCAAAGTATGCATACATGGTGAAATTACATTGTTATTCCATTCTTTATTATTACATTGGAATATCCATATGCGTGTTTTACTACGGACCGGGTTACATCTTTATTATTTTGTTGGAATATCCGTCTCATGCGTTTTATCTTTGGACTGGTTCCGTTATTTATTATTCATTGGAATAACTTCGCCTATGCAATCACCGCTGCATGGTGATTTCGTTGTTATTCCATACTTTATTATACATTGGAATATCACTGGCTTGCGTGACACGCTCGACTGGTTCCGTTATTTATTATTTTGTTGGAATAAACATACATGCAAAGTACCGCATGCATGGTGATTTCTTTTGTTATTCCATTCTTTATTATACTCGGTTGGTTAAAGTTTTGACTTCTATACTCGCCATGAAATATCATTTTATTTGGTATTTTACATTACGAGTTACTTATTCATGGATTACTATTCACCGATTATTATTCACTCTAGTATTATTCATTCGGGTATTTGGGGTACTTTTCATGTCGTCGAATACTATTCACGAGTTACTATTCAAAGTTACTATTCACCAAAATTACTATTCACCCAATATTATTCACTCGGGTATTTGGAGTACTTTTCATGTTCCTGGGTACTATTCACGAGGTACTATTCCCAAAGTACTATTCACGAAGTACTATTATTCACGACGAAAAATTGATTCTTTTTTGTCCAAATTATTTTTGGTGCATGAATATTATTCTTGAATTTTACTCTACAAAGAAGTATCATGTTGACAATTTGGACATTATTAGTTCCTGGATAATTTAATTCTTGAACTTGTTTTATTGAATTCTTATATCATTGTCATCATTCTCATGTTTATATTTTGTTGAAAGTCATTTGTGGCCTGTTGTTCATAGATGGACTTGGTATGATTATGACCAAGGATTATTCGGTATAATCATGACCGTAATGTTACAAATGATATGGAAAAAGTCCTCATTGGCCCGTAGTGCATTGATGGACAGTTTTTGGTATGATTATGGCTATGGATTCTCTTGACCAAGGAGCAAAGATGAATTGTTTTATGGCATGATCATGAATTATTGATGAAAACACGATTATCTTTGGCCCGTAGTGCATGAATAATTCGTGGTCGTGATCTTAAAAATATCCTTGGCACATGTAGCGGGGATGATTTGATGATGTGAATTATTTATTGTCGAGTTTCAAAGAATAAAAGTGATGAAAACTTTTAAAATCATAAAAGATAGTAGATTTTATTCTCTACTTGACTCTTTTAATGGATTGCTTATTCCACTGCAGTTAAACTTGATGTCTATTGTATTTTATCAGTTTAACATTGTTGAAGACTAATGATAATTTATTCTGCATTATCTTAGTCATAATATTTCTTCTTTGGGCTAGTTGAGCTCACCCTTTCCTTCTTTGTTCTTCTTGAAATGAGAATATAGCTGGGACTAGTCGGGGAACGGAGTGACGGTCCGAGATGGTGTCTTAGTAGTCCTCACCATTCTGTGAAATAGTGTGATAATAATTGTAATGAGATTAAATTTGAGTGTGGATATTGTCTAGATGACAATATTTGTATTAAAACTCACAACATATGTTTCATCGTATTTTACACGACAGTTGTATAATTAATTTGTATTTGTATTCAGTACCATGTATTTGGTGACTCAAAATGGGTGATGTATACCTGTTTTGGGGGTGTCACACAGTGTGCTACTATGAAACCACGCGTATTACTGTACTTTTAACACCGGGTGTTTCAACAGTTAATTAGGGTACGTACCTGGTGCGTCAGCTACCACGTTTGCTTTTTTAGGATGGTATTGGATGGTATAATCATAATCTTTCAAATTGTCAACATGATACTTCTTTGTAGAGTAAAATTCAAGAATGCTCAGAAGAATATTTCCATGAAAGGATACTGGATGAAGCCTTGAATATCAAGGATATTCCACTAATTTCATGGAGTATAAGTCAAAACTTTAACCAACAGAGTATAATAAAGAATGGAATAACAAAAGAAATCACCAGCACGCGATAGATCGCATGCATGAGTTATTCAGCAATGAATAATAAATAATGAGAACCGAAGTCATGCCTAAACGCTTGCAGACGGATATTCCAATGAGAATAATAAATAACGGAATCAAAGTCGACGAAATTCGCACCTACAGGATGTTCCAATAGAATAATAAATAATGGAATCAGGTCATGTGTAAACGTACAGACAAGATGTTCCAACAGCATAATAAAGAATGGAATAACAGAAGAATTTCACCAAATATAGGGTAGACCGCGTATACATGTTATTCCAACAGAATAAAAAAAATGGAATAATAGAAGTTCTCTTTATGAATATGAAAGAAATAATACCCCTTACCTTAGAACAACTGGATATATGAGTAGTGAAGTAGCAGAATACTTTTCTTCTTTCTCTCTATAGTTTTCTCTCTAGAGAGTTCAAATTGAATAAGTAAGAAATAATGAAGGAATGAGCTTCTATTTATAGGAGAATGGGTGAATAGTAACTAATTCTGAGCGGTCAGATTGATTTACTTTTTAAACGAGCGGTCCAAATTGGTTTACTATAAAATATTCTAATAAAACAAAATCTTTTAAATAAAATATAATATATTTTATTTATAATCTAATAAAATGAATAACTTTATAAAAGTATTACATTTTATATAAAAAGATTTTACTATCTGAAAACACTACGCGAGCACTATAAATAATACTATGCATAATAAAATATAATATATTCTATTTATAGTCTAATAAAACAAATAACTTTATAAAAGTATTTTGTTTTATATAAAAAGATTTTACTATGCAAAACACTATGCATAATAGAATATAATATATTCAATTTATAGTCTAATAAAACGAATAACTTTATAAAAGTATTCTGTTTTATATAAAAAGCTTTTCTATTTTATTAAATTAATAATACTAATAAAACAAAACTTCATCATCATTATTATAATTCACAATATTAATCGACCAGGTCGTTCCCAGGAAAGAGGGAGCTTTCCAATAAAAATTTCTCCCTATTGGCGTGTAATTAGGTGACCAAACATCTCTTTGGCAGAACTTCTAGACATCATTAATATTACAAATAATAATATTAATAACTTCGTCGTCTTAATTATTGATTTAATAATATATAAAATTTCGACAATAATTGAATCAATTAACGTGTGATATTATGCAACAATTACTGAAGCAATAATTGAACAAAAGCGAGTGACTTCTCACGTAAGCATCGATAATCAATACTGTAGTGCTACTTATGCAACCACGCGTATTCTTGTATTTTTAACACCGGGTGTTTCAACGATTAACAATAAAACTTCCGCCGTTATTTTCATAAAATATTTTTGTCGTTTTCTCAATCCGAAAATAATTCCGTTTTGGGGTCCACCAATGATTATGTCGTCGTACGAATATTCCCTGTTAAAACGAATATTCCCCGACCAATCGAATATTATATAACAACTTGCGTACTTTGCAAAATTTATAACTATTACCCACAACTATAACATTATATCAAATTCATTCCATAATATTCAAAAAAATGATAATTATAGAAAATTCATCTTTATTCATAAAAGTTGGGGTCTTACAATCTCCCCTTCTTATAAAATTTCACACTCGAAATTAGGGTACGTACCTGGTATGTCGAAGAGGTAAGGATACCTTGATTTCATTTCAGATTCTAACTCCCAGGTCATTTCCTCAACATCGTGGTTCCTCCATAAAACTTTGACTTGAGGTATAACTTTGGATTGTAGAATATGTTCCTTCTTATCCAAGATTTGAACAGGAACCTCTTTATACGTTAAATCTTCCGCTATTTCGTCTGGTTCTAACTCAATAATGTGATTCGGGTCTTTCACATATTTACGTAACATGTATATATGAAAAACGTTATGAACATGAGACATACTTGACGGTAAAGCGAGTCTATAGGCTACAGTCCCTACTCAATCGATGATTAAAAATGGGCCAATGAATCGAGGATTGAGCTTTTCTCTCTTTCCAAATCTCGTAACTCCTTTCCATGGAGCAACATGTTACAACACATGATCTCCAATATCGAATTCCACGCCCTTTCGATGAAGATCAGCATAACTCTTTTGTCGGTCTTGTGAGGGTTTTATACGTTGTCGGATCGTTTGAATCTTTTTCGTAGTCATACGTACCAAATCCGGTCCCAACAACGTTGCTTCACCCACCTCATCCCAGCATAATGGAGAACGACACTTTCTTCCATACAACGCCTCGAATGGAGCCATGCCAATACTTGTTTGATAACTGTTGTTGTAGAAAAACTCCACCAATGGTAAGAACTTGTCCCAACAATGGTAAGGACACAAAGTCTTAATAAATCTTTAAGAGTTTGAATAGTCCTCTTTGATTGTTCGTCCATCTGAGGATGATATGCCGAAATAAATCGTAAATCCTTGCCCATAGCTTTTTGTAAACTAACCCAAAATCGTGAAGTGAATCTTGGGTCTCGATCAGAAACTATGGATACTGCCATACCATGTAGTCTTACAATCTCGTTTATGTACATACGAGCAAGACGTTCAAGTGTATAAGTTTCACGTATTGGTAAGAAATGAGCAGACTTGGTCAATCTATCAACAATGACCCAAATTGCATCTATGCCTTGAGAAACCTTGGGAAGACCAGTAACGAAATCCATGGTAATGTGCTCCCACTTCCATTATGGAATTTCAAGTGGTTGCAATGGACATTTTGGTACTTAATGCTCTTCCTTGACTCGTTGACAAGTTAAACACCTTGAGATAAACAGCGCTATCTCTCTCTTCATATTGCCCCACCAAAATGTATGTCGAAGATCATGATATATTTTGGTACTCCCAAGATGGATTGCAAATGGTGTGTTGTGCGCCTCCATCATGATTTTATACTTTAACTCAAGATCATTAGGAACACAAAGTCTGGAGTTGACTCGAAGTATTCCTTCTTCATCGATTCTTGCTTGGCGTAAACACCTTCTTGTCTTTCTTCCTCGTATGCATCGACTCCAGTGCGTAGCTTTGAGCGCTTTTAACTTTATCTATTAAATTCGGTTTCTACTCGTATATTCGCCATCATCACGTGGGTCCACAGAGTCTTTATCTCTATCTCCATCCTTTGCAAGTCATACAAAATGGGCCTCTGCGTTGATAATATCGCACTTTTCGTGCCGCATATGATCTTACTACTCAACGCGTACTACCACGTTTGCTTTTTTAGAATGGTATTGGATGGTATGATCATAATCTTTCACCAGTTCAAGCCAACGTCGCTGTCGCATGTTGAGTTCCTTTTGAGTGAAGAAATATTTGAGGCTTTTATGATCCGTAAAGATCTCCACTTTTTCCCCATACAAGTAATGCCTCCAAATCTTTAGTGCAAAAACAACAGTTGCCAACTCTAGATCATGAGTAGGATAATTCCTCTCATATTCTTTGAGTTGTCGAGAGGCATAGGCTATGACTTTCCCATGTTGCATGAGAACACATCCTAATCCTTTGCCTGAAGCATCACTGTAGATGACAAATCCCTCCGAGCCGGATGGTATTGTCAGAACAGGTGTTGAAATGAGTCTCCTCTTGAGTTCTTGAAAACTCTTCTCACATTTCTCGTTCCAACCGAATTTTGTATCTTTCCGAGTCAGCTGAGTTATGGGAGTAGCGATTCGAGAAAACCCTTCTACGAATCTCCGATAATAACCCATTAAGCCAAGAAATGCACGACTTGATCATCGATTTAAGTTGCCTGACTTTGAATAGCTTTAATCTTTCTTTGGGTGAGAGATATTCCATGACTTGATACCACGTGCCCAAGGAATGCTACTTCCTCAAGCCAGAACTCGCATTTCTTCAACTTGGCATAAAGCTTATATTCATGAAGCTTTTGAAGTATCAGCCTCAAGTGTTGCTCATGATCTTCACGACTTTTGGAATAAATAAGGATTTCATCAATAAAGATGACCACAAAGTGATCCAAATATTCCTTGAATACTCAGTTCATCATATCCATGAAGGCAGCAGGAGCATTAGTCAATCCAAAAGACATGACTAGGAATTCATAATGCCCGTACCGAGTTTTGAAAGTCGTCTTTGGAATGTCATCGATTCTAATCTTCAATTGGGGATATCCGGAATGAAGATTAATCTTTGAAAAGAATTTGGCGCCTTGCAACTGGTCAAACAGGTCATCAATACGTGGCAATGGGTACCTATTTTTGATGGTGACATGATTCAACTCCCGATAATTAATACAAAGTCGCATACTCCCCGTCTTTCTTTTTCACGAATAGAATGAGGAGCACCCCAAGGAGACGTCTTAGGAGCGATTGAAACCGATGTCTAACAATTCCTGCGGTTGGGCCTTTAACTCCACGAAGTTCAATAGGAGCCATTCGATATGGGGCTTTGGAAATAGGTTTTGTAACAAGGGTTCAAGGTCGATACAAAATTCAATTTCACGCCTAGGGGTAGGCGGAAGTTCTTGAGGAATACGTCGGGAAATTCATTAACAATAGAAATATCATTCAAAAGCGATGTATTTTTGTTTAGATCGTGACATGAGCTAAGAAAGTTTGACATCCGTTTTTCAATAAGCGAATAGCTTTATGGCTTGAGATGAAAGTGATTGATTTTAATGGTTTGGTTGCTTGAATTCGCATAATAGGTTGGTTAGGAATATGAAAGCTAACAACCTTACGAAAATAATCAATTTTTTGCATGATAAGTAGTTAACAATAAATCCCTAGAATTACGTCAAATGCAAGTATTTTCAATGAAATAAGATAGGCGAGGTAATGTGAGGGTACCGATTTGAACCAAACAAGACTTATAAGCGATTGGATGTAATGAAGGTTTCTCCCAAGCGGAGTTTCAATGAGATAAGTCAAAGTCCAATTTCTCGAGTCAAATTTAAGCGTTGAGCGTAAGTAGGAGAAATAAAAGAATGGGTAGAACCGTTATCAAATAAGGTATATACTTCGCTAGAGTTTATGATAAGCTTAACCGTGATGACCTCGTTCGGGTTCCTTGCTATCTAGGAGGTCACGACAAATGCTCTCCCTTGCACTACTGGCTTTGACTTTTCTGGGACATCCTTTGGTGCCTCCATCCTACGAACTTGTCTTGGTGAGCGACTAAATAAAGGCTAGGTGACCTTCTCTTCCACAATTATAACATGCTTTGGATGACATCGTGATTTGGTGATGTGTCCCTCCCTCGCATTTGAAGCATATGATAGGTGGTCGTTCTCCTTCCTTAACAACTGCAGTCTTGGTCTTGTGGCGTCTTTCCATCATTATTGAATATCCTCTTCTTAAAATGTCCATTCTTATTTTTTTGGCCATGATTACCACCGAAGTGGTTACCATTTCGGGCATGTTGATTCCCTCCACGCTTATTGTCACCGCTTCGATGACTGTTATCACTTGTATTATCATTTTGTCGGCTGCTCTCTTTTGGTTGGGTTGACTCATTATCGCGCTCCAATAACTGAGCCCTATTAACAACATCTGAATACAAACACAGTTTATGAGAGATAAGATATTGACATATCTCGGGTTTCAAACCTCTTAGAAACATTCATGTCATTCTCTCCTCACTATCAACCAAATGGGGCGCAAACCGGGACAACTCGGCAAACTTGACTTCGTACTGCAACACGGTCATTTTGTTTTGCTCCAGCTTGATGAACTCTACCTCTTTTATGTGATGAATACTTTTGGGAAAGTACTTGTCGTTGAACAATTCTTGGAACTTCTCCCAAGTCATCTTCAGTGCGGCAGGTTGAGTACGTTTTACAGATTCCCACCAGTAATTTGCCTCTGATTATTGATCTATGGAGACTCAACGGTCTCCTTTGCTCCATTAATGTTCTCAACATTCTCAGATGTCATTTTCAAATACTACCATAAAACAAGGGTTAATTAACATATCACATATTATCCCTATACTCTGACCGACCAATTAAATACCAAATAAACTTAGGTAGGTCATACTAGTGAAGGAATTCCCCGTCTCTCCCCTTCTAATTCTTGTCTCACATCTTAGCCAGGGATCATATTCCAAAGCTTTGATACCAACTGTGATGCCCACAAAATAGGTATACATCACCTATCTTGATTCGCCAAATACATGGTACAAAATTCAAATACAACTTAATTATACAACAGTCGTGTAAAATACGACAAAACATATGTTGTGAGTTTTAATACAAATATTGTCATCTAGACAATATCCACACTTAATTGAGTCCTCATTACATTTATTATCACACTATTTAACAGAATAGTGAGGACTACTAATGTTATTATCTGGAGCGTCACTCCGTTCCCCGACTAGTCCCTGCTACGTTCTCATTTCCTGAAGAGAACAATGAAAGTAAAAGGGTGAGCTCAACTTGCCCGAAGAAGAAATATTATGACTAAGATAATACTGAGAATAAATTATCATTAGCCTTGATAGTGTTAAAGCGATACAATATAACAAACATCAAGTTTAAGCTGCGGTGGAACAAACAATCCATTAAAAGAGTCAAGTAGAGAATAAAATCTACTATCTTTTATGATTAAAAAAGGTTTTCATCAATTTTATCATTGGGACTCGAACTTAATAAATAATCCACATCATCCCCGCACTACTTTAAGGATATTCATTAGTATCACAACCATAAATTATCCATGCACTACTACGGGCCGAGGATATTCGTGTATTCATCAATGGTCATGATCATGCCAACAACCTGTTCATCAATGCACTACGGGCCGATGAGGACTTTTACCACATCATTTGTAACATTACGATCATGATTATCTTAGAATAATCACAAGTCATAATCATACCAAGTCCATCTATGCACTCTGAGCCACAGATGACTTTCAATATAAAATAAACATGAGGATGATGGCAATGATATAAGAATTCAATAAAACAAGTTCAAGAATTAATTTATCCAGGAACCAATAACGTCCAAATTGTCAACATGATATTACTTTGTGGGGTAAAACTCAAGAATGTTCAGAAGAATATTTCCATGAAAAGATACTGGATGAAGCGCAAATATTAAGGATATTACACTAATTTCATGGAGTATAAAAGCCAAAACTTTAATCAACTGAGTATAATAAAGAATGGAATAAAAAAAGAAATCACCAGGCATGCGATAGATCGCATTGCAGACGAGTTATTCAACGAGAATAATAAATAACGGAACCGAAAATTATGCGTAAATGCACGATGACAGGATATTCAAGAATAATAAATAACGGAACCGAAGTCGAATGAAAATTTGCAAGCGAGGATGTTCCAACAGAATAATAAATAACGGAACCGGTCATGCGTAAGCATGCATGCATGACGGATGTTCAAATGAATAATAAAGAATGGAATAATCGAAGAATTTCACCGTGTATACGGTACTTCGCATAGACAGGTTATTCCAACATAATGATAAATAATGGAATAACAGAAGTTCTCTTCATGAATACGAAAGAAATAATACCCCTTACCTTAGAACAACTGCATATAGGAGTAGTGAAGTAGCAGAATACTTTTCTTCTTTCTCTCTATAGTTTCTCTCTCTAAAGTTTTAGTGAATTCGTAAGAAATAATGAAGGAATGAGCTTCTATTTATAGGAGAATGGTGAATAGTAACTAATTCCTAAGCGGTCCGATTTGATTTACTTTTAAGCAGACGGTCCATATTGGTTTCTTATAAAATATTCTAATAAAACAAAATCTTTTAAATAAAATATAATATATTCTATTTATAATCTAATAAAACGAATAACTTTATAAAAGTATTATGTTTTATATAAAAGATTTTATTATACAAAACACTATCTGAGTACACTATGCAAACACTATGCATAATAAAATATAATATATTCTATTTATAGTCTAATAAAGCGAATAACTTTATAAAAGTATTTTGTTTTATATAAAAAGATTTTACTATGCAAAATACTATGCATAATAGAATATAATATATTCTATTTATAGTCTAATAAAACGAATAACTTTATAAAAGTATTACATTTTTATATAAAAAGCTTTTTGCTTTTATTACATTAATAATACTAATAAAACAAAACTTCATCATCATTATTATAATTCACACTATTAATCAACCAGTCGTTCCCGAGGAAAGAGGGGCTTTTAATAAGGATTTCTCCCTATCGACGCGCATGATTAGGTGACCAAACCTCTCCTTGGCGAGAACTTTAGACATCGTCGAATATTGCAAATAATAATATTAATAACTTTTGTCGTCTCAATTATTGATTTAATAATATATAAAATATCGACAATAATTGAATCAATTAACGTGAGATACTATGCCACAATTCTTTGAAAGCAATAATTGAACAAAAAGCTGGTGACTTCTCACGTAAGCATCGATAATCAATCTGGTGTGCTACTATGCAACCACGCGTATTCCTGTACTTTTAACACTGGGTGTTTTAACAGTTAACGATAAAACTTCCGCCATTATTTTCATAAAATATTTTTGTCGTTTTCTCAATTCGACAATAATTCCGTTGTGGGGTCCACCAATGATTGTGTCGTCGTACGAATATTCACTGTTAAAACGAATATTCCCCGACCAATCGAATATTATATAACAACTTGCGTACTTTGCAAAATTTATAACTATTACCCACAACTATAACATTATATCAAATTCATTCCATAATATTCAAAAAATGATAATTATAGAAAATTCATCTTTATTCATAAAAGTTAGGGTCTTACATTGGGTCTTTAACTCCTGAA
Source organism: Panax quinquefolius (assembly GCA_020205615.1). Classification (NCBI taxonomy): domain Eukaryota; kingdom Viridiplantae; phylum Streptophyta; class Magnoliopsida; order Apiales; family Araliaceae; genus Panax; species Panax quinquefolius. The sequence goes on along the minus strand of CM035158.1, from coordinate 108,070,346 downwards.
GTTCAATAGGAGCCATTCGATATGGTGCTTTGGAAATAGATTTTGTACCGGGTTCAAGGTCGATACAAAATTCAATTTCACGCTCTAGGGGTAGGCCAGGAAGTTCTTCAAGGAATACGTCAGGAAATTCATTAACAGTAGAAATATCATTCAAAACTGACGTATTTTTGTTTAGATCCGTGACATGAGCCAAGAAAGCTTGACATCCGTTTTTCAATAAACGAATAGTTTTATGGCTTGAGATGACAGTGATTGATTTTAATGATTTGGTTGCTTGAATTCGCATAATAGGTTGGTTAGGAATATGAAAGCTAACAATTTTACGAAAATAATCAATTTTTGCATGATGAGTAGTTAACCAATCAATCCCTAGAATTACGTCAAATAAAGTATTTTCAATGAAATAAGATCGACAGGTAATGTGAGGGTACCGATTTGAACCAAACAAGACTTATAAATAGTGGATGTAATGAAGGTTTCTCCCAACGGAGTTTCAACAGATAAGTCAAAGTCCAATTTCACCGGAGTCAAATTTAAACGTTGAACGCAAGTAGGAGAAATAAAAGAACGGGTAGAACCGATATCAAATAAGGTATATACTTCGCTAGAGTTTATGATAAGCTTACCCGTGATGACCTCGTTCGGGTTCCTTGCTTTCTGGGAGCTCACGACAAACGCTCTCGCTTGCCACTCATCGGCTTTGACTTTTTTCGGGACGTCCTTTGGTGCCTCCATCCTAGTGAACTTGTCTTTGGTGAGCGACAAAATAGGGCTAGGTGACCTTCTCTTCCACAATTATAACATGCTTTGGGCCGGCATCTATGATTTTGGTGATGTGTCCCTCCCCTCCGCATTTGAAGCATATGATAGGTGGTCGTTCTCCTTCCTTAACAACGGGTGTTGGTGATGACGTCTTTCCATCATTGATGAATCTCCTCTTCTTGAAATGTCCATTCTTAGTGTTTTGGCCATGATTACCACCGAAGTGGTTACCATTTCGGACATGTTGATTCCCTCCACGCTTATTGTCACCACTTCGATGACTTTTATCACTGGTATTATCATTTTGTCGGATGCTCTCTTTTGGTTGGGTTGACTCATTATCGCGCTCCAATAACTGAGCCTTATTAACAACATCTGAATACAAACACAGTTTATGAGAGATAAGATATTGACGTATCTCGGGTTTCAAACCTCTTAGAAACATTCATGTCATTCTCTCCTCACTATCAACCAAATGGGACGCAAACCAGGACAACTCGGCAAACTTGACTTCATACTGCGACACGGTCATGTTGTTTTGCTCCAGCTTAAAGAACTCTACCTCTTTCATGTGACGAATAGTTTCGGGAAAGTACTTGTCGTTGAACAATTCTTGGAACTTCTCCCAAGTCATCTTGATCTGACGAAAGTCGAGTTGAGTCGTTTCTGATTTCCACCAATAATCGCCAGACGTTAACATGAAGGTGGAAAAGGGAACCTTTTACTCCTCGGAGCATCCCAGGACGTCAAATATCTTGCAGATCTCGCTTTATCTACGTCTCGCCTTAAGTGGTTTTGGCTCTCCAAAAACTCCGATGGTCCCAGTTCCTTGAATCGCTTAGCAGGATGACTGCCCAAGAGTTGCAAGTGTTTCCCCCGCATTTTGTCTGGAGCCGCTCTTGCTCGATGTTGCATGAATTTCATAAAGCCTCTGAACATTCCATCGTTCATCATCTGATCAGTGTTATTTTTTGCCTGAGGATTGTCGCCTTCCTGATGCACATTATCCTGATTATTGATCTGTGGAGACTCAATGGTCTCCTGTGCTCCATTGATATTCTCAACATTCTCGGATGTCATTTCAAATCACCGCCACAAAATAAGGGTTAATTAACATATCACATATTATCCCTATACTCTGACCGACCAATTAAATACCAAATAAACTTAAGTAGGTCATACTAGTGAAGGAATTCCCCGTCTCTCCCCTCCTAATTCTTGTCTAACATCTTAGCCAGTGATCATATCCCTAAGCTTTGATACCAACTATGACGCCCCCAAAATAGGTATACATCACCTATCTTGAGTCGCCAAATACATGGTACAAAATTCAAATACAACTTAATTATACAACAGTCGTGTAAAATACGACAAAATATATGTTGTGAGTTTTAATACAAATATTGTCATCTAGACAATATCCACACTCAATTAAGTCCTCATTACATTTAGTATCACACTATTTAACAGAATAGTGAGGACTACTAATGCTATTATCTGGACCATCACTCCGTTTCCCGACTAGTCCCTGCTACGTTCTCATTTCCTGAAGAGAATAATGAAAGTAAAAGGGTGAGCTCAACTAGCCCAGTAAGAAATATTATGACTAAGATAATACTGAATAAATTATCGTTAGAGCTCAACTGTCCATCAATGCACTACGGGCCAATGAGGACTTTTACCACATCATTTGTAACATTACGATCATGATTATACCGAATAATCCCTGGTCATAATCATACCAAGTCCATCTATGCACTACAGGCCATAAATGACTTTCAACATAAAATAAACATGAGGATGATGATAATGATATAAGAATTCAATATAATAAGTTCAAGAATTAATTTATCCAGGAACTAATAACGTCCAAATTGTCAACATGATATTGCTTTGTGGGGTAAAACTCAAGAAAGCTTAGAAGAATATTTCCATGAAAAGATACTGGATGAAGCGTAAATATCAAGGATATTCCACTAATTTCATAGAGTATAGAAGTCAAAACTTTAACCAACTGAGTATAATAAAGAATGAAATAACAAAAGAAACCACCAGGCATGCGATAAACTGCACAGGCAGGTTATTCCAACAGAATAATAAATAACGGAACCAGGTCAGGCGAAAACGCACAGATAGGATATTCCAACAAAATAATAAATAACGGAACCAGGTCAGGTGAAATTCGCACCGATAGGATGTTCCAACAGAATAATAAATAACGGAATCAGGTCATGCGTAAACGCACAAACAGGATGTTTCAACAGAATAATAAAGAATAGAATAACAGAAGAATTTCACCATATATGCAGATTGCTTAGCATAGATAGGTTATTCAACATAATGATAAATAATGGAATAACAAAAGAATTTCACCATGTATGCGGTACCAGCATGTAGGCAGTTATTCCAACATAATGATAAAGAATGGAATAATGAAGAATTTCATCAAGTATAGGTAGATCGGCATTATACTGAGTTATTCCAATGGAATAAAAAAAATAGAATAATGAAGTTCTCTTCATGAATGAAAGAAATAATACCCTTACCTTAGAACAACCTGGATATAGGAGTAGTGAAGTAGCAGAATACTTTTCTTCTTTTCTCTATAGTCTCTCTCAGAGTTTCAAAGTGAATTAAGTAAAAAATAATGAAGGAATGAGCTTTATTTATAGGAGAATGGATCTGAATAATAACTAAATCTGAGCGGTCCAGATTGATTTACTTTTAAGCAGACTATCCAGATTGGTTTCTATAAAATATTCTAATAAAACAAAATTTTTAAATAAAATATAATATATTCTATTTATAATCTAATAAAACGAATAACTTTATAAAATTATTACTTTTATATAAAAAGATTTTACTATGCAAAATACTATACGTGCACTATGCAAATACTATACATAATAAAATATAATATATTCTATTTATAGTCTAATAAAATGAATAATTTTATAAAAAGTATTCTATTTTATATAAAAGATTTTACTATGCAAAATACTATGCATAATAGAATATAATATATTCTATTTATAGTCTAATAAAGCGAATAACTTTATAAAAGTATTTTGTTTTATATAAAAACTTTTCTGCTTTTATTATATTAATAATACTAATAATATAAAACTTCATCATTATTATTATAATTCACACTATTAATCATTAGGTCGTTCAAAAGGAAAGAGAGGAGGCTTTTCAATAAGGATTTCTCCTATTGGCGGCGCAATTAGGTGACCAAACCTCTCCTGGCGTAACTTCTAGACATCGTTAATATTATAAATAATAATATTAATAACTTCGTCGTCTCAATTATTGATTTAATAATATATAAAATATAAACAATAATTGAATCAATTAACGTGAGATACTATGCAACAATTATCAAGCAATAATTGAACAAAAGCGAGTAACTTCTCACGTAAGCATCAATAATCAATCTGAGTGTCTTCTTGCAACCAATGCGTATTCTGCACTTTTTAACAGGGTGTTTTAACGAGTTAACGATAAAACTTCCGCCATTATTTTCATAAAATATTTTTTGTCGTTTTCTCAATCCGGCATTAATTCCGTTTATGAGGTCCACCAATGATTGTCTTGTCGCATCGAATATTCCCTGTTAAAACGAATATTAAAACCAATCGAATATTATATAACAACTTGCGTCTTTGCAAAATTTATAACTATTACCCACAACTATAATATTATATTAAATTTATTTCATAATATTCAAAAAAATGATAATTATAAAAAATTCATTTTTATTCATAAAAGTTAGATCTTACAATCCTCATATTGGAAGTATTCATCAAGATTGTCTTATTTTTCACTTTACTTCTATTGTTTGTTGGGCATTTTTGACTAATGAAAACCGACGGATGGTCAAATAAGATTGTACAAAAAAGACTCAAGTAGGTTATAGAAGGAGAAAAAAAAATTATAAATGAAGTAATTAAAATTATAAATTATAAAATATTCATATTTTTTTCCCAACAACTTTTTTTTAAGCTTCATCCTCATTAAAAATAAATATAGGGAATTATTATTTTCACATTTCATAAACTCTCTTATTTAAGTGCTAGATCCAGTTATTATTTATATGAGGGAGTTTATATATAAAAAAAAAAGAGCTGAAAATATTTGTAAAATATCAATTCTTTAATACTATTTGTCTACTAGTGATAAAAAAAAGAAGAAAAACAAAACCGGAAAACTTAAATTATGTCATAAAAGCTTGTTCCTTTGTGCTCTGTGAATTTGTGAAAAAATAGAAATCTAAACTTTAATCATTTTATCCTTTTATTTAATTTGTGTTTTTAAAAAGAGGTATATATATATATATATATATATATATATATATATATATATATATATATATATATATATATATCAGGATGTTAAAACTACACTTATCCAATCTCATCCGAAATCATCTCCTTTAGTAATGAGCCAGAGGCCGTGACAGTTGAGTATTATATACAACCGTCGTCTATACTTTTAGCGACGGACACAAACATATAGCGTCGCTAAAAGTATAAACGACGGTTGTATGAGAACAAATCGTCACGGGTCCGTCGCTAAAGGAGGTGGAGCACGGTGAATAAGAAAGGGGTATGACTGATCCCAACCGTATATATATATATATATATATATATATATATATATATACATATATATATATATATGGAGAGAATCAAGTGTATAATATTTTATTTAACATATCTTGTTTATCATATTTAGCGATGAATCGGACGACAGTTCGATCCGTATATATCGTTTTATAATATATAAATCGTTTATCTATTCTATAGCGACAAATCACCATATATATATGGATTAAAATTTATCTTATAGATATTAAATTTTGGTTAGAAAAGTGTTCTGCTAAATATAACGATGTCGTTTCACTCCTCATTAATCACCGTTTTTAGCTCAGGAGAACACAGTGGGCTGGAGGTAACACAACGTAATCTGGCGCAATATAGCAGCTCCACCGTTTGTTGTTGCAGAGAATCACCGGCGACCTCCATTACCGGTAAGCCGAAGAAGCAGTCAACAATCTAACTACGTTTATTTCTTTCCTCTCTCTAGTTTCATGGTTATGCATATACGTATACATAAACTTATATGGTGTAGAAACCCTAACTATTTTTAGGTTTTTGATTTTAAATCGCGGAAACTTTGTTTTTGGGAGAAATCATGAAGTTGATTGTGGTATTCAAGGAAAATTTGTTATTGCAGGTTGAGCTCAAAAAATCAAAACAAAAAAAGTTCATTTTTTTCATAAAGAGTTTAGTGGTTGAATTGGAAATGGAAGGATCTCCAGTGGTAACTCCAGAAGATGTATTGGAGTCGTTGATGAATGACGGTACAATTGATGCAATGAGATTAAAGATTATCACTCAGCTCAAAGCCAATGTAAAATTCCTCTATTCTCACCCCCTTATAATATTCATTAGACATGTATATATATAAATGTATCGCCTCCATTAGGTAATTATTAGGGTTCTAGTTATAGTGATATTGGTTTTGCAAATTGATACTTTGAAAACAGACTATGGCAGGCTCATTGAAAGGAAGGAAAAAGGAATCTGGGAACTTGGTCGAACTTATATGCCACTCCAATATTAAGTTGCATAAATGCACAATTTTAATATGTCAGCTACTTCTATGTTTCATGACGTATTATCAATTGATTTGGACTCTACTTTTACGCTTTCATATGGGACTCATTTTCAACCTACTCCATTTAGTTTGGGATACAGACGTTGAGTTGAGTTAAATATGAATTGATTCTGCTTTAATTAATTTTTATGTTAGGGTGTCGAAGTACATCACCATGTTGGGCTTTTATATCATATGAAAAAGAGAGTAGAACTTGGATATATTGTTTAATTATCTTATAACAGAGTTAGTATGTGGGATTCATCTCCTGTCTTTAGTTGTGGAGGCTCGGGCTTTTCTATCATTGTTACTGATAAATGAATTTATATCCTTTATCTTCTTTCTATTGATAAGTGTGACTTTCCTCATTATGTTGAGGAGTTATCCTTCTTTCCTCCCTTTTTCCTTTTTAGGTTTATGTTACTCTGTAATTATTTTGTTATCTTTTCCACATATTTCACAAAGCCTCGATTTGGTTTGTGGACCGAAGTGAACATGTTGAAAAGGATAAATGGGAGGGAAACCAAGAGAGAAGCTTATATTTTACATGTCTACAAGCGCCTTGAGCTGAGTAGAAATAACATTGAGTGCTTCCATTAATACAAATAGAGTGGGATATCCACAGATTCGATGCTGAGAATCATTTTTTTTTCAAAGAAATTACATATAGATTGATTAATTCAAAAGAAAGCAACAACTAGGAATAGATGATTTAATTATCCCTTTCTGCTGTAAGGTAGGACTTTTTTATTGCTTCTGACATTGGTGCCATCTGGGCCATATACGTGTTTGATCTTTGGAGAGCTGCAATTTATTGATTGTTCAATTTTTATTTCCACTTATTACAGGGTGGTTGGACTTCTTGTTCCCCCTCTGCTTGTATTCTCTCTCTTCTGTCAATAAAAGTTATTTTCCCATCTTAAGAGAGAGTGAAGATTGAATGTATATTCGCACATATTACAAGTGTATTTTGATTAATTGATCCCTGAGAATCACATACTTTGTTTACTATTGGTCTATTAGCATGTGTTCTTTGTTACAGGAAGAGCTGAAGAACAACACCATAAAAATGGTGGAGCAGAGTAAGGTTCTTAATGCTCCTGGGGCAGAGAAACAAACCAAAAGAGAGCTGTTTGATGCTCTTCGACAAGAACTAGAGTAAGTATTAGTTTTTGTCTCATTACGTGGATTGCATGTTCTTAAAATATCATTAGGTGATTAGGTTCTAGTTAATTCATAACGGTTAGCACTTTTTAGAAACTCGTTAGATTGTATTTCCCAAAATCGGGTTTTAGTTCCACCTGATAATTTAAATTGATAGAATTTTTGTTCAAGTTATTGAATGAGTGGATCATGTTTTGAGCTGAGTTAATAGAAATAAAGGCACATTAAGCGCCAAAGTCTCCCAAGGCTTAGGTTCAAGGTGAGCATGGCTGGATAATAATAATTATTTTTTGGTAGAAGGCTTGAGTGGTTAACTAGGAAGGCTGCATTGGCTTGATAACCAATTGGGCCTAGAGGTGTGTTTTCGAGCTCAATATGACAGCATGATTGGGCTAAATCAAGGATTTTGAGCCCAAAGGAAACTGAGATGGAATGTTGCACTCCTTGAATCCTTCTCAATGCGGATCAGCGAGGCATGCTGCCAAACACAGTGGATTATGCGTGCAGTATGCTTAGCAGGGAAAAAATAAGAACATTTCCGACGAGGTTCCATGAGGCACACTGCTACCAGCGGCTTTGGGGAGTACCTTGTGGTGGCATTACTATTTAGCTAGCACTTCACCCTTGAGCCACTGAACCATGCCTTTCACAAAGCTTGCTTGTACGAAACTTCGCCTTGTTGCTTACATGGTTCCCTTGAAATATGGGCTCAATTACTATTAGTATCATCACCTCAACTAATGCATGTATCACTTCAACATCTTACTAGTGATATGACTTTTTCATTCCAATATGAATGTTGGGTTATTGTTAAAGCTAATAGAGCATGTAGAAGAGACACTAAAATTCATGGTCCTAGTTAGGCTGGATCCAATTTCTCAACTCTGTATATGTTACTCATTTTTTCAGTACAATGAATTTCTTACACTTTGTACGTTAAGACTAAAAGTCTAAACTGAAGGCATTAAGTATTGGAAATTATTATGAATTCTCAACACGTTCTATTTTCAAGGAAGAAGATTTCATTAATTGAGAGAAGAGAAGTTACATAAGTGGATGATCAGAGGTTACCCTACAAAGTGGACGCTAGGAAATTACATCTAAGGGAATTGCCCTCGAATCTCCCTGAATACAAGAAATTAAATTCCCCTGAAAGAAAATTTTAGAAATCCTTTCTATCTGCAGCAATCTTGAGTTTTTGCACTGTCAATTCCCCTCTGCATAATTGTATTTTTAGGATTCTGTCTCTGCATGAGGAAACCATATTTTTTTCCGTTCTATTAAATTATAGAAGTTTAACCTGGTTTTACTTTTTTCATTTCTTGTCAATGTTGTGCAGATCTTCAGTGCTAGACAAAGCCTCTAAATCAGTTTGGGAGCTGATTTTGGACCAGAATGGAATAGGAAAGGATATAAACGAAACAGTTGAAAAGGTATTCTGTCGATTGAGTGGTCGTGAACCTCCATTATTTCCTCCACACGTTGAATCCCAATCAGAGAAAGAGGAGACAGGGAAGGAGACAGAGAAAGAGAGAGAGGAAAGCAAAGGAAAAAAAAAGGGGAATTCAGACACTCCGCTAAAGAAAAGAAAGTTACATGACATAAATACAGAAGGGGGAGGAGATGAAGGTGCAAGCGGGTCTAGCAATATCCCAGCAATCTCCTAGATACAAAGCATCAGTAAAGTTTAAACTCTCTTGACTAGTAGTATTTTCTCATATTAGTAAATAAGGATCTACTTTTTGTCCTTCGCATCGACTTAAGTTTGTTCGTCAAAGTTGTTTTGGATGATGTTTTCAGAATAGATCCTACATTCCTTACTATGTGAAATATATGAAATTTATCTTCCATGACCATGTTATTGTATGCATAGGTGTTTTTTTGTTATTTTTTTTTTCATGTCTGTGTTTTTGTGTAGACCAGTCACTGTTCAATTCTAAGGAATATGTGGCTATTTTTGTAAGGTGAACAGTATTGTTTAGTGGCTTGTTAGGCTCCCTTAGGTTTGATTCAACGGAAAATTGTGTAAATTTCTAACTAAATCTCAAATCCAATAGATTATATTAAGGGGGACTTCACATTTCATATAAAAATTTTCACCAATAGCATAAACCAAATCCGGACTCATTGAAACTTACATAATATCCAAACATAAATACCCAGACCCTTCCTAGCCTAGTAAGTGTTCAATAAAAGACCATTAAGCACAACCCCCACCACCAATACCAATAACACCACCGCAGTCGCATGAACTTTAACCGGCACCTTCCACCTCAGCAGCAGTTGCAGTTGCCTCGACCGCAGCTTCTTTCTTGACTTCTTGATTGAACTGGCTTCAAATCTTCTTTCTTGACAGACGGTTGAACTGGCTTCACATCTTTTTTCTTCGGCATTTTTGCTGTCGAGTTGTTGAAACACACCTACTTCGTGAGTTGTAGCTCTTCCTATCCATTTTCTTAACTTTTCTTGCTTAAAACTTTTTTTTTGCTCAAAATGATATTCAGAATATATATTAGGGTAGTTGTTGATTGAAGGATATGGTGAAGAAGAAGGGAGGGAATAGATGGCTATTTATACAAAGCATATTAGGCTTCTGATATTTTTTGTCTATTGTGTATATAAGTTACATTTATGTAAACAATTAAAGAGTGGTCATTGATTTTAGGGAGTTCGTTCATGTGTGCCTATAATCCCCCCAAAAAAGTTTTGCATGGTTAAATATAAAAGGTCTAAAGTTTCAACTCTAAAAAAATGGATATGTGCATTATTATTTTCTATTTCTTGAAGATGTAGTTTTTTTTATTTGTAATAATAAGTAAAGTATATATATGAACCTGATACAAAGAGCATCTCCAATAATTTTTTCAATCAATTTGGGATACTCAAATAAGTGAGTCACATCGAAAAAATTATTCCCAATAGCCTCTCCAACCTTAGTTATCAAATCTGCAACTTCGTTCTCTTTTTTCAAAACTGATAAGTTAACATTGCCTCTTTAAAACATTTATTTTATTTTGGGAGAATCAAAATCATATGAAAAATATTAAAAATATTTATTTTGCTTGATGAGTTTGATGTACAAATCATTTTAAAATTTAATATCATTCCTTTTTATTTATTTAAGTCAAATATTGCATTAATTGAATTGAAGAGACTGATGAGTCACAAAATATTAATGTAGCAAATAATGTTCTTCAAATTGTCACGTAGGTTCACAAACTTCAATTTGAAGAGTTTTTTTTTACTACTACTATTGGAGATGCTCTAAGAATACACTCCCTTCGTTTTATATGTCAATTTCCACAATTCTTAAATTTAAACTTGATACAAATCAATTTAATTTTAATACAAATAATTATAGTTATTGTAATACCCAATAAAATAATAATAAATATTCAAGTAAGCTTTAAAATATTTAATTGGACTTTTCTTATATTTGGGTCAAACTGTAGTTAATTTATTTGGGCCATTAAAATTAATTGGGTCTAAAATATATTTGTGTAATTTTAAATCCTAATTAAATTAAAAGAATTAATAAAACATGTTAATTAATAATTATATCATTAAAACCTAGCTATACCTTATTAAGTCTGGTGAAATAAATCGTGGGTATAAAACTGAAAAGAGAAGAGGCGGCGGCAAGGGAGATTGATCAGAAGGGAAGAAACTAAAGCAGGTCCTTTCTTCTTTTTATTGGGTTGTGGGTATAAATTTAAGGCAAGTAAATTTATTTATTTATTATTTTTTTACAATATGTGATAGTACTATGAATATGATTTGTTTATTCCCTAAAAATATATTACTTTTGTATGCTCTGGGTATGAGCTTTGGCCATTTGATATATTTGTTCAGGATACGTATGGGTCGACCTAGTATTTGATTTGATTCGATTTGTTTGGCGGATTAGTGACGTATGTGTCGTGTCGTCGTATCTTATCCGATTTGATTTGTATACATCGTACGGCACCGATGTATTTTGTTAGCCTTTGGCTATTTGTATTTGAGCTCAGTATGAAATTGTTATCTTACAACCATTTGATTCAGCCTTATTTGTTTGGGATTCTTTTGGCTATAATTATTCGATTGACAGTGTTAGTCATTTGTAAATGGACTCTCAAATTTTGATCTATTCGTAATTCGTTTGTAATTCACATGTGTTCATTCATTCAACTCTTTTAGATTCATTACTTATTGTGATATATTTATTCATCTTCATATCCGTACTGGGCAATTGGCTCACGCTGTGTTCTTTTTTCGGCAGGTACTCAGGGGTTATCAGGATATGTGGGATGAGAGCTACCTTTGATCCAAATGAGTAGATTAGTTTTTGAGAATTACTATTAGACTTGGTGTTCTTAATATTTTGTTAATGGATGTTTGGGCCATTTTGGCATTTATTTCTTATTAGTAGATATTATGTAAGTGTTGAGTTCCTTTTATTTAAATTGGAGTATGTGACAATTAGTGTTCAATTTCATTGGAGATATTTTAAGATTTATTTGAGGTTTGTATTTATTATATTTGTGCGTGACATCCCTTTTTCCTTTTGGGAAAGGGGGTGTTACAGAGTTGGTATCAGAGCTTAGGTTATGATCTTGTAGATTGCCTTTTAGGCTTGACCTGTGAGTTATGGGTAGACCACTGGGTAGATATAAGATTTGTATTGCGTTTGATTTTCGTTCTGCATAAATTTGGCCTTGATTATTTGTTTTGATCTGTTTGTTCTTATTTGTTGTTTTGTATCATAGATTGCTCGTAGGTCTTCGAGAATTGCTGGCAGACAGGATAATAATGGTAGGAGGGGTCAGAGGCAGCCTCAGGTTGAGGCTGTTAACCAAGGTGGAAACGATGGGAATCAGGGTAATGCGACAATAACCCCGGCTATGGTTGAAGCAATGGTGAATGAAGGCGATTCTGTGGTAGTAGCACTTGTGCTATCGCGAGGGTATTCCGCAGATGCAAGGAAATCAGCATGCAAATGGCATGGGGGATGATGCAGAGATACAACAGCATGAGAAAAATGTTCCTCCTAAGGATCAAATGGGTCAACAAGTGCAACCGTTGTATGTGTTATTGGAGAGGTTCATTAAGCAGAAGCCCAACTCTTTTCGTTTTGCTCCAACTCCAATTGATGCGGAGAACTGGATCGCCCACTTGGAGAAGATTTTTGATCGTTGAAGGCTACACAGAGAGATGGATTTATGGATGGACTCATATGGAACGATTTTTGTGACCTTTTCTATCGTGATATTTCCCAAACGCCGATAGGAGGATCATCGTCGAAATTTGTGTCCATTCGACGGAAGGATGATGAGACTATTCTTGATTTCATAGCGAGGTTTACAAGATCGGGGTGGTTTCTTGGGTTCGATAAATTTGGGACAATGTTGGGTAAAATCTAATTACGTACAACACGCAAGTATACGTGTTCAACAAGTAATAAAGTGATAAGTTGAGTATCATTCCCACAGAGAATTAGTTAATAAAAATCACCAAGTACTAACCCGTAACCAACTCAATCTTATTTAAACGAATGAATTTTAAATTATATAAATTAAACTACTATTAAATTCCACTAATTAAATTAAGACTATGGAGATTTAAGATCACAACTTCACTTATTGCTTCATTTAAGTTAACACACTTCTCATCAATTATTCTCTATTTCGAATTGTTAATCAAGAACACTAAAGTAGAGTTAACCACCTCTCGTGCACTAATATCGTATTAACGTCAATCCACAATTAAGATAGAAATCCGTTAAACACCTTAATCAACTAACCCACTATATCTCTATGTGAATTACAATTGAAGAAGGTTTAAGAATAAGTTCTCTATCCGATTACATGCGATGTCAAGCATATCTCTACCTTAACACTCATCAAGTTTAAGCTATTAACAAAATCCTGAACACATGCTATCATGATTAGATCTAAATCAATACTTCATCTCTCGAGTTCATATAGATTATCACAGTAATTGATGGCCAATCAATTAAACAATTAAGTCCAAATCACAATAGACAATCCTCACGATAGAACATAACAATTGATAATGAAGCATATTAAAATAAACTACACAATAAGATCCATTGTAATCTCAAACAAAGAATTAACTCATTGAATTAAAACTAAGAATCCACAATTGAATAAACAATAAAAGACAAAGATAGAAGAAGATGAGAAGATATAATCTATTGTCTGTAGATTTAATGCTCTCTCCTTGCTCCTACTTTGAATCTTCAATGGTCTCCAAGTTGCTTCAATCTCCAAATCTAATAAGAACTAAGGTTTTTCCCAATCTACTCTACTCTAATCTAATGGAATTCTTCCTCTCACTCCCTCTAATCCTTGTCATTCTCCTCCTTTTATATGTCTCTTTATATGTATTTAAGTCCTCTTGAAAGTCCTTGAATCAAACAGCTCGAACCAATCCTAATCGGACTCAAATTCGGACAAAATCTACTCTTTCTGCGCGTACCCAAGTCCCAGCTTTCTATTTCCCTTTGTAATAGCAAGCCCCGGCTTGCTATACTACTGATTTCGCATTTTGGACCCCAAGCCCCGGCTTGGGTATAAGGCATAAAAGAGCAAGCCCCGGCTTGGGTGCAAGCTGCTAATTATTTTTTCTGCTGCAGTGTCCTCTGGTAAAATGGCCATAACTTTTGATCCGGTAGAATTTACGGGGCCTGCCACCTATCAAATCGAAGATATCGAATAGCTATACAACTTTAATTCTTTGAGGTTTGAGAAATAACGAACGGATGAAGGTCGAAATTGGACTGGAAGTGACTGCTATGCAAATGACCACCAAAAACAGCGAAATTCAACGTCCATTTGTACAAATGTCATAACTCTGGCATCCGAACTCCGATTGGAATGATTCAAGATGTCCTGGAAAACTAAGAAGATTCTCTAAAATATAGTCCAAGTTCCAAGCCAAGAATATGAAATGAATATGAAAGCCCAAATGATGTCCGGATTATTTTTCTTTGTATTTTCCTTACTTTTCCTTACCAATAGTCGCTCACACCGCTTCCAAACGTATAACCTACAAATTGAACACACAATGCATGAAAAGTAACTAAGACACATAAATATAAGCAACTAATTCAAGTAAAAGATACTGGATAAGTGGATATAAAATCTACTTATCAGACAGCTGCACAGTAGGCAGAAAAGTTTAAATGGGCTTTGAAATATGAGTATAGGAGATCGATCATCCACACCATATTTACAGATGTATCACAGGTGGCCAATGCAGCTAAGAGTGTGGAAATGGAGCACAAGGACTTTCGAGCTTCCAAATCAGAAGGGAGTCAAAAGAAAGATAGAGATGACTGACAAATGAAAGGCAAGGAATGGGGCGGTTGGCGAAATCGAATAGAAGGCAAAATAATTGGAATGAGCCTCCATCGAATTGCCGATTTAATCCTCGAAGGATTTTGCTTACCCAATCGCAAGAGAGGTGGTCGTGGAGGTCGGTGACGTGGTCGTGTGGCAATTTGGAGGCGAGATCAAAATAAGGGATTTCAATGAGCAGGGGTTTCAGTGAGAATCAAAAAAAAAGTCGATCGCCAACATGGTCAAATTCAGGGGCGGTATCCAGGACCGGCAGGTGGGGGCAATCCGAACCTTTTGCCACTTCTACCTGGTCCATTTGCTACTTGTGGTGGGTATCATCGTCTTTGGTAGAGGCGTCTTTATAGAGCGAGGGCTTGTTTCTTATGTGGACAAATGGGACATAGAGTAAGGGACTGCCCAGTTCAGCGTGGTAATGTGGGAGGCGGTAATGCTGGTAATGGTGGTCAGCGCAACACGGGTGGGAGAGTATTTACATTAACAGCTAATCAGGCGACCCAAGCACCAGGTACTATTTCAGGCATTCTTCTTGTAGGAAATCGTGAGGCATCAGTTTTGTTTGACACTGGATCTACACACTCTATTGTTGCATTTTCATTTGTTCGTCATCTTGGAGTGTCTTCTCAAATATTAAATCCTCATTTGTCTATTGCTACCCCGATGGGGAATTTTGTGATTATTTCTGAGCACTTTCACGAGTGTCCTTTGAAGTTAGGGAGGAGAGTGTATACAACTAACTTACTTTCGATGGTGATGTATGATTTTGATATTATCTTAGGTATGGATTGGCTGAGTAAGCATCAAGCCACTATTGATTGTCAGGCGAGGAAAGTTATTTTTGGACCCTTAGACACTCCAGAATTTGAGTTTCAATGTTCAAAGCCGAATGGTGTTGTAAAGTTGATCTCAGCTTTGAAGGCGAGCAAAATGATTGCTAAGGGGCATGATTGTTATTTGGCTTATGTGAAGGATACCTCGAGGGATGAGGCCCAACTTGATGACTATCCAATTGTGCGAGAATTTTCTGAGGTATTTCCTAAGGATCTGCCAGGATTGCCACCGCCAAGGGAAGTTGAGTTTACTATTGACCTCATTCTTGGAGCGGAACCTATCTCTAAGGCACCCTATAGAATGGCTCCATTAGAGTTACAGGAGTTGAAGGAACAATTGCAGGAGTTGTTAGATCGTGGATTCATTAGACTGAGTGTATCGCCATGGGGTGCTCCAGTCTTATTTATGAAGAAGAAGGACGGATCTATGAGATTGTGTATAGATTATAGGGAGCTAAATCGGATCACTATCAGGAACAGATATCCATTGCCATGGATAGATGGCCTTTTTGATCAGCTCCAAGGGGCAAAGTTCTTCTCAAAGATAGATTTGAGGTCGGGGTACCATCAGTTGAGGGTGAGGGAAGAGGACATTCTAAAAATAGCTTTTCATACTCGGTATGGGCACTATGAGTTTTTAGTGATGTCTTTTGGGCTGACTAATGTTTCGGCAATGTTTATGGATATGATGAATTGGGTTTTTAGCGAGTATTTGGACCAATTTGTCATTGTCTTCATTGATGACATTTTGGTGTATTCCAAGTCTAAGGAGGAACATGAAGAGCATCTTCATATTGTTTTGGGGGTTCTGCAAAAGAATAAGTTATATGCTAAGTTCTCCAAATGCCAGTTTTGGTTAGAACATGTAGCATTTTTGGGACATGTCGTGTCTGCTGAAGGTATTAAGGTGGATCCTGCGAAGGTTGAGGCTATCACTAATTGGCCAAGACCTACCACGGTAACTGAAGTAAGGAGTTTCTTGGTTTTGGCAGGGTACTACAGGCGATTTGTGGAAGGTTTCTCTTTGTTAGCTTTGCCATTAACTCAGTTGATGAAGAAGGGCATAAAGTTTTTGTGGAATGAG
Organism: Panax quinquefolius; assembly: GCA_020205615.1. NCBI lineage: Eukaryota > Viridiplantae > Streptophyta > Magnoliopsida > Apiales > Araliaceae > Panax > Panax quinquefolius. The sequence continues at coordinate 108,053,484 of CM035158.1, read as the reverse complement.
GAACATGAGAAAAGTTTTGAGGAGCTTAAGAAGAGGCTTGTGTCGGCTCCAGTGCTTACATTACCGTCGGGGATAGGAGGTTATCAGATTTACAGTGATGTTTCCAAGAAGGGATTATGGTGCATTTTGATGCAACATGGAAAGGTAATTGCTTATGCTTCCAGACAACTTAAACCTTATGAGGTAAATTATCCTACCCACGACCTGGAGTTAGCAGCAGTTATTTTTGCCTTAAAGATTTGGAGGCACTATCTATATGGAGAGACTTGTGACATTTTCACCGACCACAAGAGCCTTAAATACATTTTTACTCAGAAGGAGCTTAATATGAGGCAGAGGCATTGGTTGGAGCTTCTCAAGGATTATGATGCCAGGATTCAGTATCACCCCGGTAAGGCTAATGTGGTTGCAGATGCTCTTAGCCGGAAGAGTTCAGGGAGTGTAGCTGCCTTGGTTACACAACCTCAACTTATCTCGGATATGGAATGTGTGGGTTTGGAGCTATATGCTAGAGGTTCTGATGGTTTGGTAGCAGGTATGAGGGTGGAACCTTCTCTTATTTTGCATATCAAAGAAGCCCAAAAGGAGGATGGCGAGTTGTGGGTTGTAGCGCAGAATATGGATGAGGGTAGGCAACCAGAGTTTCGCATTGATGAGCAGGGTGTGATATGGTTTGGTAAACGATTATGTTTTCTAGTGGATCCAATGGGCAGTGTTGATTGAAGCTCATAGTTCGCCATTTTTTATTCATCCGGGGTCTACAAAGATGTATAAGGATCTGAAGGAGAATTTTTGGTGGAGTGGAATGAAAAGGGATGTATCAAAATTTGTGAGTAAATGTCTTACTTGTTAGCAGGTGAAAATAGAGCATCAGCGGCCTGGTGGTTTGTTGCAACAGTTAGAGATTCCCGTGTGGAAATGGGATGACATTTCGATGGACTTTGTGATTGGATTACCGAGGACTCTTAAAAAGAATGATGTTATTTGGGTGGTAGTGGATCGTTTGACCAAATCGGTGTATTTTCTGGCTATTCGTGAGAATTTTTCGGTGAATAAGTTAGCATATATTTTTCAACGTAAAATTGTTAAGCTTCATGGGACACCAGTTTCTATTGTTTCGGATCGGGATCCGCGGTTTACTTCTCGATTTTGGAAAGGATTTCAACAAGCTTGGGGAACGCGACTCAACTATAGTACAACTTTTCACCCGCAGACAGATGGACAATCAGAGAGAATTATTCAGACATTAGAAGACATGTTGCGATCTTGTGCTTTAGAGTGGACATAAAACTGGGATGATTATTTGAGTTTGGTGGAGTTCGCATATAATAACAGTTGGCAAGCTAGTATTGGTATGGCTCCTTTTGAAGCTTTGTATGGTAAGAAGTGTCGAGCTCCGACTTGTTAGGATGAGGTTGGAGAAAGGGTAATAGAAGGACCCGATTTGGTTAGGATTACTACGGAGAAGGTAGCAGTGGCTAAAGAAAAGTTGAAAGAAGCTAGATCGCGGCAAAAGAGTTATGCTGATATTCATAGGAGGGCTCTTGAATTCACGCCTGGTGAATACGTGTTTTTGAAAGTTTCTCCATGGAAAGGTGTTCGAAGGTTTGGTTTGAAAGGGAAGCTTAGTCCGCGGTTCATTGGCCCTTTTGAAGTCCTTGAGAGAGTTGGAGAAGTGGCATATCAGGTGGCTTTGCCTCCACAATTATCTCATGTGCATAATATTTTTCATGTTTTGGTGTTAAGGAAATATAACTATCATCCGCTTCATGTTGTGCAATACTCGTTACATAAGATTCAAGAAGATCTTACTTGTGAGGAAGAAGCCGAGACGATTCTAGATCGTCAAGAACGGATTATGAAGAGGAAGACAATTCCTTTTGTTAAAGTCTTGTGGAAAAACCATTCGGAGCGAGAAGCTACTTGGAGGATTAGGTACGTTCTATTCTATTCGAGCGGAATATCCACATCTTTTTGAAAATTAGGTACGTTCTATTCTTTTGATTCCGGGGACGGAATCCTTTTTAAGGGGAAGGTGATGTAATACCCAATAAAATAATAATAAATATTCAAGTAAGCTTTAAAATATTTAATTGGGCTTTTCTTATATTTGGGTCAAACTGTAGTTAATTTATTTGGGCCATTAAAATTAATTGGGTCTAAAATATATTTGTGTAATTTTAAATCCTAATTAAATTAGAAGAATTAAAAAACATGTTAATTAATAATTATATCATTAAAACCTAGCTATACCTTATTAAGTCTGGTGAAATAAATCGTGGGTATAGAACTAAAAAGAGAAGAGGCGGCGGCAAGGGAGATTGATCAGAAGGGAAGAAACTAAAGCAGGTCCTTTCTTCTTTTTATTGGGTTGTGGGTATAAATTTAAGGCAAGTAATTTTTTTTTTTTTTTTTTTTTTACAATATGTGATAGTACTATGAATATGATTTGTTTATTCCCTAGAAATATATTACTTTGATTGGACCTATCATTTTAATTGAATGACTGATGAGAGTGTGAGCATAAATATGTGTGAATATGTATGTTACTTGGTGCAATTCGTTGTCATATATATATATATATATATATAACCTGTGATTTCATACTAATTATATATATATATCTGCATGTTAGTTATATATATTAATATTACATTTTAGTTAGTTATATAAATATATACATATATTCTTGATTTAGTTTTGTCATATTTCGTCTTATATATATATATATTTGTAAAACTTTAAAAGAGGAAAGTGATAAATAATATTATAATATTGTTATTATAATTAATTTTTTTTTATTACAAACTGAATATAATATATTAAAAATTATTGAAGTTATGAAAATATAACTTGTACGAGTTCGTAATTTAATTATATGCTTTATATTTTATTTTTATAATTAGATCGGATTGGAGGAGTTTAGCGGGTGATATTTGGATTCGATGAATTATTTTGGTACTACATTAAGGTACGGATTCCGTACTTTTTTAGCGATATTCCTTTAAATTTAATTCGTTCATTTTGTACTCGTTTAGAAATTTGGTATTGCCTCTCGGGATTATTCCTTGTTGTCAAAATTATTGAGATAGTTTCGTTTTGGCGTTGATATTTTAATTCGTATTTGTACTCTTTGAACTAGTTAATCGTGTTAATATGTTTTGGAGACTTTATTTGTTTATACCAGTGTTCGTATATTTTCGTTCACACTCGGAGTTGTTTTGATTATTGATATCTCGTCATAATTGGGTATGTTTGTATTTGATAATTCGATTTCATTTGAATATGGTCATGTAAGCGTTGTGATTTGAACCCCTTTTGGCTTACATTTTGTAGTTTGATCCTTAGGGTATACTTGAGCTAACCACCTGTAGGGGTACCACATGCATGTCCTCTTGACACAAGGGCATGACACCTTCCGTGGCGGTGTGATTAGTCCACGACGTATCCTTTTGTATGCTCTGGGTATGAGCTTTTTCCATTTGATATATTTGTTCAGGATACGTATGGGTCGACCCAGTATTTGATTTGATTCGATTTGTTTGGCAGATTAGTGACGTATGTGTCGTGCGTACTATCCGATTTGATTTGTATACATCATGTTGCCGATGTATTTTGTTAGCCTTTGGATATTTGTATTTGAGCTCACTATGAAATTGTTATCTTATAACCATTTGATTCAGCCTTATTTGTTTGGGATTCTTTTGGCTATAATTATTCGATTGACAGTATTAGTCATTTGTAAATGGACTCTCAAATTTTGATCTATTCATAATTCGTTTGTAATTCACATGTGTTCATTCATTCAACTCTTTTAGATTCATTACTTATTGTGATATATTTATTCATCTTCATATCCGTACTGGACAATTGGCTCATATTTGTGTTCTTTTTCCAGAGTAGTGTCGGGGGTGATCAGGATATGTGGGATGAGAGCTACCTTTGATCCAAATGAGTAGATTAGTTTTTTAGAATTATTATTAGACTTGGTGTTCTTAATATTTTGTTAATGGATGTTTGGGCCATTTTGGCATTTATTTCTTATTAGTAGAGATTATGTAAGTGTGGAGTTCCTTCGATTTAAATTGGAGTATGTGACAACTAGTGTTCAATTTCATTGGAGATATTTTAAGATTTATTTGAGGTTTGTATTTATTATGTTTGTGCGTGACATCCCTTTTTCCTTTTGGGAAAGGAGGTGTTACAGTTATCGTATAATAATTAAGAACTAATATTATTAATTACTATATTGAGTAAATTTTATGTGCACAAATAGTGCACAAACAATTATGTATTAATGTAGTTAAAGGGCATTGATATTATGGAAAAATGATATTTCTATATGAGTCTCTCTCACATAGTTGTGAAACTCACTCACTATTTATGTCAGAGAGATCATGTAAAAATATTATTTTCTCATGTGAAAATATCAGTTCTTTAATTAAACGGTAGAATTCATATATTCTCTGTTCCAAATTATAAGATCACTATTAACTTTCTAAAAGTCAAATTGAGACCTTTTTAAAATTTAAAATGAATATAATTCATTTAAGATTTAAAAATAATAAAACATACAACTAGTGGTACTTTTTTAGTATTTTGTGATATTTATAATTGTATTGACATAAATTAAAAATTCATCTCAATTTTGAGTTTGAAAATATTTGAAATTGACTTTACAAAAGATAATATTGATCCTATAATTTGAAACGGATGGAGTATTAATTTTTCTTTGTTTGTGCATAATTTGTGCACAACTGTTTGTGCATAATTGTTCACATAAAACTACTATTAATATATTTGTTACTTCGAAACGTAATAAATTTATATTAATTTTAAATTTTAATATGTTATAAAATGACTTAAAAAATAAAAACGTATTACTAATTTTTATACAAAAGGAATATTGTTGGTTATTGGATCTAAACCGGTGCATCCATGGTTTATGGTTCATTGTTTAGATACAATGAACATGTGTTATTATCTCTATATTAATGTGCCCAAAATTTAATTAATTAAATAATATTAAAAAAAAATGACTCATTTTGCTCTCTCTCTCTCTCTCTCTCTCTCTCTCTCTCTCTCTCTCTCTCTCCTATTTCCATCTTCCCTAATCCTTCAAATTGTTTTGTTCTTTCAAATTTGGAAATTTCAGCACCTTGGATTTGGAAAGTGAGTTGCTTTTATTTAGTTAAAAGATTCTTCAAACAAATAGTAGTTAATTAGTTTATCCAACAACACTTTTTTTTTGTCCGTTTTTCATTTTATTCTTCAACAAGCAATAGTTAATACATATATCGTATTTATAAAAATAATAAATTAAAATTGTATCTATAATTTAACAAATTATATGTATAATTTTTACAACTTAAATCTTGCCAATTATAAATTATATCATAAATTATAAATTTCACGTCTTAAATTTTACAAATTATATCACAACTTAAATTTTACAAATTGTATTTATAATTTTAAATTGTATTATAATTTATATCTTATTTCTACGATATTAGTTACTATTTTTTTAAAGGGCTAAAAATTATTAATTTTTTATTTTTTATTTTTTGGGGGGCTGAATCATGAATATGGTGGTACTTGATGTAACAGAACTGTAAATAATCATTTTTTAAATTAAGTCAAACCGTATATTTATACAGTCAACTGGTATTAAATACATAAGACCCGATCAGATTCTTGGGTGGGTCGGGTATTCCAGCTAATTTTAGCTGAATTCCGAAATTAGGGGCTAAATTATATCAAATTACACTTGATGTAGTAAATTGTAAGTCCTAATTTTTTGGGGGCCAAATTATGAATTTGATGGTACTTCATGTAACCGAAGTGTAATTAGTCCAATATATATTAATACTTGTGTTTTAATATATATATATATATATATATATATATATATATATATATATATGCTACACTTTCTCCTCATGTATATAGCTAGATAATGCTGAAGTTAACAAAACAACAAGCAAGAACATTAGCATAGTATTGTAAGCCATTAGAGGTCTCATGTATGCTTGAAAGTTTGGTAGCTACACGAACTGTGAATACATATTTGGTACTCATTCTAACGTAGTCCATATTATCGCTGAGATAATTGTTCGTTGAGTTCGTGATCTAGCCGTTCGTTGTTTGTGGGCATTCACTTCAAGAGGTAACTAGAAAAATAATTTTTTTTGGTTTATATCCGCTGCAAGTATACTATATATTCTTACATTGGTATCAGAGCTATCTTATGCTAGAATTCGTGCTATATATGTTATCCATGATGCCATGCATGTGCTTTATGTTCTTTGTTACAAAAATAAAGCTTAAATAGCATGATAATGGTAGAACATGATAGATATATTATTTGAGTCTGAAATACCAGTATGTTCTAGCTTCTATGATGATAATACAGCCTGTAAAATTTTGTTCAAATTGGTTTTGTATTTTGAAAGATATTTCAAACCCTAATTGCTTGTAAATATTTTTCAAAATCTAAAAATATTTTTCCTCGAAGTTCGTATCAAAGTTTTGACCTCATGGTTGCAAAGAATTTTTCGATACGATTCCGTGGATATATTATTTGCATTTTTTAGACTTAAAAAGAATAAATTATGACCGTTTTAAAAAAGGGTATCAAATTATAATTTTCCACTTGAAAACCCTAATTGGAGGTTGAAGCGTTGACCCGAGTGCCTAGTTTCAACCCAATAACCCGGATCATGACCTGTGGTCTGACTCGTTTGGCAATTTTTTATTTAATTTCTAGAAAATGATTTATTAATTGTTTTTGGTATGGAAATTAATTTAAAAATAGTTATATTGATTATTAAATTCTAAAAATTTTACAGAAAAATTAATTATTAGTAGATAATTAATGTTTTCGAGTGGAATTTTTTAATGTTAATATATTTTGGTATTTTTGGCTAATTTCTAATTAATTATACAATGGTTTATTAATTTTGATAATTAGCAAATTGATCAGAAAAATTCCAAGAAAATTTCAGTAACCTTTTGATGATGGTTATATATTGTAGTAAATTTTTTGGAAGGAATTAACAATTTTTGGTAAATATGGTTAATTTCCAATTAATTATAGGATGGTTAATTAATTGTGATAATTATCATAAAAATTCCAAAAAAATTGTAGTAACTCTTTTGCGAGGCTAATCTACTTTATAAAAATTTTGGTAGCTATAATATGTGTTTGACATGGTGTTGCATATTATTTGGAATAAAATGAATAATTATGAAAACACAATTTATTTTTTATAAATTTTATATTGTTAGAAATTTTAAAAAAATATCGAGAATGTTTTTTTATGAATAAATGATATGTTAAAATTTTTACGGTAGCAATATAGTGTAATTGACATATTATTGTATATTATGTGGTATAATATCATGTTTTATTTAATCTTTTTAAATATTTAGAATATTTAATATGCAATTGATTTTATCTATTCTTTGGTATGCATATAAAGAATTATTTAGAATGCCATGGGCACTTATATATGCTTGTACTTAGTGGGAGGAATTTAAGTTTTTGAAATTCTATACAAATCTTTACACTAAATAAACAATAATAAAATGATTAAATATACACACAAATTGTGATTCCCAAGCTTAGCATTATTTTAGTAATTTTATTTTATGTGGCAAAGATAAGTTAGTACTGTGGTCAACTCTTAAAATTTCCTAAAAATGTTTTCTTAATCGTTTAGATGACTTCAAAACAAATTATTGCTAATCTTAATAAGGGTAAGAAGTTCGATGGGGATAACTATGATGTATGTCATCGTAAGGTCCGTTCTTGAAGAGTTAGAAGTGGAAGAGACTCTACTAAATAATCTAAACCAACTGGTGATAATGCTGAAAATATTGAAAAGCAGCCTATGAAATTTGGTGCAAGAAAGATAAAATTGCTCACATTACTTGTGAGGCACCCAAAATAGGTCTACACAACCCATTCTGAGTCGTCAAATACATGGTACATAATCCAAATACAAACTTCCTATAAACAACTATTAACTATCGTGTAAAATACGACAAAACATAAGCTGTGAGTTTCAATACAAATATTGTCTCGTAGACAATATCCAAACTAAAATAAAGTCCTCATTACAATTATTGTCACATTATTTTATAGAATAGTGAGGACTACTATAGTAACCATCTTGGACCATCAATCCATTCCCCGACTAGTCTCAGCTATATTTTCATTTTTTGAAAAGAACAATGAAAGAAAAGGGTAAGCTCAACTAGTCCAGTAAAGAATATTATGACTAAGATAATGTAAAACAAATTATCCTTAGTCCTCAACAGGGAAAAATTTGATAGAATACAATAAACAACAAGTGTTAGATCAACAACTGCAACGAAAATAGCAATATATTAGAAAAGTTAAGTAGAGCATGATGTCTACTATCTTCTATGATTTAAAAGTCCATCATCAATATTTTTTCCATGTAACACCAATCAATAATTATTTCCAATAAAAAAATTATCTATGCACTAAGGGCCAAAGATAATTGTTTGTATCACCAGTGTCATAATCATGCCAAAAATCTGTCCATCTATGCACTACAGGAGAAAGAGGACTTTCACCACAAACCTTTATCTGTAACATTAAAGTTCATGATTATACCAATACAAAATCCCTGGTCATAATTATACCAATCAACAGTCCATTTTGCACTACAGGCCAAATATGACTTTCACCACAATATAAGCATGATGATGACAATGATATAAAGAATGAATCAAGTGAGATCAATGATAAATATTAGAGATTTATAATTTAATTTATCTAGAGTTCAATAATGTCCAAATTATCAACATGATCACCAATTGTGGACTAAAATTCAATAATGATATTTAAGATTTAAATTTCAAAGATAATTTGGACAAAGAAAAGAAACTAAATTCCTTTATGAATAGTACTCTGGCATGAATAGTACCCTGACATGAATAGTACCTCGATATGAATTGTACCCCAGATGAATAGATTAAAATTTAATAAAAAAGTTCAGAACAATATTTCAATGAAATGATATTAGATGAAGAGCAAACTATTAATGATATTCTACTAATTTCAGGGATTTTCACCCTTGAAAAATAAGGTTATGAAAACAAACAATAATTTTGTACCTTAAATGGAGAAAAATATGAAATAAAATGATATCCCTTGGCGAGTACAAAAGAAATGATATCACATACGAGTATAAAAGAATATACGAAACTGCAAATGAATTTTCACCCGTCATGCGGTAATCCGTGTAGATAGATTATTTCCACAATTTAATAAAGAATGAATACGAAGGGTTATTCACCAGGCACGCGTTAATCCGCGTAGAAAGGTTATTCCCACAGATTAATAAGGAATATAATGACAACCCTTATGAGTATGAAGAAAATACAATCCTTTACCTTAGTAGGAGACTAACTATGACTGGTATGAAGAAGATTATCTTGAGGAATTCTTGCACTATTTGTTACACTCAAAGTATCCTTATACTAAAAAAAATACGCACAATATTATAAAAGACTAATTCTCTAATTCTGGTGAGATTTTTATTTCTTAACTAAGCAACCTATTTATAGGAGAATGGCAGAACATTATTTAAAAGAAAATCACAGACAAACAATAAAGAAAACTCATGGACGAATTCGGTGAAAATTTAATTTTACTATGCATCACTATGCAATAAAATATTCTAATAAAAAAAAATTATATAAAATATAATATATTCTATTTATATTCTAATAAAATAAATAACTTTATATATATTATAAAAAAATTCTGTTTTATTACTATTATAATAATAATAAAATAAAATTGAGATAACTTTCTACTGATGGTTTGATAAATTGGCACATGAGGGTCCATGGAATAATAAGTCAAACTTACAACAAATAATTTATGACAAACCCTTCTATTTTTATCAAAAATTGAATAAATTACTACCACAAATCACTTATCTTTAATCAACACATTTTTAATCTTACACCAATTATTCATCATTAATATTATAACTCACAATATTGACAACCAGATCGTTCCCAGGAAAGAGGGGGCTTTCCGGTATGGATTTCTCCTTGCTGGGGCACAATTAAATAACTTAACCCCTTTCCTCGACAGAACTTTTTAGATATTGTCAATAATGCTAATAATAATATGATTAGCTGTGTCGTGTCAATTATTGATTTAGTAATATAAAATATTATAAAATTTTCACATATCACCCATTACTATAGCATTTATTAAATTATCACCTTACTAGTTAAAATACTATTTAGAAAAAATTAAATCTTTATTCATAAAATTTGGGGTCTTACAACCTCCCCTCCATATGAAATTTCGTCCTTGAAATTGATGTACGTTCCTGGTATGTCGAAGAGGGGAGGATACCTTATTTTCATTTCAGATTCTCACTCCTAAGTCATTTTCTCAATATCATGGTTTCTCCATAAAACTTTGATTTAAGGTATAACCTTTGAGCATATAATATGTTCCTTTTAATCCAAGATCTTGACAGGTACCTCCTCATACGTTAAATCTTCTGTTATTTCATCTGGTTCTAATTCAATAATGTGGTTTGGGTCTTTCACATATTTACGTAACATAGATATGTGAAAAACGTTATGAACACGAGACATACTTGGCTGTAAGGCGAGTCTATAGGTCACAGTTCCTACTCGGTCGAGGATTTTAAATGGACCAATGAATCAAGGGTTGAGCATTCCTTTCTTTTCGAATCTTGTAACTCCTTTCCATGGAGAAAAACTTAATAATACATGATCTCCGACATTAAATTACACGTCCCTTCGATGAAGATCATCATAACTTTTTTGTCGATCTTGCGCTATTTGTATACGTTGCCGGATCATTTGAATCATTTCCATAGTCATGCGTACCAATTCTGGTCCCAACAATGTGTTAAGTTTTATGAAAATCAAAGACAATCAAATTGCAAAATTAGCAAAAGTAAAATAAAATCAGATTTTAAAATTTTTCACAAAACAATTACCCGGATCATCCTTTATGTATATTATTAATTAAAACGAAGATTATGGAATCATACCCTTATAGATACGAGCTTCTAGGGGTACGAGTTCAACTCCTATTTCTCCGCGATCTCCTTGAATCTCTGGGTAGATTCTTTCATTTGATCAATGTTAGCCACCCAAGTATATAGCCTCTAGAGGTGATCCACCAAGGAAAAAGAAAGTTCTATTGGCTAAAACCCTAGTTTTCTATCTCTGTAGAAAAAAGGGGGCTTACTCTCCAACAATTGGAATCACTTATATCTTGATATCTGATATAAGACTATTCTTATAATGATATCAGTTAAACCTTCTAATCTAGTTAAAAAAATATGGTATTATTTATTTAATTAAACTCCTTTAATTAAATAGACTCCCTAATCTTATTAGGGATAATTAATTAAACTCTTTTAACTAATTTTGCCTCCTAATCCTATTAGAAATAAATGAGAGTACTTGTTTCCAAAAAAAATGAGAGTACTTATATTAAATTAATTCTAAACTCTTTTAGAAATTAAAAATAATAATAATTGTAATAATATTAATAAAACTCCTCTTATTAATTTATATTTAATATTTTCTAAATATTAAATAATAAATATTAAGCTATTTAATTTATTCTATCACCATAAATTAAATTAAATATATTTGACATATTATTACAATTATGCCATTAACTTCTTAAATAATTATTCTTCCTTTTATGGTGTGACCCTTTAGGTTCTCCATATTAAAACGGTTGTGAATAAATCAATTAGAACAATTCTAATCTTATTTAAATCAATTAATTAAACTATTAATTTATTTAAATAAATAATATTTATTTTACAATAGAGATATACCTCCCTAGCGATCAACGACTTTCCAAATAATATAGATTTCAACATTAATCATAAAAGAACCTTTGAGTAAATAGTTATCGAACAATTCAATCCTTCCACCATACAATGTCCCATTTAAATATAAGACATGAAATTACTGTCAAGTCTTATTTTATTTAATTATATGTATTTCGATTTCTAAATGCACAACTCCTAATGAATGCAAATTAGAAACTATTTTCTAATTTCATTTCACCTTGGCCAAGGATTCCTGGGTTGTCATTTATCGAATCACATAGGACATTTATCTTCTTTTACTATACTTAGTAGATTCTTTATTGATCATTCATTATCTCCATATATAATTTATTACACCCAAGCATACCCTTTGATATACTCTAAGAGTCTTAAGGAATAAGTCAAAGTGTAATTCATTATATATAAGATACTATGATGAGCTCAAGTCTAAGAATCATTTGTACTACTATCACTACATGAATTCCTATTGACAGGCAAGTAAAACTCCATTAGGTATTCCTTAGCCAGTCATGTTTAATGAACTTATTCTCCAATAAGTACCTATATACTTGCTTTAGTGTCTCCACACAAATGATCATGAGATCAATCATCCTCATCCAATGAGCAAGCAACATATGTACCAATCTATCTGGATTCACTAATCTCCTTTTTAGTAATTCATTGATTGGGAATATTTTAGTTTTAAGTTATCTAAGAATTTAGATCTCATTAGCATGATCTCATCATAATTCTAAAAGTATTGCTTAAAACTATGGGTTTATCACATATTATTAAAACAGCACCATGTAGATAATTCAATGCCTTTAATAAATAATTCTTATATTAATAAATAAATAAGATTGATTATAAAGTATATGCTTTATCATCATACATGATTGGCTTGTATGCATACTACTTTCACAATGTTGCTTCACCCATATCGTCTTAGCATACTGGAGAACGACACTTTCGTCCACACAATGCATCGAATGGAGGCATGCCTATACTTGCTTGATAACTGTTGTTGTTGGAGAATTCCACCAATGGTAAGTACTTGTCCTAACTTCCTTTGAATTCTAGTATGCAGAGTCTCAATAGATCTTCAAAATTTTGAATATTCCTTTCTGACTTCCCATCCGTCTGAGGATGATATGCACAACTGAATTGTAAATCCGTGCCCATAGCTTTCTACAAGCTAACCCAAAATCGTGAAGTGAATATAGGGTCTTGATCAGAAACTATGGATACTGGAATACCATAAAGTCTTACAAGCTCATTTATATACATACGAGCAAGATGTTCAAGTGAATAAGTTTCTCGTATAGGCAAGAAATGAGCAGACTTGGTTAATCTATCGAAAATGACCCAAATTGCATTTATGCCTTGAGAAAATTGGGAAGACCCGTAACGAAATCCATGTTGATGTGTTCCCACTTCTATTCTGGAATTTCAAGTGGTTGCAATGAACTTTTTTGGCACTTTATGCTCTGCCTTGACATGTTGACACGTTAAACACCTTGAGATAAACTCTGCAATCTCTCTCTTCATATTGCTCCACCAAAATGTATGTCGAAGGTCACGATACATTTTGGTACTTCCAGGATGGATTGCAAACGGTGTATTGTGTGCTTCCATTATGATTTTATACTTTAAATTAGAGTCGTTAGGAACACAAATTCTGGAGTTAACTCAAAGTATTCCTTCTTCGTCAATTTTTGCTTCTAGAATACCACCTTCTTGCACCTTTTTCTTCATATTCATCAGCTCTGGGTCTGTAACTTGAGTAGCGTTAACTTTATCGATTAAAGTCGGTTCTACTCGTATAATTGACATCATCACCTGGGTACTTGGAGTTTGTAACTCTATCTCTATACATCCTTTGTAAATTATACAAAATGGTCTTTTGTGTCAGCTACCACGTTCGCTTTTCTAGGATAATATTGGATGGTATGGTCGTAATCTTTCAACAGCTCAAGCCAACTTCGTTGCCGCATGTTGAGTCCTTTTGAGTGAAGAAATATTTAAGGCTCTTATGATCTGTATAGATCTCCACTTTCTCCCTATACAGGTAGTGTTTCCAGATCTTTAGTGCGAAAATGAATGCTGCCAACTCTAGATCATGAGTAGGATACTTCCTCTCATATTCTTTGAGTTTTCGTGAGCATAAGCTATGACTTTCCCATGTTGCATGAGAAAACATCCTAAACCTCTGGCTGAAGCATCGCTATAGATGACAAATCTCTCCAAACCTGATGGTATTGTCAGAACATGTGCTGAAATGAGTCTTCTCTTGAGTTCTTAGAAGCTCTTCTCACATTCCTCGCTCCATTCGAATTTTGTATCTTTTTAAGTTAGCTGATTTAATAATGTGGAGATTTGAGAAAATCCTTTCATAAATCTCCGATAATTACCTGCTAAGCCCAGAAAGCTATGTATTTTGGTTACTAACTTAGGTTGCTCCCAACTTTGTATTGCTTCAATCTTTGTCGGGTCTACTGATATTCCATGTTTCGATATCATGTGCCTAAGGAATGCTACTTCCTCAAGCCAGAACTCACATTTCTTCAACTTGGCATATAGCTTGTTTTCACGAAGCTTTTGGAGTATCAGCCTCAAGTGTTGCTCATGAACTTCATGGATTTTGGAGTAAATGAGGATATCATTAATAAAGACAACCATAAAATGATCCAAATATTCCTTGAATACTCGGTTCATCATATTCATGAAGGCAATAAGAGAATTAGTCAATTCAAAAGACATAACTAGGAATTCGTAATGCTCGTACCGACTTCTGAAAGCAGTCTTTGGAATGTCATCAATTTTAATCATTAACTGATGGTATCCGGAACGAAGATCGATCTTGTAAAAGAATTTAGCACCTTGCAACTGGTCAAACAGGTCATCAATATGAGGCAACGGGTACCTATTTTTGACAGTGACATGATTCAACTCCCGATAGTCAATACAGAGTTGCATACTCCCATCTTTCTTTTATACAAATAAAACAGGAGCACCCCAAGGAGATGTACTAAGACGAATGAAACCAATGTCTAACAGTTCTTGTAGTTGGGTTTTTAACTCCTGAAGTTCAATAGTAGCCATTCGATATGGGATTTTGGAAATGATTTTTGTACCGGGTTCAATGTCAATACAAAATTCGATTCATGTTCTGGGGGTAGGCCTGGAAGTTTTTCGGGAAATACGTCAGGAAATTTATTAAAAATAGAAATATCATTCAAATCTGACGTATTTTTATTTAAATTGGTGACATGGGCTAAGAAAGCTTGACTTCTATTTTTCAATAAACGAATGGCTTTATGGCTTGATATGATAGTGATTAACTTTAGTGGTTTGGTTGGTTGAATTCGCATAACAGGTTGGTTAGGAATATGAAAACTAACGACCTTACGAAAAAAAATCAATTTTAGCATGATAAGTAGTTAGCCAGTCAATTCCTAAAATCACATCAAATGTAAGTATTTTCAAAGAGATGAGATCAACAAGTAATGTGAGGGTGCCGATTTGAATCAAACAAGATTTATAAACTGTGGATGTAATGAAGGTTTCTCCAAACGGAGTTTCAACAGATAAATCAAAGTCTAAGTTCTCAGGGGTCAAGTTCAAACATTGAACACAAGTAGGTAAAATAAAAGAATGGGTAGAACCGGTATCTAATAATGCATAAACTTCGCAAGAGTTTATAATTAGCTTACTCGTGATAACTTCGTTCGGGTTCCTCGCTTTTTGGGAAGTCATGAAAAAAGCTCTCCCCTGAACCATCGACTCTGACTTGTCCAGGACAACCTTTGGTGTCACCATCCCAGTTGGACTTGACTTTGATATAGGCACACTCGAGCTATGTGACCTTCTTTTCTGCAATTGTAACACACTTTGGGTTTCTGCGTACAGTTTAGAATGATGTGTCCCTCCTATCCGCATTTGTAATATACGACTGGTGGTCGTTCTCCTTGTAAGACCCCAACTTTTATGAATAAAGATGAATTTTCCTATAAATATCATTTTGAATAATTATGGTGTGGAGTTGATATAATGTTATAGTCGTGGGTAGTATTTATAAATTTTGCAAAGTATGCAAGTTGTCATAAAATATTCGATTGGTCGGGGAATATTCGTTTTACCAGGGAATATTCGTATGACGACACAATCATTGGTGGACCCCAAAACGGAATTATTGTCGGAATGAGAAACGACGGAAATATTTTTTTATAAAAATAAAGGCGGAAGTTTTACCGTTAACTATTGAAATACCCCGTGGTAAAAGTACTGATGTCTGGCCCCCAAAATAGGTATACATCACCCATCTTGAGTCGCCAAATACATGGTACAAAATTCAAATACAACTTAATTATACAATAGTCGTGTAAAATACGACAAAACATAATCTAAGAGTTTTAATAAGAATATTGTCATCTAGACAATATCCACACTCAATGGAGTCCTCATTACATTTATTGTCACACTATTTTAAGAATAGTGAGGACTACTAATGCTATTATCATCGGACCGGTCACTTCGTTCCCCAACTAGTCCGGCTACGTTCTCATTTCTGAAAGAGAACGGTGAAAGAAAAAGGGTGAGCTCAACTAGACCAAGAAGAAATATTATGACTAAGATAATGTAGAATAAATTATCATTAGTCTTCAACAATGTTAAACTGATAAAATACAATAGACATCAAGTTTAACTGCAGCGGAATAAGCAATCCATTAGAAGAGTCAAGTAGAGCATGATATCTACTATCTTCTATGATTTAAAATGTTTTCATCAATTTTTTATCATTTGAGACTCGACTTAATAAATAAACCACATCATCGAGTCATCCTCACACTACGGGCCAAGGATATTCATTAAATCATCAATGGTCATGCGACTATACCGAATAATCCTCGGTCATAATCATACCAAAAGCGTCCATCAATGCACTACAAAGCTCTCGAGGACTTTTACCACATCATTTATAACATTATAGGTCATGATTATACCGAATAATCCCTGGTCATAATCATACCAAGTCCATCTATGCACGTAAGCCAAAGATGACTTTAATCACAATATAAACATGATGATGATGACAATGACATAATAATTTAATAAAACAAGTTCAAGAATAAATTTTAAAGATTTATAAGTTAATTTATCTTGAAATCAATTACGTCCAAATTATCATCATGATATTGCTTTGTGGAGTAAAATTCAAGAATGCTCAGAAGAATATTTCCATGAAAAGATACCGGATGAAACGCAAATATCCAGGATATTCTACTAATTTCATGGAGTATAGAAGCCAAAACTTTAACCAAATGAGTATCATAGAATATATGAAATTACAAATGGATTTTCACCCGCCATGCGGTAATCCACGTAGACAGATCATTTCTACAATTTAATAAGGAATGAATACGAAGGATCATTCACCATGCATGTGATAATCCACATAGACAGGTTATTCCAACATAATAATAAAGAATGGAACCAGGTCATGCGTAATCCGCATGACGAGGATATTCCAAGTAAATAATAAAGAATGGAATAAAGAAGAATTCACCATGCATGCATGCGATGCGATAGACCGCATGCAGATAAAAGTTATTCAGCGAATAATAAAGAATGGAACCAAGTCTAGCGTAATCCGCATTGAAGCATGTGATATTCCAACAGAATAATAAAGAATGGAATAACAAAAGAATTCACCATGCATGCGATAGATAAAGAACAAGTTATTCCAAATAATAATAAAGAATGGAACGAGATCTAGCGTGAAACGCATGAGACAGAAGAATTATTCCAAAGAATAATAAAGAATGGAATAATAAGAAGAATTTCACCATGTATACGGTAGATTGCAGACATGGGAGTTATTCCAATATAATAATAAAGAATGGAATATGAAGAATTTCACCATGTATGCGGTACTTTGCATAGACATGTTATTCCAACATAATAATAAAGAATGGAATAATGAAGCTCTCTTCATGAATCTGAAAGAAATAATACCCCTTACCTTAGAAAAAACTGGATATCTTTGGAGTAGAGAGGTAAGAGACTTCTCTTCTTCTTTCTCTCTATAATTTCTCTCTATAATAATTGCTTTTATAGCTTTAGTGAATTGGTGAGAAATGAAGGAAGAATGAGCTTCTATTTATAGAAAATATAGTTTCGATAATTACACGTTTTGGGGCTCAAAATATTACAAAGACAATACCTTCAACTTTTCTTTCATTTTTAATTTAGTCCTGCAAGTATTATCAAACTTGCACCACCTCCCCTAATAGTAAATAATGTGAATCAATAGTTCAATCATGTGAATCAATAGTTATAATCATGTGAAATATGAATTACAAAGATATAGTACCTCCATCTATACCTCCATTTTTAACTTAGTCATGCAAGTATTATCAATCTTGCACCAACTCCCCTAATAGTACAAGAATGTGAATCAATAGTAGTACACATGTGAACAAATAGTTATAATCATGTGAATTAATAGCAATTAATTGCTCATTTATCAGGTTAATTACCACCGGTGTCAAGTATAACTTCCAGACATCAATTAATATCGAAATAAATGTCGATTTCCACTAACACTAATAATTCCAACACAATGGAACTATCAATTTCATCTTTAATCAACACGAACTTATTCATCATTAATATTATAACTCACAATATTTAACAACCAGGTCGTTCCCAGGAAAGAGGGGCTTTCGATAAGGATTTCTCCTTATTGGCGCGCAATTAGATGACCAAACCTCTCCTTGACTGAACTTCTAGACATTGTAAATATTGCAATTTAATAATATGAATAACTTTGTCGTCTCAATTATTGATTTAATAATATATCATATAATGCGAGATGATCTTGTGACAATAATCGAATCAATAATAATATGAGAGATATGATGCGGCAATTATTGTAGCAATAATTGAGTATAAGCGAGTGACTTCTCACGTAAGCATCAATAATCAATCTGCGTGTGCTACTTATGCAACCACGCGTATTATCATTACTTTTTACTACTAGGGTAGTTCAGCGGTTTAACGATAAAAACTTTCGCCGTTATTTTTATAAAAAGATAATTATGTCATTTTCTAACTACGACAATACTTCCGTTGTGGGGTCCACAATGATTGTGCCGTCGTAACGAATATTCTCTGTTAAAACGAATATTTCCCGACCAATCGAATATTATATAACCACTTGCTTACTTTGCAAAATTTGTAAATATTACCCACAACTATAACATTATATCAAATCCACACCATAATATTCAAAAATATATTTCGAGAAAATTATTCTTTATTCATAAAAGTTGGGGTCTTACAACCTCCCCTTCTTATGAAATTTCATCCTCGAAATTAGGGTGCGTACCTGGTATGTCGAAGAGGTGAGGATACCTTGATTTCATCTCAGATTCTAACTCCCAGGTCATTTCCTCCACATCGTGGTTTCTCCACAAAACTTTGACTTGAGGTATAACTTTAGAGCGTAGAATATGATCCTTCTTATCCAAGATTTTAATAGGTAACTCTTCATACGTTAAATCTTCCTCTATCTCGTCTGGTTCTAATTCAATAATATGGTTCGGGTCTTTCACATATTTACGTAACATAGATATGTGAAAAACGTTATGAACACGAGACATACTTGGCGGTAAGGCGAGTCTATAGGCCACAGTTCCTACTCGATCGAGGATTAAAAATGGGCCAATGAATCGAGGATTGAGCTTTTCTCTCTTTCCAAATCTTGTAACTCCTTTCCATGGAGCAACACGTAACAACACATGATCTCCAATATTGAATTCCACGTCTTTTCGATGAAGATCAGCATAACTCTTTTGTCGATCTTGTGAGGTTTTTATACGTTGTCGGATCGTTTGAATCTTTTCCGTAGTCATACGTACCAAATCTGGTCCCAACAACGTTGCTTCACCCACCTCATCCCAGCATACTGGAGAACGACACTTTCTTCCATACAACGCCTCAAATGGAGCCATGCCAATACTTGCTTGATAACTATTGTTGTAGGAAAACTCCACCAATGGTAAGAACTTGTCCCAACTTCCCTTGAAGTCAAGGACACAGAGTCTTAATAAATCTTCAAGAGTTTGAATAGTCCTTTCCGACTGCCCATCCGTTTGAGGATGATATGCCGAACTAAATCATAAATCCGTGCCCATAGCTTTTTGCAAACTAACCCAAAATCTTGAAGTGAATCTTGGGTCTCGATCAAAAACTATGGATACTGGCATACCATGCAATCTTACGATCTCGTTTATATACATACTAGCAAGACGTTCAAGTGTAAAAGTTTCTCGTATCGGTAAGAAATGAGCAGACTTGGTCAATCTATCAACAATGACCCAAATCGCATCTATGCCTTGAGAAACCTTGGGAAGACCAGTAATAAAATCCATGGTAATGTGCTCCCACTTCCATTCTGGAATTTCAAGTGGTTGCAATGGACCTTTTGGCACTTGATGCTCGCCTTGACTCGTTGACAAGTTAGACACCTTGAGATAAACCCCGCTATCTCTCTCTTCATATTGCTCCACCAAAATGTATGTCGAAGATCACGATACATTTTGGTACTCCTAGGATGGATTGCAAACGGTGTGTTGTGCGCCTCCATCATGATTTTATACTTCAAGTCAGAATCGTTAGGAACACAAAGTCTGGAGTTGACTCGAAGTATTCCTTCTTCATCGATTCTTGCTTCCGAAATAGCACCTTCTTGCACTTTCTTCTTCATACGCATCAGCTCCAGGTCTGTAGTTTGAGCAGCTTTAACTTTATCGATTAAAGTCGGTTCCACTCGTATATTCGCCATCATCACATGGGTCCCTGGAGTCTTTAACTCTATTTCCATCCTTTCCAAGTCATACAAAATGGGCCTTTGCGTTGACAATATTGCACTTGCGTACCGCATATGATCTTCTACTCAATGCGTCAGCTACTACGTTCGCTTTTCAGGATGGTATTGGATGGTATGATCATAATCTTTCAACAACTCAAGCCATCGTCGTTGCCGCATGTTGAGTTCCTTTTGAGTGAAGAAATATTTGAGGCTTTTATGATCCGTATAGATCTCCACCTTCTCTCCATACAGGTAATGCCTCCAAATCTTAAGCGTAAAAACGACTGCTGCCAACTCTAGATCATGAGTAGGATAATTCCTCTCATATTCTTTGAGTTGTCGAGAGGCATAGGCTATGACTTTCCCATGTTGCATGAGAACACATCCTAACCCTTTGCCTGAAGCATCACTGTAGATGACAAATCCCTCCGAGCCAGATGGTATTATCAGAACAGGTGCTGAAATGAGTCTCTCTTGAGTTCTTGAAAACTCTTTTCACATTCCTCGCTCCAACCGAATTTTGTATCTTTTCGAGTCAAGCTGAGTTAATGGAGTAGCGATTCGAGAAAACCCTTCTACGAATCTCTCGATAATAACCAGCTAAGCCGAGAAAGCTACGTACTTTTGATCATCGACTTAGGTTGCTCCGACTTTGAATTGCTTCAATCTTCTTTCGGGTCAATAGATATTCCATGATTTTGATATCTCGTGCCCAAGAAATGCAACTTCCTCAAGCCAGAACTCGCATTTCTTTAACTTGGCATAAAGCTTGTTTTCACGAAGCTTTTGGAGTATCAGCCTCAAGTGTTGCTCATGGTCTTCACGGGTTTTGGAGTATATGAGGATGTCATCAATAAAGACGACCACAAAGTGATCCAAATATTCCTTGAATACTCGGTTCATCATATCCATGAAGGCAGCAGGAGCATTAGTCAATCCAAAAGACATGACTAGGAATTCATAATGCCGTGCATCGAAGGAGTTAAAGTAGTCTTTGGAATGTCATTAGTTTTAATCTTCAACTGATGATATCCGGAACGAAGATCAATCTTTGAAAAGAATTTGGCTCCTTGCAACTGATCAAACAGGTCATCAATGCGAGGCAACGGGTACCTATTTTTGATGGTGACATGATTCAACTCTCGATAATCAATACAAAGTCGCATACTTCCATCTTTTTCTTCTTTATGAATAGAAAACAGAGCACCCCAAGGAGGCGTCTTTAGGACGAATGAAACCGATGTCTAACAATTCATGTAGTTGGGTTTTTAACTCCTGAAGTTCAATAGGAGCCATTCGATATGGGGCTTTGGAAATGGGTTTTGTATCGGATTCAAGGTCGATACAAAATTTAATTTCACGCCTACGGGGTAGGGCGAGAAGTTCTTAGGGAATACGTAGGAAATTTATTAACAATAGAAATATCATTCAAATCTGACGTATTTTTATTTAAATCCGTGACATGGGCTAAGAAAGCTTGACATCCATTTTTCAATAAACGAATAGCTTTATGACTTGATATGACAGTGATTGATTTTAGTGGTTTGGTTGCTTGAATTCGCATAATAGGTTGGTTAGGAATATGAAAGCTAACAACCTTACGAAAAACAATCGATTTTAGCATGATGAGTAGTTAACCAATCAATCCCTAAAATCACATCAAATGCAAGTATTTTCAAAGAAATAAGATCGACAGGTAACGTGCGGTTACCGATTTGAATCAAACAAGACTTATAAACCGTGGATGTAATGAAGGTTTCTCCCAACGGAGTTTTAACAGATAAGTCAAAGTCTAATTTCTCCGGAGTCAAATTTAAACGTTGAGCGCAAGTAGGAGAAATAAAGGAATGGGTAGAACTGGTATCAAATAAAGTATAAACTTTGCTAGAGTTTATGATTAGCTTACCTGTGATCACCTCATTCGGATTCCTCACTTTTTGGGAGGTTACGACAGACGCTCTCCCTTGAACTACCGATTTTATCTTGTCTGGGACACCCTTTGATGCCTCCATCCCATCTGGACTTGACTTTGGTGCACGACAAAATTGGGGTAGGTGACCTTCTTTTCCACAATTATAACACGCTTTGGACTGCATCGTGTAGTTTGGACTTATGTGTCCTTCCCTCCACATTTGTAACATACGACCGGTGGTCGTTCTCCTTCCTTAACAACAAAAGTCTTTGGTCTTGACGTCTTTCCATCCTTGTTGAATCTTCTCTTCTTGAAATGTCCACTCTTATTGTCATGGCCATGATTACCACTGAAGTGATTATCATTTCTGGCATGTTGATTCCCTCCACGTTTGTTGTCACCGCTTCGATGATTGCTACCACTGGTATTATCGACTTGTCGGTTGCTCTCTCTTGGTTGGGTTGACTCATTATCGCGCTCCAATAACTGAGCCCTATTCACAACATCTGAATACAAACATAGTTTGTGAGAAATTAGGTATTGACGTATCTCGGGTTTCAAACCTCTTAGAAACATCCGCGTCATTCTCTCCTCATTATCAACCAAGTGGGACGCAAACCGAGACAACTCGGCAAACTTAGCTTCGTACTGCGCCACGGTCATATTGTTTTGCTCAAGCTTGATGAACTCTACCTCCTTCATGTGACGAATACTTTCAGGAAAGTACTTGTCATTGAACAGCTCTTGGAACTTCTCCCAAGACATTTTGAGTGCGGCAGGTTGAGTACGCTTTACAGATTCCCACCAATAATCTGCCTCTGCTCGCAACATGAAGGTGGCAAAGGGAACCTTTTGCTCCTCGGAGCATCCCAAGACATCAAATATCTTGTTGATTTGCTTTATCCACGTCTCTCGCCTTAAGTGGTTTTGGCTCTCCAAAAAACTCCGGTGGTCCCAGCTCCTTGAACTGCTTAGTGGTGACCGTCCGAGAGTTGTCAGTGTTTCCACCTGCATTTTGGACAGGAGCCGCTTTCGCCTGATGTTGCATGAATTGCATAAAGCCTCTGAACATCCCATCGTTCACCATTTCATCGGTGTTATTGTTTACATGAGGATTATTGTCTTCTTGTTGCACATTATCCTGGGTATTAATCTGTGGTGACTCAACGGTCTCATGTGCTTCATTGTTTATCTCAACATTTTTGGATGCCATTTTCAAATACTGCCACAAAACAAGGGTTAATTAACATATCACATATTATCCCTATACTCTGACCGACCAATTAAATACCAAATAAACTTAGGTAGGTCATACTAGCGAAGGAATTCCCCGTCTCTCCCCTCCTAGTTCTTGTCTCACATCTCAGCCAGGGATCATATCCTAAGCTTTGATACCAACTGTGATGCCCCCAAAATAGGTATACATCACCCATCTTGAGTCGCCAAATACATGGTACAAAATTCAAATACAACTTAATTATACAACAGTCGTGTAAAATACGACAAAACATAATCTAAGAGTTTTAATAAGAATATTGTCATCTAGACAATATCCACACTCAATGGAGTCCTCATTACATTTATTGTCACACTATTTAGCAGAATAGTGAGGACTACTAATGCTATCATTTGGACCGTCACTCCGTTCCCCGACTAGTCCCACTACGTTCTCATTTCACAGAGAGAACGGTGAAAGAAAGGGTGAGCTCAACTAGCCCGAAGAAGAAATATTATGACTAAGATAATGCGAATAAATTATCATTAGTCTTCAACAATGTTAAACCGATAAAATACAATAGACATCAAATTTAAGCTGCAGTGGAATAAATAATCCATTAAAAGAGTCAAGTAGAGCATGATATCTACTATCTTCTATGATTTAAAATGTTTTCATCAATTTTTTATATTTGAGACTCAAACTTAATAAATAAACCACATCATCGAGTCATCCTCGCACTACGGGCCAAGGATATTCATTAAATCATCAATGGTCATGACTATACCGAATAATCCTCGGTCATAATCATACAAAAAACTTGTCCATCAATGCACTATGAAGCTACCGAGGACTTTTACCACATCATTTATAACATTACTGGTCATGATTATACAAGAATAATCCTCGGTCATAATCATACCAAGTCCATCTATGCACGTAAGCCAAAGATGACTTTCATCACAATATAAGCATGAGGATGATGACAATGACATAATAATTCAATAAAACAAGTTCAAGAATAAATTTTAAAGATTTATAAGTTAATTTATCTTGAAATCAATTACGTCCAAATTGTCAACATGATACTACTTTGTGGAGTAAAATTCAAGAATGCTCAGAAGAATATTTCCATGAAAAGATACCGGATGAAGAGCAAATATCCAGGATATTCTACTAATTTCATGGAGTATAGAAGCCAAAACTTTAACCAAATGAGTATCATAGAATATATGAAACTGCAAATGGATTTTCACCCGCTATGCGGTAATCCACGTAGATAGATCATTTCCACAATTTAATAAGGAATGAATACGAAGGATCATTCACCATGCATGTGATAATCCACATGATAAAGTTATTCCACGAAGAATAATAAAGAATGGAAATGTGTCACGTCATGCGTAATCCGCACAGATGAGGATATTCAATAGAATAATAAAGAATGGAATAATGGAAGAATTCACCATGCATGCGATAGAGCGCGCATGAGACAAGTTATTCAATAGAATAATAAAGAATGGAACCGAGGTCAGCGTAATAATCCGCATGCAGATGATGATATTCCAATGAGAATAATAAAGAATGGAATAACAAAGAATTCACCCATGTATGATGATAGATCGCACAGACAAAGTTATTCCAATGAATAATAAAGAATGGAACCAGATCTAGCGTAATCTACACTGATGATGAGGATATTCCAACAGAATAATAAAGAATGGAATAACAGAAGAATTTCACCATATATGCGATATTGCATGCATAAAGTTATTCAACATAATAATAAAGAATAAAGAATGGAATAACGGAAGAATTTCATGAATATATGAATGGGAAGAATTTCACCATAGACAGTACAAAGTTATTCCAACATAATAATAAAGAATGGAATAACAGAAGCTCTCTTCATGAATACGAAAGAAATAATACCCCTTACCTTAGAAAGAAACTGGATACTGGAGTAGAGAGGTAGCAGACTTCTCTTCTTCTTTCTCTCTATAATTTCTCTCTATAATAATTGCTCTATAGCTTTAGTGAATTGGTGAGAAATGAAGGAAGAATGAGCTTCTATTTATAGGAAAATATAGTTTCGATAATTGCACGTTTTGGGGCTCAAAATATTACAGTACAATACCTTCAACTTTTTTTTCATTTTTAATTTAGTCCTGCAAGTATTATCAAACTTGCACCACCTCCCCTAATAGTAAATAATGTGAATCAATAGTTCAATCATGTGAATCAATAGTTATAATCATGTAAAAATATGAATTACAGTATAGTACCTCCATCTATACCTCCATTTTTAACTTAGTCATTCAAGTATTATCAATCTTGCACCAACTCCCCTAATAGTACAAGAATGTGAATCAATAGTACACACATGTGAACAAATAGTTATAATCATGTGAATTAATAGCAATTAATTGCTCATTTATCCGGTTAATTACCCGACTGGTCAGTATAACTTCCAGACATCAATTAATATCGAAATAAATGTCGATTTCCACTAACACTAATAATTCCAACACAATGGAACTATCAATTTCATCTTTAATCAACACGAACTTATTCATCATTAATATTATAACTCACAATATTTAACAACCGTGTCGTTCCCGAGAAAGAGGGGCTTTCGATAAGGATTTCTCCTTATTGGGCGCGCAATTAGATGACCAAACCTCTCCTCGATGAACTTCTAGACATTGTAAATATTGCAATTTAATAATATGAATAACTTTGTCGTCTCAATTATTGATTTAATAATATATCATATTATGCAGATGATATCTTTGTGACAATAATAGAATCAATAATATGAGAGATATGATGCATGCAATAATTATTGTAGCAATAATTGAGTATAACCGAGTGACTTCTCACGTAAGCATCAATAATCAATACTGTGTGCTACTTATGCAACCACGCCAGTATCGTATTTACTTTACTAACTGGGTAGTTTAACAGTTTAACGGTAAAACTTCCGCCGTTATTTTTATAAAAGATAATTATGTCATTTTCTAACTACAATAATACTTCCGTTGTGGGGTCCATCAATGATTGAGTTGTCGTATGAATATTCCCTGTTAAAACGAATATTCCCTGACCAATCGAATATTATATAACCACTTGCTTACTTTGCAAAATTTGTAAATATTACTACAACTATAACTATAACATTATATCAAAATCCACACCATAATATTCAAAAATATATTTTGAGAAAATTATTCTTTATTCATAAAAGTTGGGGTCTTATTTCGTTTCAAATTTTGAATTCTATACTCATTTGGTTAAAGTTTTGGCTTCTATATTCCATAGAATTAGTAAAATATCCTTAAAATTTTCGTTTCATCCAGTATCTTTTCATGGAAATATTATTCTGAGCATTCTTGATAAATTTTAACTTTTTCATGCCAGAGTACTATTCACGAGTTATTATTCACGAAGTACAATTCACAGGGTAGTATTCACTCGAGTACTATTCACCCGGAGTACTATTCATGATAAAAATTAATTCGTTTTCGATCCAAATTATTTTTGGTACAATATTATTCTTGAATTTTACTCCACAAAGCAGTATCATGTTGAAAATTTAGACATTATTGAATTCTGGATAAATTAAATTATAAATCTTTAAAAATATATCCTTTGCTTTCTTTTAATTGAATTCTTATATCATTGTCATCATCCTCATGCTTATATTATGTTAAAAGTCATCTGTGGCCTGTAGTGCATAGATGAACTTGGTATGATTATGACGTGGATTATTCGGTATAATCATTAATAGTAATGTTACAAATGATGTGGTAAAAGTCTTCATTGGCCCGTAGTGCATTGATGGGCAGTTGTTGGCATGATCATGACCATTGGAGAATACACGAATATCCTTGGCCCGTAGTGCATGGATATTTGTGGTCATGATACTAAAGAATATCCTTGGCCATAGTGCAGGGGTGATTCGATGATGTGGATTATTTATTAAGCTGAGTCTCAGCGATAAAATTGATGATAAACCTTTTAAATCATAGAAGATAGTAGATTTTATGCTCTACTTGACTCTTCTAATGGATTGCTTGTTAAATTCTGATTAAACTTGTTGTCTATTATATTCTATCAGTTTAACACTGTTGAAGGCTAACGATAAATTATTCTGCATTATCTTATTCATAATATTTCTTACTGGGCTAGTTGAGCTCACCCTTTGCTTTCATTGTTCTCTTCAAGAAATGAAAATATAGCTGGGACTAGTCGGGGAACGGAGTGACGGTCCAGATGATAGCATTAGTAGTTCTCACTATTCTGTTAAATAGTGTGATAATAAATGTAATGAGAACTCCATTGAGTGTGGATATTTTCTAGATGATAATATTCGTTTTAAAACTCTTAGATTATATTTTGTCGTATTTTACATGACAGTTGTATAATTAAGTTGTATTTAAATTTTGTACCATGTATTTGGCGACTCAAGATGGGTGATGTATACCTATTTTGGGGGCGTCACACTCCTCCCCCTAAAGCAGGTCTTTGATGTATCTTTGTTGATGTCTTTCCGTTGTAATTGTTGAATCTTCTCTTTTTAAAGTTGTTTCCACTTGGTTCACTTCTCCTATTATCTGGGCCATGATTCCCAGCGAAGTGGTTACCATTTTTGGCATGATAATTTCCTCCACGCTGGTTATCATTATTTCGATGGCTGTTGCCACTGGTACGACTATTAACGTGTTGTCGGTTGTTGTCTTTTGGTTGAAAAGTCTCATTATCTCGCTCCAATAATTGAGCCCTATTCATAACATCTGAATACAAACAAAGTTTAAGAGAAATGAGGTATTGACGAATTTCAGGTTTCAAAACTCTCAAAAATATTTGTGTCATTCGTTCCTCATTATCCACCAAATGGGATGCAAACCTAGAAAATTCAGCAAACTTGGCCTCGTATTGTGATACATTCATATTTTTCTATTATAGTTTGATGAATTCCACCTCCTTCATATGATGAATACTTTTTTGAAAATACTTGTCGTTGAACAATTCGTGGAACTTCTCCCAAGATATCGTAAGTGCTGAAAGATGAGTACATTTCATAGATTCCCACCAGTAATATGCCTCTCCACGCAACATAAAGGTGACGAAGGGAACCTTTTGCTCCTCTGTGCATCCCAGGACATCAAATATTTTGGTGATCTGCTTAATCCAAGCATTTGCCTTAAGTGGCTCTAGCTTTCATAAAAACTCCGACGGTCCAAACTCCTTGAATTGCTTGGCAGTGACCAGCCGTGAGTTACCATTGTTTTCACCTGCATTTTGAATATGAGTCTCTCTCGACTGGTGTTGCATGAATTGTAGAAAGCTCTTAAACACCCCATTGTTCATAATTTGGTCGGTGTTGTTGTTTACAGGAAGATTATTGCCTTTCTGGTGCACATTATCCTGGTTATTGATGAAAGTAGTATGCACACAAGCCAATCATGTTTGATGATAAAGCATATACTTTGTAACAATCTTATTCATTTATTAATAAAAAGTATTAATTTATTAAAGGCTTTTAATTATCTACATGATGATGTTTTATAATATGTGATAAACCCATAGTTTTAAGCAATGCTTTTAGAATAATGATGATGATCATTCTAATGAGATCTAAATTCTTAGAAAGCTTAAAACTAAAATAGTTCCCAATCGTTGGATTACTAAATTGGGGATTAGTGAATCCGGATAGATTGGTACATCGTTCTTCCGCTCGTTGGATGAGGATGATTGATCTCATGATCATTTGTGTGGAGACACTAAAGCAAGTATGTAGGTGCTTATTAGAGAATAAGTTCATCGAAGCGTGGCTCGCTAAGGAATACCTAATGGAGTTTTATTTGCTGTCGATAGGAATTCTGTAGTGATAGTAGTACAAGTGATCCTTGGACTTGAGATCATCATAGTATCTTGTGTATGATGAGTTATACTTTGACTTATTCCTTAAGACCCTTAGGGTATATCAAAGGTATGCTTGGGTATAATAAGTTGTACATGGAGATAATGTATGATCGATAAAGAATCTACCACTTCTAATAAAAGAAGAGAAATGTCCTATGTGATTCGATAAATGACAACCCAGTGAGTCCTTGGCGAAGGCGAGATAAAATTAGAAAGGAGTTTCTAATTTGCATTATTTGAGTTGTGCATTTAAGGATCGAAATACATATAATTAAATAAAATAAGACTTGACAAATAATTCCATGTCTTATATTTAATTGGGACATTGTATGGTGGAAGGATTGAATTGTACGGTAACTATTTACTCAAAGGTTCTTTAATGATTAATGTTGAAATCTATATTATCCGGAAAGTCGTTGATCGCTTAGGGAGGCTTATCCCTATTGTAGAATAAATATTATTTATTTAAATAAATTAATTGTTTAATTTATTTATTTAAATAAGATTAGAATTGTTCTAATTGATTTATTCACAATAGGTTTAATATGGAGAACCTAAAGGGTCACACCATAAAAGGAAGAATAATTATTTAAGAAGTTAATGGCATAATCGTAATAATATGTTATGTATATTTAATTTAATCTATGGTGATAGAATAAATTAAATAGCTTAATATTTATTATTTAATATTTTAGAAATATTAAATATAAATTAATAAGAGGAGTCTTATTAATATTATTACAATTATTATTATTTTAATTTCTAAAAGAGTTTAGGAATTAATTTAATATAAGTACTCTCATTTATTCCTAATAAGATTAGGAGGTTAAATTAATTAAAAGAGTTTAATTAATTATCCCTAATAAGATTAGGGAGCTTAATTAATTAAAAGAATTTAATTAATTAAATAAACCCAATTTCTTAATTGTTAAGGAGGGTTGCCCACATCTATAAATAAGAGGAGTCTTATTATGGGTGTTTGGGGGATGTTGACTTTTTCAACATACGACATAATTCCAATTGTTGGGAGAGTACACCCTTTCTATAGAGATAGAAAAACTAGGGTTTAGCCAACCACCCTTCTTCTTGAATTTTCTTCTTCTTTGGTGGATCACCTCTAGAGGCCAAACATATGGGTGGCTAACGTTGATCAAAGGAAGGAACAAAACCCGGTTGATTCAAGTTGAACACGAAAAAGGATTTGGAGGTGAACTTGTGCACGAGGAAGCTCGATCTTCAAGGGTATGATTTTATTCTTTATCTTTTCGTTTAATTAATAATTGCGTATAAAGGGTGATCAAGGGTATATGGTTTGTAAATTTTTTAAACTCTGATTTACACGCTTCGCACTTTTTATGCAATTTGATTTTGCTTCATGAATATTACAAACCTAACAGTGGCATCAGAGCCAAACCTTTATGCGAATTATTAATTGTTTTAATTTATATATTGATATGTGTTTAGAACAATTTAATTGGGCATAATTTAATTATATAAAATTTAAAAAAAAAAAAAAAAAAAAATGAAAACCGGACTTGTTGCATGAAAAATCAAGGCAAGAGTAAAGCTTAGCATCTTAAATTAAAAATTTAAGGAGGTTCTTATAAATAGCAACATGGTATTATAATAAAGAATATATACGGATATTATATATAATATTTACGGTAATATTATATATATATTCTTAATTATGCCTGAAAAAAATCTTTGCGCCCAAGTTGCTAAGTTTGAGTTCTCAATAAATTATTTTTTGTGGAAGGAAGGAAGCGGATATGTATATATATATATATATATTATAGTTATATATATATATATATAATATATTATGAATATATATATACATATATATATATATTCTTAATTATTATATAATTAAAATAAAAGTTTATTTTAATTTTAAAATAAAAGGTTTATTTTAATATTAAAATATAAAGTTTTATTTTAATTTTAATAATTTTATAATTAAAATAAAAGGTTTATTTTAATCTTAAAATAAAAGGTTTATTTTAATATTAAAATAAAAGATTTATTTTAATTAGAATTTCATGCTAACTAATTAGAGTTGGAATTGGATTCCATGATAACTAATTGGAGTTGAAATTGAATTTTATTTTTTCCTAAAATAAAGGAGTTTATTTGTGAATAGGGAAGTAAATCCATCTTTCCTTAAATAAAGAAGTTTGTTTAGATATGAAATAAGATTTCATATTATTCAAAATAAAGAGTTTATTTGTGAATAGGAAAGAGAATCCTAATTTTCTTAAATAAAGGAGTTTATTTAGATATGAAATATGATTTCATATTATTCAAAATAAAGGAGTTTATTTATGAATAGGAAAGAATATCCGTGTTTCCTTTAATAAAAGATTTTTTTACATGGAATTGGATTCCATAATTGATTAAAATAAAAGAGTTTATTTTAATTAAAGATTTTTTTTACATGGAATGGATTCCATAATTAATTAAAATAAAGGAGTTTATTTTGATTAAAGATTTTGATTAAAATAAAATAGTTTATTTTATTCAAAATTAGATAAATTAAAATAAAATAGTTTTATTTTGATTTAAATTTGGATTAAAATAAAGGAGTTTATTTTGATTCAAAAATTAGATTTTATACTAACTAAATTTGCCCATTAAATGATATCAATATATATATTAAATGTTTTTTATTCATATGATGAATGTTATTTATTGATGCATATGGTGATGTGTATGATAATAAATGGGATTGATTATGGACTATTGACCAATGCGATTGGATTTTATTTTAGTTGGATGCATGAATGTATGGGTTTTATTAAATGGGGTCACGCATACTCGCTTCTCTAATTTTTTCTTAATGTAAATTTATCTCCTCCTATGTACTTCCCTCGATCACGATCAAGGTTTCTATTTATTTTAAAATAGTTATGTAATAGGAATAGTTAGAATTAAATTTTGAAAAATTGGAGATCAAAAGCAAGGAGGCTAGAAGACCCATTTGTAATGGAGCCAGGGTTTAAATGTAATAGTTATATTTAAATATTATTTCTTGCACCCACAGGGTTTGACCTTTTGGTTCACTTGGTGGCTCTAGTGAACCAAACTAGAATAAAAGTCCATAATCAATCCGGGTAGAATATAGTATTCTATATGTGCATGCTTATACTATATATATTATATATTATGCAAACACGCTTCGCATGTTCATTAATACGACGGCGTATTTTATATATATATATGTAAATGCTTGCGCTTAAACAAGATGAGACAAATTAATAACAAACCCCTCAATTTTTTATATTAAGTCTTAAGCGTTCAAAGATATTTAGAATATCGAACGTCGCCTTTCTAGCATGATAAAATTAATAGAGTATTAAATATTTAATATGAGTTTGTTGTGTCACCACAAGGCAAGTATTAAGTATTTAAGATGTTAATTTATCACATTTGATGCTTATAAAGAAAATTGAACAATATTGTTTTGTTGTGTCACCACAAGGATGATATTTTCTTTTTGAATATATGGAGTGCTAGGTCGGACTTAACTTGGATAATTTTGATTCTGGATGTGCCACCACTGATCAAAATAATCTAAGAGGCAAAATACAAGGAGTTGCATAGTTGATGTAATTGACAAAAGTTGTCTACCTATTTATTTATATATAGTTTGTTGTGTCACCACAAGGCTATATACATTTGAAATGGGATCCTTATTCTCACTAGCAAATCTTTAATTAGATTTTCTTAGAACTATATAAGTGAGGTAATATAGTTTGAAGAAAATAGTAGGAGATACCAATTTAAAAACAAGACCTAATTTATTTTGGTAATTAATAAAAGAATGTATGTTAAAATGTTGTTAATTACAAATTCATTTACAGAATTTTACAATGTCTAAAAATTACTATCACTGCGAAGCATATTAGATGCTAAATTAATCAGACCGAATTAAACGGATTGGTTAAGGAATTTGAGAATAGTTCTCATAGCTGAAAAGCTATCTTATGTCCTTAATACGCCTATCCTCAAGAATGGTTGCGCATAATGCCTCCGAGGAAGACATTGCTACTTTTAGAAAGTGGCAAGATGATGCATGATTGGCTCAATGCATCATGCTCGCATCCACGAAAGTAACGAGCTTTTAGCGTCGCAAGATGAAACTATGGATGCTTCTACTATATTCCCGCACATCAAGTAGTTGATGGTGAGGAAAGTAGGACCGATAGATATCGATATCTAAGGAGCTCTTCCGATCTAGAATGGCCAATGGCACTATAAGATGCAGAAAAAAGTTCTTAACATAATCAATTTGATTGATCAATTAGACAATTGGTTTTGTCATGGATGGAGAGTTGAGCCAAGATTTGATCTTGCACTCACTCCGGACTTCCTTTCACAATTGTTGTGAATTTTTCATATGAACAAGCTAGATATCACTTTCTTTGATTTGCTTAACATGTTGAAAAATGTTGAGAGTCACTTTCCAACCAAGAAAGACCAAGTCTTACTGGTAGGGGCCAAAGGATCTTCTGAAATAAAGAACGATTCAAAGAAGGTAAATAGAAAGGCATAAACAAAGGATAATAAGAACAAAATTGATACGGATAGCAAAGGAGTTTGCTTCCACTGCAATAAGCCTGGACACTGGAAAGAAAAACATCTTGCAGAGGCTAACAAAAGAAGCTTAGTGAAGTTTCAGTCACAATACAGTTTTTGTTCATGATTGAAGTAAATTTTTCTTTAAGTCAAGGTTCTACTTGGGTATTGGATACCGACTTTGGTTATCATAAATATAGATTTATGAAGGGACCAAACAGAAGTAGAAAGTTAAACAAGGTAAGTAATCCTATGTGTGGGAAATGAAGCAAAGGTTTCTGCGTATTAGCCATAGAAACTTATAGTTTAGCAATGCCTACGGGAAAATCTATTAAGTCAATAAGTTGTTATTGTATTCCAGTTCTTGTTAAAAAAAAAAAAATATTATTTCCATTTTATTGTTGGACAATGAAATCTTTGGTATTATAATTAAGAACAATTGTTGTTCTATTTATAATAATAATGTTTTGTATAGGACTGAAATATCACTTAATGGATTTTGTATACTTGACTTACGTAAAAAATATATTTTGCAAATTGAACAAACTAGTATAAGAAAAAAGGAGATGATCATTCAAAGAGTTGAATGTGTGTATTTGCTGAAATACAATTGTGAATTATTTGAAAGGTTCAAAGAATTCAGAAATGAAACAAATTGGCAAAGTATTAAGATTCTTTAATTAGATCAAGGAGTAAATACTTGTGCAATAAGTTTCTAGATCATCTCAAATGGTTTTCTCATAATGGACACATCCCGACACTGTAATAATTGATTGATGTATCCGAATGAAAAATCGTACCTTGTTGGACATGGTGCGGTCCATAATGATTTTACCGACATTCCAAAGATCCTTCGGGATAATGTCCTAGAAATGGCTACATATCTACGGAAAATGGTAACCTCAAAATTTACCCCAAGACTCCATAAAAGTTATGGATGGGGGGGAGGATTCCTTATCTTAAGTATGTTAAGATAAGGGGTTGTCCAACTTATGTGAAAGCGGTTTCAAAGGATAAGCTTGGGACAAGATTTGACAAATACTGATTTGTGGGACATCCTAAAGTAAGTTTAGGGTATATGTTCTATAATTCTACTTTAGCAAAAAGGTGTTATTGCGAAACACGCCTTCTAAGATAAAGGTGTTTATCATTCAAGAGGCTAGTGGGAGAATAATAGATCTTGAAGAGTTCAAGAACCACAAAACACTATAAGTCAAATAAGAGGAACTCGTAGATAGATTCTATTGTACCACACCGAATAGTAAACTGAATAAGCACCGAAGATACCGGGAGGTATGGATTCATCATAGATGATGATGATGAGGTACGATCATAGAAGATGGTGATCCGAGTTACATACGATGAGGTAAGAGTTCTAGTGTGTACAAAAGGGTCGATTGGGAGCGTCGTGAAATTTCTAGTATTATATGTTGATATACTACGGATGAGGAATTACATACCAATGCTACAATCAGTAAAGATAAAGTTGTCTAAACATTCCTCCATGAATGATTTGGAAGAGTATCTTAATTGGGGATATAAATCTATATAGATAGATTTAAGAGGATGCTCGACTTAACCCAAGGAACGTATATTCATTTGATGCTAAAGTCGTTTAGCATGGCAAACTCCAAGAGATGTCTCATGTCGATGAGCTATGGAGTTTATCTCTCTTAATAGTCCCCACAGACTCCTGAAAAGAGAGGTCGCATGAGTGACAATCATATATGCAATGAAATGTACGAGAGCTGATGTTGATCAGTCATATTCTGGATAAGTTCACTATGAGTCAGTGAAAAACATCTTAAAGTGCTTAATTGAAACTAAAGATGTGATTAAAATTTATTTGGGTCTTAATTAAAACTAGAGGGCTTAATGGACTCAAGTTTTCGAGACATGCACTAAGACGACGTAGAAAATCCACTTTAAGGTAAAGTGTTACCGAATGAGCGGTGGCAAAAGTGAATTGGAAAGGTTCCAAAACAAAGAAAGAGTTCTTTGGTTTAGTGATAAAGACAAAGTATATAGCTATAAATGAAGTCGCAAGTTGATTGTTTGGATTAAAGTTCATTATGTAACTAGGAATAGTTCCTAAGTCTCATCTTGGATCTAAACATGTGTTGTGGCACTTTCAATTGATTATTAGAATCATTGAAAGATGGGAAATCACTATAGAGATAGTGGACTCTCATGAACAACATTACATATCCATTAAGTAAAAGCTTATCCAACAAACAGGATAATCGTCACTTAGAGAAGAAGAGTATGAGATACCATGACGATTGGCTTTAGTGCAAGTGGGAGATTGAAAGTAGTATATGCACAAGCCAATCATGTTTGATGATAAAGCATATACTTTGTAACAATCTTATTCATTTATTAATAAAAGTATTAATTTATTAAAGGCTTTTAATTATCTACATGATGTTGTTTTATAATATGTGATAAACCCATAGTTTTAAGCAATGCTTTTAGAATAATGATGATGATCATTCTAATGAGATCTAAATTCTTAGAAAGCTTAAAACTAAAATAGTTCCCAATCGTTGGATTACTAAATTGGGGATTAGTGAATCCGGATAGATCGGGTACATACGTTGCTTAACTTTCATTGGATGAGGATGATTGATCTCATGATCATTTGTGTGGAGACACTAAAGCAAGTATGTAGGTGCTTATTAGAGAATAAGTTCACCGAACGTGGCTCGCTAAGGAATACCTAATGGAGTTTTATTTGCTGTCAATAGGAATTTTACATAGTGATAGTAAGTACAAGTGATCCTTGGACTTGAGATCATCATAGTATCTTGTGTATGATGAGTTATACTTTGACTTATTCCTTAAGACCCTTAGGGTATATCAAAGGGTATGCTTGGGTATAATAAGTTTATACATGGAGATAATGTATGATCAATAAAGAATCTATCACTTCTAATAAAAGAAGAGAAATGTCTATGTGATTCGATAAATGACAACCCAAAGAGTCCTTGGCAGCGTGATGAAATTAGAAAGGAGTTTCTAATTTGCATTATTTGAGTTGTGCATTTAAGGATCGAAATACATATAATTAAATAAAATAAGACTTGACAAGTAATTCCATGTCTTATATTTAATTGGGACATCGTTGTATGGTGGAAGGATTGAATTGCAGTAACTATTTACTCAAAGGTTCTTTAATGATTAATGTTGAAATCTATATTATCCGGAAAGTCGTTGATCGCTAGGAGGCTTATCCCTATTGTAGAATAAATATTATTTATTTAAATAAATTAATTATTTAATTTATTTATTTAAATAAGATTAGAATTGTTTTAATTGATTTATTCACAATAGGTTTAATATGGAGAACCTAAAGGGTCACACCATAAAAGGAAGAATAATTATTTAAGAAGTTAATGGCATAATCGTAATAATATGTTATGTATATTTAATTTAATCTATGGTGATAGAATAAATTAAATAGCTTAATATTTATTATTTAATATTTTAGAAATATTAAATATAAATTAATAAGAGGAGTCTTATTAATATTATTACAATTATTATTATTTTAATTTCTAAAAGAGTTTAGGAATTAATTTAATATAAATACTCTCATTTATTCCTAATAAGATTAGGAGGTTAAATTAATTAAAAGAGTTTAATTAATTATCCCTAATAAGATTAGGGAGCTTAATTAATTAAAAGAATTTAATTAATTAAATAAACCCAATTTCTTAATTGTTAAGGAGGGTTGCCCACATCTATAAATAAGAGGAGTCTTATTATGAGTGTTTGGGGGATGTTGACTTTTTCAACATACGACATAATTCCAATTGTTGGGAGAGTACACCCTTTCTATAGAGATAGAAAAACTAGGGTTTAGCCAACCACCCTTCTTCTTGAATTTTCTTCTTCTTTGGTGGATCACCTCTAGAGGCCAAACATATGGGTGGCTAATGTTGATCAAAGGAAGGAACAAAACCCCGGTGGATTCAAGTTGAACACGAAAGGATTTGGAGGTGAACTTGTACCTGAGGAAGCTCGATCTTCAAGGGTATGATTTTATTCTTTATCTTTTCGTTTAATTAATAATTGTGCATAAAGGGTGATCCGGGTATATGGTTTGTAAATTTTTTAAACTCTGATTTTACACGCTTCCGCACTTTTTATGCAATTTGATTGCTTCATGAATATTACAAACCTAACAATTGATTGGCAGTGTCTCAATGGTCTCATGTGCTCCATTGCGTATCTCTAAATTTTTAGATGTCATTCTAAAATACTACCACAAAACAAGGGTTAATTAAAGAAATTGACATGTCACATATTATCCCTATATTCCAACCGACCAACCAAATAATAAAAAAACTTAGGTAGGACATACTAGCAAAGGTTTTACTCGTCTCTCCCCTCCCATTTCTAATCCCAGATCTCCACCTAAGATCATATCCCTAAGCTTTGATACCAACTGCAAGGCCCCAAAATAGGTCTACACAACCCATTCTGAGTCGCCAAATACATGGTACAGAATCCAAATACAAACTTCCTATATACAACTATTAACTGTCGTGTAAAATAAGACAAAACATAAGCTGTGAGTTTCAATACAAATATTATCTCGTAGACAATATCCAAACCAAAATAAAGTCCTCATTAAAATTATTGTCATACTATTTTATAGAATAGTGAGGACTACTATAGTAACCATCTTGGACCATCACTCCATTCCCCAGCTTGTCACATCTATATTCTCATTTCCTGAAGAGAACAATGAAAGAAAAGAGTGAGCTCAACTAGCTCAGTAAAGAATATTATGACAAAGATAATGTATAACAAATTATTCGTAGTCCTCAACAGGGAAATATCTGATAGAATACAATAGATAACAAGCTTTAGATCAACAACTGCAGCAGAAATAGCAATCCATTAGAAGAGTTAAGTAGAGCATAATGTCTACTATCTTCTATGATTTAAAAG
Source organism: Panax quinquefolius (assembly GCA_020205615.1). Taxonomy (NCBI): domain Eukaryota; kingdom Viridiplantae; phylum Streptophyta; class Magnoliopsida; order Apiales; family Araliaceae; genus Panax; species Panax quinquefolius. The sequence continues at coordinate 108,014,131 of CM035158.1, read as the reverse complement.
TCCATCGTCAATATTTTATCTCTGTAACACCAATTAATAATTATTTCTAATTAAAATATTATCTATACACTACGGGCCAAAGATAATCATTTGTATCACCAGTGGTTATGATCATGCCAAAAACCTGTCCATCTATGCACTGCGGGCCAAAGAGGAATTTCACCACAAGCCTTTATCTGTAACATTAAAGGTCATGATTATACCAATACAAATTTCCTGGTCATAATCATAATAATCAACAATCCATCTTTGCGCTACGGGTCAAAGATGACTTTCACCACAATATAATCATGAGGATGATGACAATGATATAAAGAATGAATCAAGTGAGATCAAAGATAAATATTAGAGATTTATAATTTAATTTATCCAGACTTCAAGAATGTCCAAATTGTCAACATGGTCACCAATTATGGTGTAAAATTCAAGAATGATGTAACGGATGAATTTATTGAGTCGTGATTCTGGGGACAGAATTCTTTTAAGGAGGGAATGATGTAACGAACGAGAATTTTATATGAAATTTATAAATATTTATTGGGTTAAATAAATATATCCAATAAATATATGAATGGATTTATTTATTGAGATAAATAAATATGTGATGAAATTATTATTCAATAATTTAGTTAAAGTGTGTTATAATAATTAATTTAATGAATGATAATTTTATGATTTGAAGATTTAATTTAATGAGATAATTAAATTAAATAAATAATTAAATAATTATAATGTTGTTCTAATTTAATTTAATAATTAAATTAGAGATAATTATAAGGAAATGTTAATTTAAATTATAAATTTAATTAAATTAACTAAATAATGGTGTGACAAGGAACTATAATATAAGAAAAATATAAAAATAAATTAAGGAGGAGAATTTTAGTGTAGCCAAACATGGCCTTGTGGCCTTTGGCATAATATAACTAATAGACGCTTTGTTTTTTTAACTGAAGAGTACATGGGATATATAAATCATTTTATTGAGTTTCTGTATTATTCCTAAGGTTAAGTTAGAAAACATAGAGAAAATATTAAGAGTTAGAGAAGAAGAGCAAGAGGGAGAATTACAAAGAAATTAAGAGTTTTCTGTGAATTGGGAGTCAAGAGGAAGAAGAAGGCTTGTGAAACCTTGTCATCATCTTTTGCTAATATACAACAAAGAATTAAAGGTATAATTTGCTCCTAATTTCCAAGTTTTGGTTTTGTAATTTTATTCTCTGTAATTGATTCTTGTTGGATTAGGGTTTGAAGTGTTGATTATATTCATGTGTAATCTGATAATTATTATATATAAACAATCTTTAGTGATCAAATTCATGGAAATTGGTTTGAAGAAGAAATTATAAGTTAACAGTGTTTTATGTGTACAAAAGTGGCTTATTTGAGGCCAAAATTAGTGTCTAATTTTGAGTATAATCTGTAAATTGGTTATGGATTATGTTGGGATGTTAAGAAACGAAAAAAAATGTAATTGAAATTGAGTAATTTGATTAAGAATTGGAAATTTGGCGATTGAATTCGCTAAATGTGTTAAAATATGAAGAAATTAGTAAAAACATGATTTTGACCCTTTAAAGTTGATTTTATATAATATTTATATTAGTAGAATCATGAAATGCATGCTTGGTGTTGTTGTTAACAAAATTCTAGCTTTTGGGTATGTGAATTTTTGTAGAAATTGGGAAATTGGAGTTTTAGTTTGTACTTGATTACTAAAGTTGTCTTGCGGTTTACATGCGTGTAGTGGTGCGATTCAAGGCTTGGCACCAAAGGCGAAATGGCACATAGCGCTACTGTTGGGTTTCTAGTTTGAGCACCGGTCTTAAATTGCTGCTGATGCCAGAGCTTAGGCGGTCTTAAATTTGCGTCATCCCACCGTAGAGAGCAGTTTGTTTTTTTGTTACAATCTATAATATATTGACCCAACCAAGCCTAGTATTCATGATAAGATGTTAATCATACTATAAGATTTAATAACAGATTGTAATACATTGTAATACCAAATATGAATATTTTTAAGTATTTACTTAACAAGTTATATAATGATTGAAACTCAATGTTTGTAAGAGTTAGAGGTGAGAATTGAATGTTAAAGCTTTACATTATATAATAGTGAGTTTTCAGATTCGTGTTGTGTGGTTAACCAATATGGTTAGACCTTAAGTTAAAGTTTATGAGAATTGAACCTATAAGGTTAATGATGGTATAGCTAGTCGATAATGCAACTCTAATGGTATATGTAGGGTGTTTGGTGAACGTTTATTAAACTTGTGTAGCTTACGCACGAGGCAAGTTTCCTAACTTCATTCTCTTTATAATGAATGCAAGTTTCATAACTCTATTTACTTTTTATTATCGAGAAAGCTCTCTAACCCTAAATTTTTCATTATGCAAGTTTCTAAACCTTATGTTAATGTTAAGCAAGTTTATTGATTCCATCTTGTTTACGATTATGCATGCTCTTGTATTCTAATTCTTTACATTGAGCGAGTTTCACATTCCTAACTTTTGTTTCTTACTATTCAAGCATAAATTTCCCAGTTCATTGTTCTAAATGAGACTTTCTAACTCTTTTGGATGTAATACCTTGTATATACAATTTCTATTCAATTGTGTATTGTTGATATTCAATCTTTGACTTAAGTATCGTTATTCAAACTTATATTACTGCGTTGAACCTTTGAATAGCAAACAAACTTTTATAATTGATGAGTGTTCTAAAATTCTAGAGTCACTGTTAAGCTAATTCCAAACTAAACTTTTTTTAGTGCGGAAATCCTAACAAACTGAGATGAACTGTGACGCCCCCAAAATTAAGTATACATCACCCATCTTGGGTCGCCACTTACATGGTACAAAATTTAAATACAACTTACTAACATAACTGTCGTGTACAATACGACATAAAGCGTGAGTTTAAATACAAATATAAATCTACTAGATATTATACAAACTCAAAAAGGAGTCCTCATTACAATTATTATCACACTATTTCACGTAATAGTGAGGACTACTAATCTTATCTTCAGACCATCACTCGTTTCCTCGACTCGTCCCCAATTATATTCTCATTTCGAAGAGAACGGTGAAAGAAAGGGTGAGCTCAACTAGCCCGAAGAAATATTATGACTAAGATAATGCGAATAAATTATCAATAGTCTTCAACAATGTTAAACCGATAAAATACAATAGACAAACCGGTTTAAGCTGCAGCTGAATACGCAATCCATTAAAAGAGTCAGTAGAAAATAAAGTCTACTATCTTTTAGGTTTTAAAGGTTTTTCATCATCTTTGTTATATTTGAGACTCACTTTAATAAATATTCCACATCATTGAATCACCCCCGCACACTACGGCTGACCGAGGATATTCTTTAGTATCACGACCACAATTATTCATGCACTACGGCCAAGAATATTTGTGTATTCATTAATGGTCATGATCATGCCAACAACCGGTCCATCAATGCACTACGACTAACCGAGGATTTTTACCACATCATTTGTAACATTACGGTCATGATTTACATCGAATAGTCTCTGGTCATAATCATACCAAGTCCATCTATGCACCATGTGCCACGGATGACTTTAAAAAATATAAACATGATGATGATGACAATGATATAAGATTTCAATAAAACAAGTTCAAGAATTATTTTATCCGGGAATTATTAACGCCCAAATTATCAACATGATCTTTGTTTTGTAGAGTAAAATTCAAGAATGATCGGAAGAATATTTTCATGAAAAGATCTTTGGATGAAACGCAAATATCAAGGATATTCCACTAATTTCATGGAGTATAGAAGTCAAAGTTTTAACCAACCTGGGTATAATAAAGAATGGAATAACAAAAGAAATCACCATGCATGCGATGATAATCGCATGCATAAAAGTTATTCCAACGAGAATAATAAAGAAACGGAACCAGTGTCGTGAAATTCACACAAGCAGGATGTTCCAATGTAATAATAAAGATGGAACCGCATCCGATTGTAAAACACACGATAGGATATTCCAATGAATAATAAAGAGCGGAACCAGTCGGTGTAAAAACACACGCACAGGATGTTCCAACAGAATAATAAAGCGGAACCAGTCCGGTGTAAAACACATGCATGTGATGTTCCAAAAGAATAATAATAAAGAGCGGAACCGGTCCGGTGTAAAACACATGCATGTGATGTTCCAACGAGAATAATAGAAGAATGTCACCAAGTATAGGGTAAACCACTTATACAAAAGTTATTCCAATGAATAATAAGCAATGGAATAACAACATTTCTTCTTCATGAATAAGAAAGAATAACACCCTTACATTTGATAGGAGATTGAATATCTGCTAGAAGTGTAGTAACAAAATACTTCTTCTTTTTTCTCTATTCTCTCTATACTTTCTCTCTCTATAGCTTGAATGAATTAAGTGAAAATAATGAAGCCCAGCCTCTATTTATAGAAGATTTCTAGCTTAGCACCGCTTGAGTGTGAAAAGGCAAGTGGCTTGACGACTAATGATGTGAAAAGAAAAGTGGTTTCGGCTTTTGTAATGTGAAGCGACAAGTGGTTGACGTCCGGTAAAGGTAATTACTATTAACGAAGGTAAATACTATTCACAAGGGTAATTACTATTGACGAAGGTAATTACTATTGATTTGAAGGTAAATACTATTCACAAGGGTAATTACTATCGACGAAGGTAATTACTATCGACGAAGAGACTCTTAGATGATGACATATGAGCCCCCATAAAATAATCAAACATACCACAAATCATTTTTTCATCAACACATATTTAATCTTTCAACAATTATTACTCATTTATAACTTGTCGTCTCAATTATTGATTTAATACTATAACATATTATACGGATGATATCGTGACAATAATTGAATCAATAATATAAGAGATATGATGCAAAGAATTCTTTGTAGTAATAATTGAGCATAATTGAGTGACTTCTCACGTAAAGCATCAATAATCAATCTTGTGCTACTATGCAACCACGCCAGTATTCTTGTATTTTTACCACCGGGTAGTTCAACAGTTTTAACCAGTAACACCTCCGTAGTTATTTTTATAAAATGTTTTTGTGTTTTTCTCAATCCGATAATAATTTCGCATTTGTGGGGTCCACCAATGATTGAGCCATCAGTACGAATATTCCCTAACAAAAGAATATTCCCAGACCAAACGAATATTTTATAACAACTTGCATACTTTGCAAAATTTATAAATATTACCCACAACTATAACATTATATCAAATTTATTCCATAATATTCAAAAATAATATTTATAGAAAAAATCATCTTTATTTATAAAAGTCGGGTCTTACAACCTCCCTTCTTATGAAATTTTCGCCCTCGAAATTAGGGTACGATACTGGTATGTCGAAGAGGTAAGGATACCTTGATTTCATTTGATTCTAACTCCCAAGTCATTTCCTCAACATCGTGGTTCCTCCACAAAACTTTGACTTTGAGGTATAACCTTCGAGCGTAGAATATGTTCCTTCTTTTCAAAATTTGAACAAGAACCTTCATATCGTCAAATCTTCCGCTATTTCGTCCGGGTTCTAACTCAATAATATGGTTCGGGTCTTTCACGTATTTACGTAACATGGATATGTGAAAAACGTTATGAACATGCGACATATTTGGCGGTAAAGCGAGTCTATAGGCCACAGTTCCAACTCGATTGAGGATTAAAAATGGACCGATGAATCGAGGATTAAGTTTTCCTCTCTTTCCAAATCTTGTAACTCCTTTCAATGGAGCAACTCTTAACAACACATGATCTCCTATATCGAATTCCACGTCCTTTCGATGAAGATCAGCATAACTCTTTTGTCGATTTTGTGAGGTTTTTATACGTTGTCGGATCGTTTGAATCTTTTCCGTAGTCATACGCATCAACTCCGGTCCCAACAACGTTGCTTCACCCACCTCATCCTAGCATCTTTGGAGAACGACACTTTCTTCCATACAACGCTTGAATGGAGCCATGCCAATACTTGCTTGATAAGCTGTTGTTGTAGGAAAACTCCACCAATAGTAAGAACTTGTCCCAACTCCTTGAAATCAAGGACACAGAGTCTTAATAGATCTTCAAGAGTTTGAATAGTCCTCTCCGACCGTCCGTCTGGTCGAGGATGATATGCCGAAGCTAAATCGTAAGTCTGTGCCCATAGCTTTTTGCAAACTAACCCAAAATCGTGAAGTGAATCTTGGGTCTCGATCCGGAAACTATGGATCTTGCAAGATACCATGCGATCTTACAATCTCGTTTATGTACATACGAGCAAGACGTTCAAGTGTATAAGTTTCAGATTTCGGAAGAAATGAGCAGACTTGGTCAATCTATCAACAATGACCCAAATCGCATCAATGCCTTGAGAAACCTTAGGAAGGCCCAGAACGAAATCCATGGTAATGTGCTCCCACTTCCATTCCGGAATTTCAAGTGGTTGCAATGGATCTTTTGGTACTTGATGCTCGCTTTAACTCGTTAACAAGTTAGACACCTTGAGATAAGCGAATGCTATCTCTCTCTTCATATTGCTCCACCAAAATGTATGGCGAATATCATGATACATTTTGGTACTCCTGAGATGGATTGCAAATGGTGTGTTGTGCGCTCCATCATGATATTATACTTTAAATCGGTCGTTAGGAACACAAAGTTCGGAGTTGACTCAAGTATTCCTTCTTCATCGATTCTTGCTTCTTAAGATAGCACCTTCTTGCACTTTTTTCCTCATACGCATCGCCTCGTGTCCGTAGCCCAGCTTGAAAGCGACTTTAACTTTATCGATTAAAGTCGGTTGTACTCGTATACTCGCTATCATCACATGCGTCCCAGAGTCTTTAACTCTATCTCCATCCTTTGCAAGTCACACAAAATGGGCCTTTGCGTTGACAATATCGCACTCGTATTTGCATATGATTTTCTACTCAACGCGCTACCACTACCACGTTCGCTTTTCAGGATGGTATTGGATGGTATGATCATAATCTTTCAATGATTCAAGCCAACGTCGTTGTCGCATGTTGAGTTCCTTTTGAGTGAAGAAATATTTGAGGCTTTTATGATCCGTAAAGATCTCCACTTTCTCCCCATACAAGTAATGCCTCCAAATTTTAAGTCTGAAAAGACAACATTTGCTAACTCTAGATCATGAGTAGGATAATTCCTCTCATATTCTTTGAGTTGTCATGAGGCATAAAGCTATAACTTTTCCATGTTGCATAAGAACACATCCCAACCCTTTGTCCAGAAGCATCACTTGTAGATGACAAATCCTCCAAGGAGCTGGATGGTATTGTCGTAAGCAGGTCTTGAAATAAGTCTCCTTTTGAGTTCTTGAAAACTCTTCTCACATTCTTCGCTCCAATAGAACTTTGTATCTTTCCGAGTCATTTGAGTCAATGGAGTAGCGATTCGAGAAAATCCTTCCACGAATCTCCGATAATAACTAGCTAAACCAGAAAGCTACGTACTTGGTCATCGATTTAGGTTGTTCGACTTTGAATAGCTTCAATCTTTCTGCCGGGTCAACAGATATTCCATGACTTGATACCACGCGCCCAAGGAATGCTACTTCTTTGCCGTAACTCGCATTTCTTCAACTTGGCATAAAGCTTATATTCACAAAGCTTTTGGAGTGTCGACCTCAAGTGTTGCTTTCATGATCTTCACGGCTTTTGGAATAAATAAGGATGTCATCGATAAAGGCGACCACAAAGTGATCTAAATATTCCTTGAATACTCGGTTCATCATATCCATGAAGGCAAAGAGGAGCATTAGTCAATCCAAAGGACATGACTAGGAATTCATAATGCCCGCTGCAGAGTTCCGAAAGCCGTCTTTGGAATGTCGGTGGTTCTAATCTTCAATTGGTGATATCCAGGAACGAAGATCAATCTTTGAAAAGAATTTGGCTCCTTGCAATTGGTCAAAACAGGTCATCAATACGTGGCAATGGATACCTATTTTGATGGTGACATGATTCAACTCCCGATAATCAATACAAAGTCGCATACTCCCATCTTTCTTCTTCACGAATAGAACAGAGCACCCCAAGGAGAAGTCTTAGGACGAATAAAGCCAATGTCTCAACAATTCCGCGGTTGGGTCTTTAATTCTCGAAGTTCAATAGAGCCATTCGATATGGGGCTTTGGAAATAGGTTTTGTACCGAGTTCAAGGTCGATACAAAATTCAATTTCACGCCCGGGGTAGGTCGGGAAGTTCTTCGGGGAATACGTCAGAAATTTATTAACAATAGGAATATCGTTTAAAAGCGGCGTATTTTTATTTAAATCGTGACATGAGCTAAGAAAGCTTGACATCCGCTTTTTTCAATAAACGAATAACTTTATGGCTTGAGATGACCGTGATTGATTTTAATGGTTTGGTCGTTTGAATTCGCGATAATAGGTTGATTAGGAATATGAAAGCTAACAACCCACTTAAAACAATCAATTTTTGCATGATAAGTAGTTAACCAATCAATCCCTAGAATCACGTCAAATGCAAGTATTTTTAATGAAATAAGATCAACGGTAATGTGAGGGTACCGATTTGAACCAAACAAGACTTATAAACAATTGGATGTAATGAAGGTTTCTCCCAACGGAGTTTCCACAGATAAGTCAAAGTCTAAATTCTCGAGTCAAATTTAATCGATGAGCACAAGTAGGAGAAATAAAAGAATGGGTAGAACCGGTATCAAATAAAGTATAGACTTCATTAGAGTTTATGATAAGCTTACCCGTGATGACCTCATTCGGATTCCTTGCTCTTTGGGAGGTCACAACAAACGCCTCCTCTTGACTACTCTGGGTTTTGAATTTTCAGGATGGCCTTTGGTGCCTCCATCCTAGTGAATTTGTCTTCTTGATGGCGACAAAATCGAGCTAAGTGACCTTCTCTTCCACAATTATAACATGCTTTGGACGGCATTGACGCAGTTTGATCGATGTGTCCTCTCCTCCGCATTTGAAGCATATGATAGGTGGTCTTTCTCCTTCCTTAACAATGGGTCTTTGGTCCGACGTCTTTCCACCATTGTTGAATCTCCGTTTCTTGAAATGTCCATTCTTATTGTTTTTTGGCCACGATTACCACCGAAGTGATTACCATATCCGGCTGTTGATTCCCTCCATGCTTGTTGTCACCACTTCGATGACTACTCATTGGTATTATAATTTTCTTTACCGCTCTCTTTTTAGTTGTGTTGACTCATTATCGCGTTCCACTAAGCGAGCCCTATTTACAACATTTGAATACAAACACGGTTTATGAGAAATAAGATGTTGGCGTATCTCGACTTCAAACCTCTTAAAAACATTCGCCATTCTCTCTTCATTATCCACAAGTGGGGACGAACCGTGATAACTCCGCAAATTTTGCCTCGTATTGCGACACGGTCCATATTGTTTTGTTCCAACTTGATAAATTCCACCTCCTTACGTATGGCGAATACTTTCGAGGAAAGTATTTGTCGTTGAACGACTCTGGAACTTCTCCCAAGATATCTTGAAGACAAAGAGGTTGAGTCGCTTTTACCGATTCACATCAATGAATCCGCCTCTCTGCTTGCAACATAAAGGCTGCAAAGGGAACCTTTTGCTCCTCGAAGCATCCCAAGACATCAAATATCTTGGTAATCTGCTTTATCCATGCTTCCACACCGAAGTGGTTTTGGCTCTCCTTAAACTCCGGTGGTCCCAGCTCCTTGAATTGTTTAGCGGTGACCGCCCGAGAGTTTTCCGTGTTTCCACCTACGTTTTGGGATGAGGAGTCGCTCTCGCTTTCTTTGTTACATAAATTGCATAAAGCCTCGAACATTTGATCATTCATCATTTTGGTCGGTGTTGTTGTTTCATGAGGATTGTCGCCTTCGATGCACATTATCCGATTATTGATATGTGGTGAATCAACGATCGCTTTGCACTCCATTGCTATTCTCAACATTCTCGGATGTCATTTTTAGAGACATCGCCACAAAACAAAAGGTTAATTGACATGTAACAAATTATCCCTATCTTACGACCAACCAATAAAATAGCACATAAACTTAGGTAGGTCATACTAGCGAAGGTATTCTGTCTCTCCCTCCTAGTACTATTCTCACATCTTAGCTGGGGATCATATCCTAAGCTACGATACCAACCTGTGATGCCCCAAAATTAGGTATACATCACCCATCTTGGGTCGCCACTTACATGGTATGTAATTTAAATACAACTTACTAACATAACTGCTGGGTATAATCGACATAAAGCGTGAGTTTAAATACAAATATAAATCTACTAGATATTATACAAACTCAAAAGGAGTCCTCATTATAATTATTATCACACTATTTCACAGAATAGTGAGGACTACTAATGCTATCTTGAGGACCATCACTCGTTTTCCCGACTCGTCCCGCCTATATTCTCATTTCTCAAGAGAACGGTGAAAAGAAAGGGTGAGCTCAACTAGCCCAAAGAAGAAATATTATGACTAAGATAATGCGAATAAATTATCAATAGTCTTCAACAATGTTAAACCGATAAAATACAATAGACAACCGGTTTAAGCTGCAGTGAAATATCGCAATCCATTAAAAGAGTCAAGTAGAAAATAAAGTCTACTATCTTTTAGGTTTTAAAAGGTTTTTCATCACTGTTATAGCTGAGACTCAGCTTTAATAAATATTCCACATCATCGAATCACCCCTGCACTACGGCCAAGGATATTCTTTAGTATCACGACCACAATTATTCATGCACTACGGCCAAGAATATTTGTGTATTCATTAATGGTCATGATCATGCCAACAACTGTCCATCAATGCACTACGGCCACTGAGGATTTTTACCACATCATTTGTAACATTACGGTCATGATTACACCGAATAGTCTCAGGTCATAATCATACCAAGTCCATCTATGCACTACAGGCCACAGATGACTTTAAAAAAATATAAACATGAGGATGATGACAATGATATAAGAATTCAATAAAACAAGTTCAAGAATTATTTTATCCAGGAATTATTAACGTCCAAATTATCAACATGATCTTTGTTTTGTAGAGTAAAATTCAAGAATGATCGGAAGAATATTTTCATGAAAAGATCTTTGGATGAAACATAAATATCAAGGATATTCCACTAATTTCATGGAGTATAGAAGTCAAAGTTTTAACCAATTGGGTATAATAAAGAATGGAATAACAAAAGAAATCACCATGCATGCGATAGACCCGCATGCAGACGAGTTATTCCAATGAGAATAATAAAGAAACGGAACGTGTCGGTGAAATTCACACCAAGCGGGGATGTTCCAATGAGAATAATAAAGATGGAACCCGGATCCGGTAAAAACACACGATAGGATATTCCAAGCAGAATAATAAAGGCGGAACCAGTCAAATTGTAAAACATCTGAGCAGGATGTTCAGCAACAGAATAATAAAAGCGGAACCGAAGTCGGTGTAAAAACACACGCATGGATGTTCCAAAAGAATAATAATAAAAAGACGGAACCAGTTAAGTTGTAGAAACACATGCATGAGGATGTTCCAATGAGAATAATAGAAGAATGTCACCAAGTATAGGGTAAACCACTTATACAAAAGTTATTCCAATGAGAATAATAAGCGATGGAATAACAACATTCTCTTCATGAATAAGAAAGAATAACACCCCTTATATTTGGTAGGAGATTGAATCTTTAAGGCGGTGTAGTAACAAAATACTCTTCTTCTTTCTCTCTTATTCTCTCTATACTTTTCTCTCTATAGCTTGAATGAATTCGTGAAAAATAATGAAGCCCTAGGCCTCTATTTATAGAAGATTTCTAGCTTAGCTTTTGTCAGTGTGAAAAGGCAAGTGGCTTGACGACTAATGATGTGAAAAGAAAAGTGGTTTGGCGCTTTGTAATGTGAAACGACAAGTGGTTCGGCCTTTGTAATGTGAAACGACAAGTGGTTTGATGCTGTGAATGTGAAACGACAAGTGGTTCGGACGTCTGGTAAAGGTAATTACTATTAACGAAGGTAAATACTATTGACGAAGGTAAATACTATTCACAAGGGTAATTACTATTGACGAAGGTAATTACTATCGACGAAGGTAAATACTATTCACAAGGGTAATTACTATGGCGAAGGTAATTACTATTGACAAAGAGACTCTTAGATGATGACATATGAGCCCCCATAAAATAATCAAACTTACCACAAATCATTTTTTTCATCAACACATATTTAATCTTTCAACAATTATTAATCATTTATAACTTGTCGTCTCAATTATTGATTTAATACTATAACATATTATCTGATGATGATCTTCGTGACAATAATTGAATCAATAATATAAGAGATATGATCGCAATTCTCATAGCAATAATTGAGCATAAATGAGTGACTTCTCACGTAAAGCATCAATAATCAATACCGGTGTGCTACTATGCAATACACGCCGTACATCGTACTTTTACCCTTTGGGTAGTTCAACAGCTTTTAACGGTAACACCTCCATTGTTATTTTTATAAAATGTTTTTGTCGTTTTCTCAATCCGACAATAATTACATTGTGTAGGGGTCCACCAATGATTGAGCCATTGTATTTAATATTCCTAACAAAAAAGAATATTCCCACCAAACTAATATTTTATAACAACTTGCATACTTTGCAAAATTTATAAATATTACCCACAACTATAACATTATATCAAATTTATTCCATAATATTCAAAAATAATATTTATAGAAAAAATTCATCTTTATTTATAAAAGCTGGGGTCTTACATGAACAACCCTAATATAGGGGATTATGTACGCGTTATCGTTTAAATGTTTGTGCATAATACATGGTACGAAGGGTTGATCCCCCTAAGTACGCAAGGAAGGGTCTGTATAGTCTAAACGATTGTTAAGGTTAAGGTAGAAATACTTAATAACCTGGGACATAGTTCCTTATGTACGCGTTATCGTTTAGATGTTTGTGAACAATACATGGTACAAAGGGTTGATCCCCCTAAGTACGCAAGGAAGGGTCTGTATAGTCTAAACGACTGTTAAGGTTGAGGTAGAAATACTTAATAACCTGGGACATAGTTCATGGTTATAAGACCCTCAGATATAAATCTTGAACTTGGTTTATGTTCTTGATTCGTAGAACAAGTTCTCTATTATTCAACATTCATTGCTTATCCTTATGTTGCTACTATTATCAATCTTTATATTAATGAGCAATTGTTCCCTCACTTTTGCATTTAACATTGCAACTAAAGTTGAGAAAGTTGAAGATCCGTCTACTAGCAAAGGCAAGGGAAAGATGTCCAAATGATGAAGACTTTGTTTAATTTCATTTGCTGAATTTTATGTTATAAGACTTATTTAATTATGTGATGTATTCCGCAGACTTATGTAATAATTTAAGGTTAGATTACCTGGGATTGTTTTAAGTTGATGTAACCCTTTTATTGGGAAGATTATTGTTTAAGTTATTTAAGTTATGTCTTTATCCTTGATTATGGGTGGTTAGATGTAATTGTTTTATATAGTGAGCACCAAATCCTGTGGGAATGGAGTACCCAGATTTGGGGGTGTCACAGGTTGGTATCAAAGCTTTAGTTTATGAACCTTAGGTGGGGGAAACCTTAGGAAGTAACCTTTAAGGAGACAGAAAACATAGTGGTGATAAACTCTTATCGAGTTTTAAGGAATGAATTGAGGAAATTAATTAAAGATAAACAATAAAAGACTTTATGTGCTATGTGTTAATAACTTATGTGCTCGCGAGTATCGAAGAGTGTCACGTAATAAATAAAACTTAAAAATATTTTGTTGTCAGGATGTCTAACGTTGAAGGATCCCGTCAAGCTAGGGAAGAGATACCTCAGGTACCTAGAGATGAGGAACCCTGAGATGTCCATGTTGTTCGGGAGCAGTTGATTCAGAGGGAGCCTTATCTGTTGGTCGCTGAGGAAGGAAAGGAGAATGAGCCTGTGTCTGATCCTGAGGAGGAGGACTCTGAGGAGATAGATGTGGAGGATGAGGAAGAGGATCTTGTGGAGTTTCCACCAAATTCCTTATTAGCTGAGATGTATGATGAGCTGTATGACTGTAATTGAATTACAAGATAAGATTGAGGAGTTGAAGAAGCTGGCTGACATGCGTCGGGCTACTATAGAGAAGATGGATGTGGAGATTTGGGAACTCGACTCATGACTTGGGTACACAGAATGGAACTTATTTCACACAGAGGGACATCAAGAGGAGTTATTGGCTGAGAATGAGAAGATGAAGACCGAAGTGGAAAAGCTAAAAGATGACTTGAGGGAGGAGTCATCTAAGCGTGCGAGAGCAGAAGACGCTTGGATGAAAGCTACTCAGCGTGCAGATCGTGCTGAAGCTAAGGTTCAAACGAAGAAGACTAAGATGAATGAAATGGATTATGCTTTTCATTCTGTGATTGATAGGGTCCATGATCGAGTCTTTTATTACCCACCTCAATTTGAAGACTTATCATGGTACCTGATGGATCGTAGGACGGCGTATCATATTATGGAAGGAGAGCGTAGAGAAGCCTCTCGACGTCTTAATATGCCAAGATAGGAATAATAATAATAATAATAATAATAATAATAATAATAATAATAATAATAATAATAATAATAATAATAATAATAATAATATGTGATTATGCGATTAAATAAATTGTAAATCCCTTATTTGAGATAAATAAAGGGGTAAGATGAGTATGTAATCCTGAAACTTTTCAAGTTTAGGAAAGTTGATGTTGATAGTAGTGATGTTATCTTTACTATGTTTTGAAAACTATGAATGAATAAAATGTCGAAGTTTATTGAAATGTTATTTGTTAAGCTTTAATCTTAGAATGTTTAAGTTAAACTTTAAATATTCAAGAAATTGAGTAATGAACTAATAAAAGTATATTTTAACAGAAAATGCCTCCTAGAAGAAGACAACCACGCCAACAACCACATCCTGAGGGGTCTACTAACAATAAAAATAACGAGGCCAACACTAACCCGGTTCAGCAGTTGGTGACTTTGTTAACGGGAGCACTTGCGAATCAGTCGCAAGCTCAAGTTACGACTTTCAAGGACTTCAAAGCGGTTGGACCGCCGGTGTTTTAATCCAGTTGAAGCCCAAACCTGGATCATAAATATGGAGAAGGTGTTTGACGTTGCCAGAGTTAATGATGATTAGAAAACTATTTTTGCGACGTTTATGTTAATGTCTGAAGCCACCTATTGGTGGCAGGCGAATAAGGTTCGTGGGGGACAAGGAATAATAGCATGGGATAGGTTTAAAGAAATATTTTTTGAGATGTATTTCCCGACGAGTTCCCAGAACCAGGTGGAAGTTCAATTCTTAG
This sequence comes from Panax quinquefolius, assembly GCA_020205615.1. NCBI lineage: Eukaryota > Viridiplantae > Streptophyta > Magnoliopsida > Apiales > Araliaceae > Panax > Panax quinquefolius. Next base: position 107,998,718 of record CM035158.1, on the reverse strand, counting down.
AATTGAAGTAAGGAACCATGACTGTGCCGGAGTATGCTGTAAAGTTTAATGAGCTGGCGAGATTTGCTCCATATCAAGTTAATATCAATGAGTGTAAGGCGAGAAGATTCGAGTAGGGGTTGAAGCCCTGGCTTTATAGCAAGGTTTCAATGTTCTAGTTAAACACGTTTACGACAGTATTGGAAAAGGTAATTATCGCAGAAGGTGGAAGCGATGCCTTAACCAAATATAATCAAGAACAGAAGAAGAGGAAAAATGAGAATGGAAATAAGTTTGGGGGAAGCAATAGTGGAAGTAATAACCAGAAAAGGAAATGGAATAAAAATTTAAATACGGGAGGACAACAAGGAAGTCAACAAAAGAAGAAGTTTGAAGCTTGTGCTACTTGCCAGAAGAACCACACTGGTGTGTGTTTGAAGGGTAAGCGTGTGTGTTTTAATTGTGGCCAGGAGGGTCACATTGCACCAAAAAATTTTAGCCTAAAGAAAGAAGCTTGTTTCACCTGCGGGTCGAAGGATCATATGGCTCGTGATTTCCCTAAGAAGACAGTGGGAAGTGCAAGTGAAGGAAAGTGAAACAACAGTGGTGGTACGTTAACTATCACTGGGCCAATGCAATCAAGTCGACCTACTTCTAGGACTTTCAATATGACCGTGCAAGATGATGTGCAATCAAAGGATGTGGCATCAGGTATCATTCCGATCAATGTTATTAATGCTTATGTGTTATTTGATTTAAGTGCTACTTGTTCATTTATATCTAATAATTTTGCTAGGAATTTAGATTTGCCTTAAGAAGACTTAAATTTCCCTTTTAAGTATAGAAATTGTGAATAGGGAAGTGATTCTTGTTAGGTTTATATATAGGAATTGTAGGGTTGGATATAAAGGGTCAAGAGATGATGGTAGATTTAATACCAATTAAACTTGGGGAGTTTGATGTTATACTAGGAATGGATTGGTTATTAAATTACAGGGTAGTAATTGATTGCCAAAAGAAATGTGTTAGCCTTAAATTAATGAGATAATTATATTAAATGAATTATTAAATAATTATAATGTTGTTCTAATTTAATTTAATAATTGAATTAGAGATTTATTAGTTGTGGAATAAAATTATAATTTATAAAAGAAATTATAATTATAAGGAAATGTTAATTTAAATTATAAATTTAATTAAATTAACTAAATAATGGTGTGGCAAGGAATTATAATATTAGGAAAATATAAAAATAAATTAAGGAGAGGAATTTTAGTGTAGCCAAACATGGCCTTGTGGCCTTTGGCATAATATAATTGATAGGTGCTTTATTTTTTTAACTGAAGAGTACGTGGGATATATACATCATTTTATTGAGTTTGCATATTATTATAAAGAACAATAGGGAGAATTATAAAGAAATTAAGTGTTTTCTGTGAATTGGGAGTCAAGAGGAAGAAGAAGGCTTGTGAAACCTTGTCACCATCTTTTTCTAATATACAACAAAGGATTAAAGGTATAATTTGCTCCTAATTTCCATGTTTTGGTTTTGTAATTTTATTCTCTGTAATTGATTCTTGTTGGATTAGGGTTTGAAGTGTTGATTATATTCATGTATAATCTGATAATTATTATATATAAACAATCTTTAGTGATCAAATTCATGGAAATTGGTTTGAAGAAGAAATTGTAAGTTAACAGTGTTTTATGTGTACAAAAGTGGCTTATTTGAGGCCAAAATTGGTGTCTAATTTTGAGTATAATCTGTAAATTGGTTTTGGATTATGTTAAGATGTTAAGAAACGAAAATAATGTAATTGAAATGGTGTAATTTGATTAAGAATTGGAGATTTGGTGATTGAATTCGCTAAATGTGTTGAAATATGAAGAAATTAGTAAAAACATGATTTTGATCCTTAAAATTTGATTTTATATAATGTTTATATTAGTAGAATCATGAAATGAATGCTTGGTGTTGTTGTTAACAAAATTTTAGCTTTTGGGTATGTGAATTTCTGTAAAAATTGGGAAATTGGAGTTTTGGTTTTTAACAAGGTCGGGTTATCATAGCCTCGTTCACAGATCTTTGGCGCAGCATTGCCACTTGCATAGTTCAAATGCGTAAAGCCAATGTGATTCTTTGTTGGTTTTCAGTATCGAGCACCACTTAGCAAGAATTACCTGGTTAAGTGCTTGAGGCTTGAAGAAATTGCATCTGAATCCCCCAGTAGAGACAATGTGTTTTTTTTGTTGCAATCTATAATATGTTGACCCAACCTAGCCTAGTATGCATGATATGATGTTAATTATATTATAAGATGTAATAACAGATTGTAATACATTGTAATACTAAATATGAAGATTTTTAAGTATTTACTTAACAAGTTATATAATGATTAAAACTCAATGTTTGTAAGAGTTAGAGGTGAGAATTGAATGCTAAAGCTTTACATTATATGATAGTGAGTTTTCTGATTCGTGTTGTGTGGTTAACCAATATGGTTAGACCTTAAGTTAAAGGTTATGAAAATTGAACCTATAAGGTTAATGATGGTATAGCTAATCGATAATGCAACTCTAATGGTATATGTAGGGTGTTTGGTGAACGTTTATTAAACTGGTGTAGCTTACGCACGAGGAAAGTTTCCTAACATCATTCTCTTTATAATGAATGCAAGTTTCATAACTCTATTTACTTCTTATTGTCGAGCAAGTTCTCTAACCCTAAATTTTTCATTATGCAAGTTCCTAAACCTTATGTTTATGTTGAGCAAGTTTATTGATTCCATTTTGTTTACGATTATGCTATCTCTCGTATTCTAATTCTTTGCATTGTGCGAGTTTCACATTCCTAACTTTTGTTTCTTGCTATTCAAGCATAAATTGCCCAGTTCATTGTTCTAAATGAGACTTTCTAACTCTTTTGGATGTAATAACTTGTATATACAATGTCTATTCAATTGTGTATTGTTGATATTCAATCTTTGACTTAAGTATCGTTGTTCAATCTTATATTACCGTGTTGAACCTTCGAATAGCAAACATACTTTTATGTCTTTATCCTTGATTATGGGTAGTTAGATGTAATTGTTTTGGATAGTGAGCACCAAATCCTGTGGGAATGGAGTACTCGGATTTGGGGGTGTCACAAATGATGTTTAAGATTTAAATTTCAAAGATAATTTGGACAAAGAAAAGAAACTACATTCCGTCGTGAATAGTACTCCGTTATGAATAGTACCCCAGATGAATAATATCCCAACATGAATAGTACCCCGGGTGAATAGATTAAAATTTAATAAAAAAGTTTAGAACAATTTTCCAATGAAATGATATTAGATGAAGTGCAAACTATTAAGAATATTCTACTAATTTCAGGGATTTTCACCCTTTAACAATAAGGTTATGGAAACAAAAAATAATTTTGTACTATAAATGTAGAAAAATATCAAAGAAAAAGATATCATTTGACGAGTAAAAAAAATGATATCACATACGAGTATGAAAGAATATACGAAATTGTAAATGGATTTTCACCCGTCATGCGGTAATCTGCGTAGATAGATTATTTCCACAGCTTAACAAAGAATGAATACGAAGGGTTATTCATCAGGCATGCAGTAATCCGCGTAGACAGATTATTCCCACAGATTAATAAGGAATAGAATGACAACCCTTATGATTATGAAGAAATAACATCATTTACCTTAGTAGGAGACTAAATATGTCTGGTATAACAGAGATTATCTTGAGGAATTCTTGCACTATTTGTTACACTTAAAGTATCCTTTAACTCAAAAGAAATACGCACAATATTTATGACGTCCCCAAAATAGGCCCACACAACCCATTCTGAGTCGCCAAATATATGGTACATAATTCAAATACAAACTTCATTTATACAACTATTAACTGTCGTGTAAAATACGACAAAACATAAGCTGTGAGTTTCAATACAAATATTTTCTCGTAGACAATATCCAAACTCAAATAAAGTCTTCATTACAATTATTGTCACACTATTATACAAAATATTGAGGACTACTATAATAACCATCTCGGACCATTACTCCACTCCCCGACTAGTCTCAGCTACATTCTCGCCTCCTGAGAAGAACAATGGAACCAAAAGGAAAAGGGTGAGCTCAACTAGCCCAGTAAAGAATATTATGACTAAGATAATGAAGAAAAAATTATCCTTAGTCCTCAACAGTGAAAAATCTGATAGAATACAATAGACAACAAGTTTTAGATCAACAACTACAACGGAACAAACAATCCATTAGAAGAGTCAAGTAGAGCATGATGTATACTATCTTCTATGATTAAAAGTCTATCATCAATATTTTATCCATGTAACACCAATCAATCAATGTTTTAAATCAAAAATTTATCCATGCACTACGGATCAAGGATATTCTTTTGTATCACCAGTGGTCATGATAATGCCAAATAATTGTCCATCTATGCACTACGGGCCAAAGAGGACTTTCACCACAACCTTTGTCTGTAACATTACAGGTCAAGATTATACCAATACACAATTACTGGTCATAATCATACTGTTGGTCGATTTCGCAATCAATGAATACGTGCAAGTATACACGGTCAACAAGTAATAAAGTGAAAGTAGAGTATCGTTCCCACAAGAAATTATTTAATAAAAATCACCAAGTACTAGTTCTTAACCAAACTAATTTTATTTAAACAATCTCAAATCGTGATTTTTCTAATTAAGAAAACTAAATTAACTAATTAAACTGAATTGCTTTATAAATGAATTCAAATAAATAAAGGTTAAGACTACAATATCCCCAATTATGAACTATAAACTAATTATCCAATTATCTCAATTATTATGCCTAATGAATTGTTAACAGGAATTCCAAGTGTCAAAAGTCCTTTTCCAAGTGATCAATTAACTTCTATTTAATCCAATTAATCTTGCTATATTCCTATGCAAAACAATTAAATTAAACTCTTTCAATCCCAATTCTCAACTTGTTACATGCAGTGAACAGATATTCTTATTCAATTCACGACCTTAATTATTCGTCATGCAAATAATTAAACATGCATGTTATCATGTCCAGTTCTAACCCTAGATCTCCTCTCTCGAATCCTTCTAGAGTAACAAGGTAATTGCTGATCAAATAATTAATCAATAAGCACAAAACATGACAAACAATTCACCTTGACATAAATACTTGGAATAAGTCAAATAATTAATTCATAGGCATAAAAGGTTCAATTGTAGTCTTAATAAAAGAAATTTAGTTTATTATTAATGAATTAAAGACAAGAATCCACAATTGAATAAACATTAAAAGATAAAAGTAAGATTAGAGAAGAGAATAAATCTGTTGTCAGCAAATATCCATCTTCCTCAAGCTCCTGCTCTTTTTCTTCAATGGTCTCCAAGTTGCTTCAATCTCCAAAACTAATAAGAACTAGGGTTTATGTTCTAATCTAATAGAGTGTATCTCTAATCTAATGTATGTAATCTCTCTCTATTTTATGCCTTCCATAATGTATTTATAGGTTACAAGTCCAATTTTTAGCTTAGGAACAAACCCAATCCAATTTGGAGTCAGAAAAGTGTCAAAATTCACCCCAAAACGCGTCCAAGCCTCACTAATCTCTCCTCAGCGCTTCAGGCGCTGGTCACTGGCTATTGGAACATCAGCATTATAGCGCCCCGGCGCTGAGCATAAGCTTGATTTGGGCGCCCCGGTGCTAGAACATTTTCTCACATTTTCTGCTCTGACAGCTTTTGGGAAAATGGCCATAACTTCTTCGTGTGAACTCTGATTTTGATGATTTAAGATTTTCCGGAAAGAGGAGACGTAGATCTACAACTTTCATTCTTTACATTTTTCGAAATAAGGTCCAGAGAAATACTGAAATTGGCTCTGAAGTGACTGCTGTGTAAATGGCAAGCCGAAAACGCGAATCTAGCAACCCCAAACGTCGATCCAAGTAACTTTTGTCCCAATTCCTATAAAACAACATAAAACATGCATGAATAGACACAAACACTTAAAAACTATTCTAAAAGACTTGAGAACAACAATAAATTAAGCCCGAATGTATCCAATTCATGGGTATATTACCCATTCATCAAATACCCCCAAACTTAAACCGTTGCTTGTCCTCAAGCAAAAACACAAAAATGTTATGCAATGCAATGTAATGCAACTAATCTATATGCCTACGAATCCAACAGTAATGACAGAAACAAGTCTATTCAATCGGCCTTAGAGAAATCGAGTAAACATGATAATACATCATATTAAAACAAATCGGTAATTTACCAATCAATCATCAAATCTTAGACTGTTATCACTGATATAGTGCGTGTGTGCTCCACAACAATGCTAACTAATATAAAATCAAATTTAACACATAATAGATATCTTCGAAGGCATCATACAGTGTAAACTTGAAAACTCCTCAAATAAACTAGATTCGACTAAAATCAAACAATTACCAAAGTCCAAGGGTTAAAATGGAATACTTATGCTTTATTTTTATTTTATTTTATTTAACGGGGGCTTTTTGCACTTTTTCCCGTTTTATTCAAAAAAAATTTATTTTCCATGACTGTGCAATGTCTCATTCCATTAGGCTATAAAGATCTTTTACCCTTTAGCGAAATTTTGACCAACGACTCCCTGCACCATATAAGACCTTAGGGCTAGGGTGTAGAGACACTCCTCCCTGCTTACTTGCTCAAGTAACAAATGCCCAAAACAAGACTAGTCACGGTGTTTATTCATCATCATTCATTTTTTTTTTTTTTTTTCTTTTTTATAAAGCTTATATGTAAGACCCCAACTTATTATTAATGAAATTTAATTTTCTCTATTTATTATTTTGAAATAGTAAGGGTTGATTTGATTAATATGGATAGTTAGGGGTTAAATACGCAAATATTTCAAAATAAGCAAGTGGTTATAAAATATTCATTGTTGTCGGGGAATATTCGTTTGGTCGTGGAATATTAAATCTTTGTTGGGAATATTAAATGCGAATGGCGCAAATGACCATGTGTGGGCCCCATAACTGAAAGCGATTGGATGAAGAAAAGCGACAAATATAAGTTGGTTAAAAATAACGTAGTAGTTTTTACCGTTAAGAGATCATTGGAATACCCGGGTGGTTAAAATACAAGAATGTCTGGGCGTGGTTGCGCGAAAGCACCACGGTATTGCACAAGTATTGTTGAATTATTGATCCTTACGTAAGAAGGCACTACTCAATAATTTTCACGATGAGTTATTATTCAATATTTTATTTTATTGATTCAATAATTCTTTGCGTTGATATTTTATATTATTGTTGTTCAATAATTGTCAACGCACATTATCTCCATTATCGATCAATAATTCATATTATTTGAATAATATTATTAGATAGCATTATTGGCAATGTCTAGAAAGTTCGTCAAGGAGAGGTTTGGTCACCTAATTGCGGCGCCAAAGAAGAGAGAAATCCTTATCGGAAAGCCCTCTTTCTCAGGAGCTACCTGGTTGTCATAATTGTGATTCGTAATATTATTTGTGAATAATTAATTATTGATTTATATGATAAGAAAATATTTATAAATGATGGATTTATTTGTTTTATGTGGTTATAATTGAATGATTTAATGTTGAGGTGTTTTATCGGTAATTTTGCCGGAATGGAGGTATTAAAAATCAAATCATTATTTTTACGATATATTGCGTGAGTTATAATGTTTAATCCAAACCGTTGGATCGTTGTAATTTTTGGATATGTTATACATACATAAGTTGAGTATATGTCCACAAATTTTGAACCGTTAAAATGAACGAATGATTTGTTATGAATTTTAAGAGGTGGTGATTCGGAAATTAGGTTTATAATTGATTTTGGTGGAAAATTCTAGAATTGAGTGGGCCCCACTTGTGGTTGGTGAAGAAATGTGCTGAATTTTATTTCAAATGTGGTGGGTGGGAATAGTAGCGAGTAAAGCCATCGGGTTTGGGTCAAGTCTGCTAAAATTTTCCTATAAATAGAGGCTAAGTTAGAATTGAAAATCACACCGAAACAAGTTTTTCGTCTTTTCTCTCTATATTATCGAGCGTATTTTGTGAGTATTTAGATATTTTGAGAGTTCTGCTCAAATTACAAGTTTCATTCAAAGATCACTTCGACCTTTCATTAAAATCTTGATTCTTTGAGGTAAGGGATGTTATTTTCTTCTCAAATGATATTATTTCTTCAATATCATTATGCTGAAATATTGGTTGGAACTTTTTATCAAATTTGGAACTTTTTCATGTCGGGGTTACTATTCACGAGTTACTATTCACGAGTTACTATTCATGAGTTACTATTCACGAGTTACTATTCACGAGTACTATTCATGAAGCGTGAAGATGTTTTTGTGGAATTTCTATCTTTTGGTGTCGGAGTTACTATTCACGTATACGGCACTATTCACGTATATGGCACTATTCACCGAAAAATAAAATTTCTTCTTTTTGTCCAAAACATCTATTCTGGATACTAGCTTTGATTGTATCCATGTTTTGATCATTCTTGAATTTTACACCACTATGATTATTTTTGAGGTATTTTTGAACATGGATAAAACAAAGTACGAATCCTTAATCCTTAATCCTTGTCATTTTGTTTCACTGGATTCGTTTCTTTAAAAATATTTTTCGTCATCCTCAGTCTTAAATGATGATATTATTGAATATCTTTGGCACTGTAGTGCAAAGATGAATGATTTTGAAGAATATCTTTGGCACTGTAGTGCAAAAGATGAGCAGTGTTTAAATGAACATGACTAATGATGAATATCTTTGGCAGTAGTGCAAAGATGAGCAGTGTTTAAATGAACATGACGGTGATGAATATCTTTGGCATGTAGTGCAAAGATGAATATTTGATTCGGATGTATATTGATTGATGTTACGGGGATAAAAGATAGATTTGATTTAACTTTTAAATTCATACATAGAAGATAGTAGTTTGCATTCTCTACTTAACTCTTCTAATGAATTATTATTTCACTGCGAATATTGATTTAAAATTTGTTGTCTATTGTATTCTATTAGATTTTTCCTGTTGAAGACTAACGATAATTTGTTGTATATTATCTTAGTCATAATATTCTTTTCTTGAGCTAGTTGAGCTCACCCTTTTCCTTTTTTGTTCCAATTTTCTCGGGAGGCGAGAATATAGCGAGTACTTAGTCGGGTATGGAATGAAGGTTCTAGAGAGAGTTGTTTAGTAGTCCTCACCATTTTTGTAAAATAATGTATCAATAAATGTGATGAGGATTTATTTGAGTATAGATATTGTCTAGAAGATAATATTTGTATTTAAACTCACAGTTTTACTGTAGTAATAATAAAGTTGTAGTTGTTTCTGTACCATGTATTGACAACTCAGAATAGGTGATGTATACCTATTTTGGGGGCGTCACATTATATACCCCAACTTTTTCCCCCAAACTTAGGTTCTTGTCTAACTTTAGCCATCACCGCCTATTCATGAGTTCCTTTCATTCAAACTAGAAATTATCCTTTAGAATTCCATTATGTATCAATTTAGACTCAATCAATCAACAAGTTGTTTTTACTGTGCTAACCTTATTATATCAGTTTCAAATAGAAAAAGATTCAATTCATACCAAGAAATCACATCAAAGCCTTAATATTCAATACTATACTTATCTACTCAATTCCAGTCTCATCATTGGCCAAAATAGACTTTTACTATCTAACAGCTGGAATCATGCTGGAATCATGCAAATATAAACTAAACGCAACAAACACAGTAAACTAACTACTATTTTTGCGATTTTTTTTTAAAATTTTTTTTAACAAGAAACTGAATGCAAAAACTAAATATAAATAACCCGAAAACATAACGAACTATAATGTAAATAACTAACTATATGCAATACGACACTAAAATGCCCCCAAACTTAAACTAGACATTGTCCTCAATGACTAAAATAGAAAAAATTAAAATAGAGGACTTCCCTGAAAATATAGCAATCTTCCTCCTTGTCCGCTAAGTTTGGAAAATAGGCTAGGCACATTGAACAAATTGGGCACCACACTTGAATTTGACTTGAATAACCTATAAACCATGATAGAAACAATTTTATTAAATTCTAAATAAATGCAAATTCAAAACTACTAATATAAGACCTAATAAAAACTAAAAATAAAAATTATACTTGGGTTGCCTCCCAAGAAGCGCTTGTTTTATAGTCTCAGCCTGACTTCTTCAATTCTCTATCCAATTCCCCTACGAAAATTGAGGAACCCTCCATCCATCAGAAGCAATGTCTCTTTTGGGAGGTTCCCATTAGTAATGACCCTTGAATGAAAGTCACCTAGCATGCTCTTTGTATATATGTTCCCCCATTAAGAACGTCCAAAAACTAGGTGTTTCCTCCATTATGTCAATGATCAGATTAGGGCATTGAAGCTTAACAAATATAATGGAATCTTCCTCTATCTTCTCCTTTTCATCCCACCATGACTCTACAACTATACTAGCTCTTATGTCACAAAGAGCTTTGCCAACGACATGACTGCCAATTGGGTATGGTTTTGCAAAACTGCGCGGATTATTGAACTTTGGTGGAGGAGTCACACGGGATACTAATGAAATCGGTTCATCTTCGTTGAATCTTACAGTTAAATCTTCGTCGATCTCCTTTTCTTGGTTCCCAATTGTTTCCTCTCTTTCAACATCTTGTGGCTCATCTAGTTGCAGATTTTGTTCGGGCTCTCCATTAGTCTCAGAATCCATGTCATAGGGTCAAGTGTATTGAGGACAAATGTTCGAGGCATTGGTTAGTTGTTCCATTTGGTTCGTAAAATTTTGACTCAATATCTCTTGATTAATCCTCCACTCCTCACCTGAAGCTATGAACTTGGACAAAACTTCCTCCAAATTTGAATGTTCTTCCTGTTGTAGTGGAGGTGGACACGAGAAATCTGGTGGGTATGTTGGACTTGGAGCATAAAATTGATCTTGATGAGTATGGCTCCATGAAAAATTTGGGTGATACCCCCAATCCTGATAATAGTTGTTGGGATAGACATAATTGTTGGGATAATCACCACCATACTGTACCAGCTCGAAACTGATGGCGCATTGATGACTCATATGATTTCCAGCATAATAATCACAAGTACCCGCCACACTTTGACGATGTTGTGTTGCAAAAGCGTCTAACCTCCTAGAAAGTGTCTCCATTTGTGCTGATAATGCAGAAAGTACTGTCGCGAGTCCATCATTCTTCGCTCCCCTTGGCTGAGTCATGTTTGCCATCCTTCAACTCCGTTGGGCTACGATAACCTCCAACGTCTTTGAATTTGCCTCAATTTTTACTGGCTCTACAGAAAATGTATTAAGTCCATCAATCCCTGTTTCCCTTGGTTGAGTCATGTTCGTGTATGACCATTGATACGCAAAGGCATCTATGGTACCTGAAAAGAGAGAAATATAGGAAGACAATTAAAAATAAAAATAAAAATGTTTAAATAGAGACTAATTTGATTGAAATTAATATTGGTAAAAAAATTATTAAATTAATTCCCCGGCAACGGCGCCAAAAACTTGTTGGTCGATTTCGTAATCAATGAATACGTGCAAGTATACACGGTCAACAAGTAATAAAGTGAAAGTAGAGTATCGTTCCCACGAGGAATTATTTAATAAAAATCACCAAGTACTAGTTCTTAACCAAACTAATTTTATTTAAACAATCTCAAATCGTGATTTTTCTAATTAAGAAAACTAAATTAACTAATTAAACTGAATTGCTTTATAAATGAATTCAAATAAATAAAGGTTAAGACTACAATATCCCCAATTATGAACTATAAACTAATTATCCAATAATCCCAATTATTATGCCTAATGAATTGTTAACAGAAATTCCAAGTGTCAAAAGCCCTTTTCCAAGTGATCAATTAACTTCTATTTAATCCAATTAATCTTGCTATATTCCTATACAAAACAATTAAATTAAACTCTTTCAATCCCAATTCCCAACTTGTTACATACAGTGAACATATATTCCTATTCAATTCACGACCCTAATTATTCGTCATGCAAATAATTAAGCATACATGTTATCATGTCCAGTTCTAACCCTAGATCTCCTCTCCTGAATCCTTCTAGAGTAACAAGGTAATTACTGATCAAATAATTAATCAATAAGCACAAAACATGATAAACAATTCACCTTGACATAAATACTTGGAATAAGTCAAATAATTAATTCATAGGCATAAAAGGTTCAATTATAGTCTTAATAAAAGAAATTTAGTTCATTATTAATGAATTAAAACTAAGAATCCACAATTGAATAGATATTAAAAGAAAAAAGTAAGATTAGAGAAAAGAATAAATCTGTTGTCAGCAAATCTCCATCTTCCTCAAGCTCCTGCTCTTTTTCTTCAATGGTCTCTAAGTTGCTTCAATCTCCAAAACTAATAAGAACTAGGGTTTATGTTCTAATCTAATGGAGTGTATCTCTAATCTAATCTATGTAATCTCTCTCTATTTTATGCCTTCCATCATGTATTTATAGGTTACAAGTCCAATTTTTAGCTTAGGAACAAACCCAATCCAATTTGGAGTCAGAAAAGTGTCAAAATTCACCCCAAAATGCGACCAAGCCTCACCAATCCCTCCCAGCCTAGCCGGTCTTTGAGCCGCGGTCTTGGAACAACTTTGCATTATAGTGCCCATTGCGCTGAGCATAAGCTTGATTTGGGCGCCCCGACACTGGAACATTTTCTGACATTTTCTGCTCTGACGTCCTTTGGGAAAATGGCCATAACGTCTTCGTCCAAACTCCAATTTTGATGATTTAAGATGTTCCGGAAAGAGGAGACGTAGATCTACAAATTTCATTCTTTACGGTTTTTGAAATAAGGTCCAGAGAAATAATCAAATTGGCTCTGAAGTGATTGTTGTGTAAATGGCAAGCCGAAAACGCGAATCTAGCAACCCCAAACGTCGATCCAAGTAACTTTTGTCTCAATTCCTATAAAATAACATAAAACATGCATGTATAGACACAAACACTTAAAAACTATTCTAAAAGACTTGAGAACAACAATAAATTAAGCCCAAATGTTTGCAATTCATGGGTATATTACCTATTCATCACATACCAATCAACAGTCTATCTATGCACTACGAGCTAAAGATGACTTTCACCATAATATTAGTATGAGGATGATGACAATGATATAAAGAATCAATCGAGTGTGATCAAGGATAAATATTAGAGATTTATAATTCAATTTATAATTCAAGAATGTCAAAATTTTCAACATGATCACCAATTATGGAGTAAAATTCAAGAATGATATTCATGTATCAAAAATAATTTGGACAGAAAAGAAAATTAAATTCCATTGTGAATAGTACTCATGAATAGTATCATATGAATAGTACCCGGACATGAAAAGATTAAAATTTCAATAAGAGAGTTCAGACCAATATTCCAGTGAAATGATATTAGATGAAGCACAAACCTCAATGAATTTCTAATCATTTCAGGAATTATAGAAGTAATAGTAAGTTTAGATTTAGGAATATGAAATGAAATAGTACAAGAAACTGCAAATGAATTTTCACCCGTCATGCGGTAATCCGCGTAGACAGATCATTTTCACAACTTAATAAAGAATGAATACAAAAGGTTATTCAGCAGGCATGCGGTAATCCGCGTAGACAGGTTATTCCCACAGATTAATAAGGAATGAATACGAAGGGTTATTCACCAGGCATGCGGTAATCCGCGTAGACAGGTTATTCTCACAGATTAATAAGGAATGGAATGACAACCCTTATAAGTATAAAAAAATAACATCCTATATGAATACGAAAGAAATAATACCCCTTACGAATACGAATAATAATATCTGTAATGTCCACAAATTTTAAACTCCTTATTAATTAAATATGTGATTTAATTGTAATGAGTTAGTTTTGTGAGTCTATTAAAACCTTATGTGGTTATGTGAATTTATGAAATGATTAAAGGGAGTCACTAATAGTTTGTTTAAATTAATGGACTAACCCTAAGATTTTAATATCAAGGAATTGTTAGGATTATTAATAATTAAATATTCAATTTATTTGAATATAGTAGCAAGAGTTGAACATATTGATTTATTGCAATTTTGAGAAATTAATTGATAATGTGTTAATTAATAATTATTATGAATAAACAATAATTAATGAGTAAGAGATTAATAAATATAATGTGATTATATATTTACTTGATTAATTTGTGCAAACATGGAATATAGTAAACCTTTATTATATGGTAGTTAACTATATATTTTATATAGTACAAGGTGGCACATTAATATGTCTATATATATATATATATGTACTATATAGTATGAGTTATTTGCATTCATGTAAGTTGTGTAATAATATTGTTATATGATATGAAGTGTGGGTAAACATTCAGGTATACCCTATTGACATATAATCATATCAATTGTTAAATTAATAATGATTTCATTAAGTTATTATGATAATAACAGTCATGGTAATAGAAAATGTACATGGGTTATATAATGTGAGTACATAAATAATCCCCAAATTTCCTTTGTGTAGTAACATTAACACATTAAAATTACATGTTGGGAATTATAGTAATCAAACCAAGCTTGTTGCTGGGATTTTCTTTCTTGTCCCAAAGTGAATGTCACCATGGTACATGAATAGTAACCTACACCTTATATACGTAAATTTCAAGTTTGTGATTATTGGCTAGGAAGGTAGCTGATGGTGGGTGGTTGAGAAACCCCTTATGAACCAATGTATTCTCCTTCGACATTTCAGTCTCAACCTTCCATACAAAGCAAATTCCCAGTCCAAAGTTCTTCTATAAATGACAGACATAATCTTCAATTCACGTTGCTTTGTTTTAGTTCTTGAAAACTCTGATAATTTGAGAGTAAGTGAGTTGTGATCCAAAGAAGAGGTTAGCAATCACAGAAGGAAGAAACTAAGTTCATTTAGCTTTAAAGAGGTATAAAATCTAATTTATGTTCTTAGTTGGGTTTTTGGCAAATTCTTATAATTCTCAAGAATTCTCTGTTAATTGATATAGAATATCATGTTATTGTGTTATCTGGGTTTGTTTGCATGTCTAAGAGCTGTATTATGAGTTTAAACTGAGGCTTGATTGTTGATCATGTTGGAACTCTGTCGAAGCAGAGTCCTAATTTTTCATTTCGTGAAGTGGCGCGTGCCGCCACTTTATATATAAGACCGTCGCGGTATACGCAATGTAGCCGCCGATCGTATGTAGTAATTTTGTGATCTTGTTCCATTCTGAGCATGCTATTTTGGTTATTAGATACTTATAAACAGCCTTAACTTGTGAACTACGATTGTTATGTATATAGTAAGCCGTGTTAGTTGATTTTAATTTAATTATTCAAAGATGACTTAAAGAGTTGGAAAAATAGTTTTGATAAACCTTTTTGCAAAACAAGTTCTAACCTTGGATGCAAGTTTATTACGTTCTGATATGTCTTGACATGTGTCAAGAGGTTAGAAGGTAATATAAGATATTCAAGCATGAAAAAGAGGAATTTTAAGAAGGAGAACTATATTGGCTATGTATAAATGAACTATATATACACTACATTTTGAACTTAAAGATATACTCATGTGATCTATTATGTGATTATAAAAGCATGATTTAGACTATGCAAACTCATCCTGCATGTTTGAATGAATTTTAATAATGGAGACTTAAAGTTTTGAAAATGAACTTGATATACATTAAGTTGAGAAATTGTAGTATGCTTTTGATATCTATCATATGAATGTATAGTTGAGGCCAAAGGACTATGTAGCATATGTATAATGACTAGACATGATCGACCTTGATAGCTTAACATATGAAGTCTTGATGAGTAATGACCTTTGATGTATTTGATGAAGGGTTAAAACTTAGTATTAATTTAATAGCGTGTGTGTTGTGCATGATTGTTCGTTTATGTGCAAGTCGTGTGTGTTCTGACTTTCTGTAGAAGCAGCCATGTCTTGGTTTGCACTAAGAGCAGCGCGGTCGCTCCACTCCTTAGTACAAATCAAGCGCGACCGCGCAGTCCTGCACTGAGATCTGAGTTCTGTTATTAAATTGAGAACCGATGCATGCTTATATGGTTACTCTAATCTATAATACTTATCCAGTATAGTAGTCATGTGTTAATAAACATGTTATTGAAAAGAACCTATGATGAATTCGTAAATGGTGATTTCAACTATGACATAGTGTGTTAGGAACTAATCGAGTAATGTATTGATATATGTATAGAAGTATGCTATGTGATGACTTGATTATTGTAAGTGTAAACGCATATTAGTTTACACGTACTAATTGAAAGATCGATTTTTAATGTTAGGTCGTTTCAACACAAATTAGTTAAAGCTAGAATTAATTGTAGCTCAGCAAATAGGCAAGTTTCCTAAACTTACTCCAATTATTATTGAACAAGTTTTCTTTGAACTTCACTCTTCGATTGTGCAAAGTTCTTTGAATCATACCTTTATTGAGCAAGTTCCATGAACCCTAGTTTTATTGTGTTGCAAATTTCCCTAACCTTACTCAAATTTAAATTGAGCAAGTATCTGAACACTATTTTTATTGTGTTGAAATGTTTCCTAACTTACACAACTTTTTATGTTGTGAAAGTTTCTAATCATTCTCATATTGTACTGAGTAGGTTATTGTTGAATTGAAAGTTATTCATTTAAGCTTGAATCTTATTTCCAAGCATGTTATGAAGTGGTTTAATTACCTTACAATTATTCCACATCGATATTATTGATATTCGCACTTAGTGCACTTGAGTTCGTACAGTCTTGGACTTGTACATCATTTAAAGTTCAAATAATTCTTGAACTGTGTGAGATAGAGTCTGAACCTTTATTCGGTTAGACAAACATATGAATTTTTATAAATGCTATCCAAACCTATTGAGGGTAAGGATTCTTAGACTGAAAGAACACCCTTTTCTATGATAGGAGAGTACCAGGTATCTAATATAAGATACACAGAGCAGATTTAAATGTTATGCATATACATAGTGTACGTAAGGCTGATCCCCTCAGGTACTTATTCTGTAGCCAGTAACCAAAGGGCCAATTAGCTATTGATTCCATTGGAGTGTTATAGTTTAAAGTCTACTTGACTAGCAGTTATTCTAAAAGCAATCATTATCTTGCTTATAATATTCATATTATTGAATCCTTCAGATTTTCATATTGTTGAATTCATTGCCAGATATTTTTCCATTTATCATGATATATCCTTATTGTTGTATTTAAACTTATTGGGCAAACTTGTTGCTCATCCTTGCTATATCATGAATTATATTGCAGCTAAGTCCGAGACCTCTGGGAAGGACAAGGGTAAAGAAAAGATGTAGAATAATGGCAAGGGGCAGACTTTTCCTTATGCCTAGTTTAAATTACTATTATGTAATATGAACCCTAATATTTAATTTACGGGATGACTGTAAGATGATATTAAGGTTATCGTATCTTGGGACTAGTAACACCTTTTGAATGAACGATGTACGTTTATTATTTTTCGCATTTTAGTTATCGTATGTTGTTTAGAAGTGGATGTTTGTATTTTATCGTGATGACCGAATTGAGGTCAGAGGACCCGAATTCGGGGGTGTCACAGGTTGGTATCAAAGCTGTAGGTTATAAACGTTAGGAATGCGAAACCTAGGTTATAACCTTTGTAGAAAACTCAAGTAGAGTATGTAAGTGATGGGTTGAGGAAATCCATCGAGTTTTATTGTGATAATGAAGTTGTTTATTTAAATAAAAAATGATTGATAGACGTCTTAAACTTCTTAATGCTAACATGAATAGCATATCACATAAAGCCTAATAATTGTCTTCCTTTCCTCAGATCATGCTGCCTAGGAGAATTCAGCAGAATCAGAGGGAGGAAGGATCCGTTAAAAATGGTGGAGGGGCAAATGTTGATCCAATGCAGAACTTTGTTAACTTTTTAACTGAGGCAATGCAAAACAGACCCCCGCCAGCAGCAGGGCAGCCAGGACATCTCTCAGCTAGCTTTAAGGACTTTAAATTGGTAGGACCCCCGGAGTTCCGAGGAACCCTGGACCCAATTGAAGCCCAGACATGGATAGAAGTGATGGAGAAGGTGTTTGAGGTCGCACGAGTTGCCGAAGAACAAAAGACGAGTTTTTCTACTTTCATGATGAAGGGTGAAGCTAACTATTGGTGGAAAGCCAATAGGGGTCGAGCAGACGAAGAAGTTATTCCTTAGGAAAGATTTAAGGAGCTATTCCTTGAGAATTACTTCTCAAAGAATACGCAACAGGATATGGAAGTTAAGTTTCTGGAACTGAAGCAAGGTAGTATGTATGTCGCAGAGTACGCGGCAAAATTTAACGAGTTAGCCCGATTCGCTCCACATCAGGTTGACACGGAGGCTAGGAAGGCAAGGAGGTTCGAACTAGGACTAAAACCATGGGTGCAGAAAGCAGTGGTGATATTAAAGATTAAGACGTACTCTGATCTATTAGAAAGGGCTATCATTGCCGAAGGAGGCAACGAAGCCATCGCCCGATCTAAAGAAAGAAAAGAAAGGCCAGGTCAAGAAGAAGGCGAGAAAGGGGAAAATGAGGCAAAGAACCCCAACAAGCGAAAATGGACGAAGAGCCAATCCTCTGGAGGTAATAAGTTCGGGGGGGAGGCCAAGAAAAGTATGAAGTGCAAAAACTGTGGGAGGAATCACTCGGGGGAGTACATGAAGGGAAAGAGTGTTTGTTATCGTTGCGGACAATCAGGGCACATGGCTCCTTAGTGTCCGAATAAGCAGAAGGGAGGATGTTTCTCGTGTGGAGACACGGACCATCAAATTAGGGACTGCCCGAAGAAAAAGGGCGATGCAGCTAGCGGCAATCGCAACAACAACAACAACAATGGGCTGAACATTGGAGGACCAGCCAATCAAGCCAATAGACCAACGACACGAACGTTCAACATGACCGTACAGGATGCGGTGGAGTCTAAGGACGTGGTGTCAGGTATCATTCCGATCAATGATATAGATGCATACGTGTTATTTGATTCGGGTGCTACCTGCTCTTTTGTTTTTGAAGAATTTGCTAAACAGTTAGACTTACCCCGTGAGAGATTAGAACACCCTATGAACGTAGAAGTAGCGAACAAGGAAATTATCCCCGTAGAGTACATTCATAAGAATTGTTATGCCGAATTGCGAGGATTTAAGCTCAAAGTGGATTTGATACCGATTCATTTGGGGGAGTTCGATGTAATCCTTGGAATGGATTGGTTATCGATTCACGGAGCAGTTATAGACTGTAAGAAGAAGTGTGTACACCTAAAGACTTCGAATAAGTTGAAGGTGGTATTTTATGGTAGTAAATCGCCTAGACAATCTCATTGTCTGACGATGGTGCACGCGCAGAGATTGCTTAGGAAGGGTTGTATAGGTTATTTGGCTCACGTGGTTGATACTCAACGAGTAGAGAGTGAGCTGAGTCAGATACCTATTGTAAAGGATTTCGTTGATGTCTTCCCAGATGAGATTCTGGGATTGCCACCGGATAGAGAGATTGAGTTTGTCATTGATTTGGCACCAGGGACAGCACCGGTATACAAAGTTCCGTATCGTATGGCACCGGTAGAGATGAAAGAATTGATTTCTCAATTACAAGAGTCGTTAGATAAGGGATACATTCGACTGAGCGTATCACCGTGAGGAGCACCAGTCTTATTCGTAAAGAAGAAAGATGGGTCGCTTAGACTTTGTATCGACTACCGAGAGTTGAACAAGGTCACCGTTAAGAACAAGTACCCGTTGCCCAGGATAAACAATTTGTTTGATCAGTTGAAGGGGGAAAAGTACTTTTCAAAGATTGACTTGAGGACCGGTATCACCAACTGAAAGTAAAGCCGGAGGATATTCCAAAGACAGTATTTAGAACTCGGTATGGACACTTTGAGTTTCTGGTAATGTCATTTGGTTTGACGAACGTGCCATCAGCATTTATGGATCTAATAAACAGAGTGTTCAAATAGTATTTGGATAAGTTTGTCGTCATATTCATCGATGACATTCTAGTGTATTCAGAAACGGAGGAAGAACATGCCGAACATCTTCAGATAGTGTTGGAGACATTAAGGAGGGAGAAGTTGCATGCAAAATTCTCCAAGTGTGAGTTTTGGTTGCAGATAGTGCAATTTTTAGGACACGTTATCGACAGGAATGGTGTTTCAGTGGATCCAGCGAAGTTAGAAATGATTATTAATTGGGAGCAGCCGAAGACGCCGACAGAAATCAGGAGTTTCTTAGGATTGGCAGGATACTATCGAAGATTTATTTGGGATTTTTTGAAATTAGCATCACCATTGACCAATCTTACCAAGAAGACAATTAAGTTCATTTGGACGGAGAAGTGTGTAGAAAGTTTCCTAGAATTAAAGAAGAGGCTTAGTCAAGCACCTGTGTTGGCCTTACCAGACAACACGGGAGGGTTTGTAGTGTATAGTGATGCGTCACACAAGGGTCTTGGTTGTGTACTGATGCAACACGGCAGGGTCATTGCTTACGCCTCATGTTAGCTAAAAGATTATGAGAAGGGATATCCGACTCATGACCTGGAGTTAGCAGCAGTAGTTTTTGCCTTGAAGATTTGGAGGAATTATTTGTATGGCGAGAAATGTGAGATATATACGGACCACAAGAGTCTGAAGTATATCTTCACGCAGAAAGAATTAAATATGAGGCAAATGCAAGATGGTTAGAATTGATCAAAGATTATGATTATGAAATTCTGTACCATCCAGGCAAAGCAAATGTAGTGGCAGATGCCTTGAGCAGAAAAGGCAGATAGAAGTTATTGAAGTTAACTATTCAAGAAGAATTGGTGAAATATTTTGAACGACTAGTGTAAGACCCCAACTTTTATAAATAAAGATTAATTTTCTCGAAATATATTTTTGAATATTATGGTGTGAATTTGATATAATGTTATAGTTGTGGGTAATATTTACAAATTTGCAAAGTAAGCAAGTGGTTATATAATATTCGATTGGTGGGGAATATTCGTTTTAACGAGGGAATATTAAATGCGACGACCACAATCATTGTGGACCCCTACAACGGAATTATTGTCGTAGTTAAAATTGTGATGTAATTATCTTTTATAAAAATAACGGCAAAAGTGTTACCGTTAAAAGCATTAAACTACCCATTAGTAAAAAAATGCGATGTCTGGCATTGGTTGCGTAGTAGCACACTTATATTGATTATTGATGCTTACGTGAGATGTCACTCGATTATACTCAATTATTGCTATAGT
Organism: Panax quinquefolius; assembly: GCA_020205615.1. NCBI lineage: Eukaryota > Viridiplantae > Streptophyta > Magnoliopsida > Apiales > Araliaceae > Panax > Panax quinquefolius. Next base: position 107,977,314 of record CM035158.1, on the reverse strand, counting down.
AATTGTTGCATCATATCTCTGATATTATTGATTCAACTATTGTCATAGTATCATCTACATAAAATGATATATTATTAAATCAATAATTGAGACGACAAAGTTATTCATATTATTATTTGCATATATTGACAATGTCAGAAGTTACTGTCGAGGAGAGGTTTGGTCACCTAATTGCTTTTGATAAGGAGAAATTCTTATCGAAAGCCCCGCTTTCACGGGGAGCGATTTTGGTTGCTAAATATTGTGAATTATAATATTAATGATAAATAAGTTCGCGTTGATTAAAGATGAAATTGATAGTTCCAGTGTGTTGAAATTATTAGTGTTAGTGAAAATCGACATTTATTTCGATAACAATTGATGTCTGGAGGTTATATTGACCAATCGGGTAATTAACCGGATAAATGAGCAATTAATTGCTATTGATTCACATGATTATAACTATTTATTCACATGCATGTACTATTGATTCACATTCATTTACTATTAGGGGAGTTGGTGCAAGATTGATAATACTTGCATGACTAAGTTAAAAATGGAGGTATAGATGGAGGTACTATACTGTAATTCGTATTTTCACATGTCTAGAACTATTGATTCACATGATTTACTATTGATTCACATGATTTACTATTAGGGGAGGTGGTGCAAGTTTGATAATACTTGGATGACTAAATTAAAAATGAAGAAAAAGAGGAAGGTATTATACTGTAATATTTCGAGCCCCAAAATGTGCAATTATCGAAACTATATTTTCCTATAAATAGAAGCCCATTCTTCCTTCATTTCTCACCAATTCACTAAAGCTATAGAGCAATTATTATAGAGAGAAAGGAGAAGAGAAGTCTGCTACCTCACTATTCCAGTTTTCTTCTAAGGTAAGGGGTATTATTCTTTTGTATTCATAAAGAGAGTTATTTTCTTTCAAGACTCATAAGGGTTATTATTCCATTCTTTATTATTATGTTGGAATAACCTGTCTATGCCAAGTACCACATATATGGTGAAATTCTTTACATTATTCCATTCTTTATTATTACATTGGAATAACTCATGCGTCTGTGGTCTATCATCGCATGCCTAAGTGAATTCTATTGTTATTTCATTCTTTATTATTATGTTGGAATATCCTGTCTGTGCGGATTACGCATAACCTGGTTCCGTTCTTTATTATTCTGTTGGAATATCGTGTCTGTGCGGATTACACATGACCTGGTTCCATTCTTTATTATTCTATTGGAATAACCTATCTACGCGGACTACCGCATGCATGGTGAATTCTTCTGTTATTCCATTATTTATTATTCTGTTGGAATAACTTATCTATGTGGATTACCGCATGCATGGTGAATGATCCTTCGTATTCATTCCTTATTAAATTATGGAAATGATCTGTCTATGTGGATTACCGCATGGTGGGCGAAAATCCATTTGTAGTTTCATATATTCTCTTATACTCAGTTGGTTAAAGATTTGGCTTCTATACTCCATGAAATTAGTGGAATATCCTTGATATTTGCGCTTCATCCAGTATCTTTTCATGGAAATATTCTTCTAAGAATTCTTGAATTTTACTCTACAAAGCAGTATCATGTTGACAATTTGGACGTTATTGATTTCTGGATAAATTAAATTATAAATCTTTTAAATTTATCCTTGAACTTGTTTTATTGAATTATTATGTCATTGTCATCATCCTCATGCTTATATTGTGATTAAAGTCATCTTTGGCTTACGTGCATAGATGGACTTGGTATGATTATGACCAGGGATTATTCGGTATAATCATGACCGTAATGTGACGAATGATGTGGTAAAAGTCCTCATTGGCCTGTAGTTCATTGATGGACAGTAGTTGGTATGATTATGAGCAGGGATTATTTGGTATAATCATGACCATTGATGATTACATGAATATTCTTGGCTATGGTGCAGGGATGTTGTGGTTTATTTATTAAGATGAGTCTCAGCGATAAAAGTGATGAAAAAGCTTTTAAATCATAGAAGATAGTAGATTTTATGTTCTACTTGACTCTTCTAATGGATTGCTTATTCCGCTGCAGTTGTTGATCTAAAACTTGTTGTATATTATATTCTATCAGTTGTTATATTGTTGAAGGCTGAGGATAATTTATTCTGCATTATCTTAGTCATAATATTTCTTACTGAGCTAGTTGAGCTCACCCTTTGCTTTCATTGTTCTCTTCAGGAAATGAGAATATAGCTGGGACTAGTCGGGGAACGGAGTGACGGTCCAAATGATAGCATTAGTAGTCCTCACTATTCTGTTAAATAGTGTGATAATAAATGTAATGAGGACTCCATTGAGTGTGGATATTGTCTAGATGACAATATTCTTATTAAAAAATTTATATTATGTTCTGTCGTATCTTACACGACTGTTGTATAATTAAGTTGTATTTGAATTTTTTACCATGTATTTGGCGATTCAAGATAGGTGATGTATACCTATTTTGGGGGCGTCACAACTAGACTTGGAGATTAGATATCCGATGGAGGCGAACGAACAATTATTTACAGTGACAGCGAGTCCGACTCTATTGGGTAAGGTTAAAGAAGCATAAGAAAAAGGATGAAGTTTGCAATAACATCAAGAAGCGATTGACTGAAGGTGATGAATTGAAATTTAAGATTGATAGCACTGGACTGCTAGGATTTGAAAGACGAATTTGGGTACCGCTACTACCAGAATTGAAAGAGGAGATTTTGCAAGAAGCGCATAGTACGGGATACTCGATACACCCAGGAAACACGAAGATGTACCAAGATTTGCGTCACCACTTCTGGTAGCCAAACATGAAGAGAGAGGTTGCAGAATGCGTGAGTAGATGCCTAACTTGTCAGAGAGTCAAGGCAGAGCACCAACGACCAAGCGGTTTATTACAACCATTAGAAATTTCAGAATGGAAATGGGAGCACATCACAATGGACTTTGTGGTGGGACTTCCGGTAACGCAGAAAGGGCACGACGCCATATGGGTGATTGTAGATCGTCTTACTAAGTCAGCTCACTTTTTACCAATTAAGATTAAGTATAGTTTGGACCAATTAGCCAAATTGTATGTCAAGGAAATTATCTCGAGGCATGGGGTGCCGGTATCTATTATATCAGATAGAGATCCGCGATTCACGTCAAACTTCTGGAAGAGTCTTCAAGAAAGAATGGGGACACAACTACGGATGAGTACCGCATATCATCCATAAACCAATGGACAAAGCGAGAGGACAATTCAGACACTTAAAGACATGCTCCGAGCTTGTGTGATGGACATCAAGGGTAGTTGGGAGGATCACCTTCCATTAGTAGAGTTCGCGTATAACAATAGTTATCACGCCAGTATTGGAATGCCGCCGTACGAAGCACTGTATGGGAGGAAATGTAGAACGCCCTTATGCTGGGACGAAGTTGGAGAACGTCGACTATTGGGACCAGAATAGGTACAACAGACGGTAGAAATCATCAAGGTGATAAGAGCATGATTAGTAGCAGCTCAAGATCGCCAGAAGAAGTATGCGGACTTACATCGTAAGAAGAGAGATTTTGAAGTAGGAAGCTATGCATTTCGAAAAGTATCTCCCTTGAAAGGGAAGATTCGTTTTGGGAAGAAGGGCAAGTTAAGCCCTAGGTTCATAGGACCGTTCGAGATTTTGAGGCGAGTCGGTGAAGTGGCGTACGAGGTAGCGTTACCTCCTGAACTTGAGCACATTCACAACGTATTTCATGTGTCAGTGTTGCGACCGTATAAACCAGACTACAAGCACGTTATCTCCTATGAACCAATTCAAGTTGAGAAAGACTATCGTATGAGGAAGTTCATGTCCAGATACTAGATAGGAAGGAACAGAAGTTGAGGAATAAGATTATTCATTCCGTTAAGATTCTCTGGAGGAATCACGCAGTAGAAGAAGCTACATGGGAGCTAGAAGAGAAAATGAGAGCGAATTATCCATTTTTATTTGAGTAACCTTATTTTTACAATTCCGATGACAGAATTTTTCTAAGGGGGGAGGGATGTAACATCCACAAATTTTAAATTCCTTATTAATTAAATATGTGATTTAATTGTAATGAGTTAGTTTTGTGAGTCTATTAAAACCTTATGTGGTTATGTGAATTTATGCAATGATTAAAGAGAGTCACTAATAGTTTGTTTAAATTAATGGACTAACCCTAAGATTTTAATATTAAGGAATTGATAGGATTATTAATAATTAAATATTCAATTTATTTGAATATAGTAGCAAGAGTTGAACATATTGATTTATTGCAATTTTGAGAAATTAATTGATAATATGTTAATTAATAATTATTATGAATAAACAATAATTAATGAGTAAGAGATTAATTTGTGCAAACATGGAATGTAGTAAACCTTTATTATATGGTAGTTAACTATATATTTTATATAGTACAAGGTGGCACATTAATATGTCTATATATTATATATATAGACTATATAGTATAAGTTGTTTGCATTCATGTAAGTTTTGTAATAATATTGTTATATGATATGAAGTGTGTGGGTAAACATTCAGGTATACCCTATTGACATATAATCATATCAATTGTTAAATTAATAATGATTTCATTAAGTTATTATGATAATAACAGTCATGGTAATAGAAAATGTACATGGGTTATATAATGTGAGTACATAAATAATCCCCAAATTTTCTTTGTGTAGTAACATTAACACATTAAAATTACATGTTGGGAATTATAGTAACCAAATCAAGCTTGTTGCTGGGATTTTCTTTCTTGTCCCAAAATGAATGTCACCATGGTACATGAATAGTAACCTACACCTTATATACGTAAATTTCAAGTTTGTGATTATTGGCTAGGAAGGTAGCTGATGGTGGGTGGTTGAGCAACCCCTTATGAACCAATGTATTCTCCTTCTACATTTCAGACTCAACCTTCCATACAAAGCAAATTCCCAGTCCAAAGTCCTTCTATAAATGACAGACATAATCTTCAATTCACGTTGCTTTGTTTTAGTTCTTGAAAACTCTGATAATTAAAGAGTAAGTGAGTTGTGATCCAAAGAAGAGGTTAGCAATCACGGAAGGAAGAAACTTAGTTCATTTAGTTTTAAAGAGGTATAAAATCTAATTTATGTTCTTAGTTGGGTTTTTGGCAAATTCTTACAATTCTCAAGAATTCTCTGTTAATTGATGTAGAATATCATGTTATTGTGTTATCTGGGTTTGTTTACATGTCTAAGAGCTGTATTAAGAGTTTAAACTGAGGCTTGATTGTTGATCATGTTGGAACTCTGCCAAAGTAGAGTCCTTATTTTTCATTCTGGTCGAAGTGGCACGGCCACGCCACTTCTATAGTATAAGGCCAGCGCGTATTGCTATGAAATTCAGTCGATCGTGTGTAGTAATTTTGTGATCTTGTTCCATTCTGAGCATGCTATTTTGGTTATTAGATACTTATAAACAACCTTAACATGTGAACTACGATTGTTATGTATATAGTAAGCCATGTTAGTTGATTTTAATTTAATTATTCAAAAATGACTTAAAGAGTTGGAAAAATAGTTTTGATAAACCTTTTTGCAAAACAAGTTTTAACCTTGGATGCAAGTTTATTACGTTCTGATATGTCTTGACATGTGTCAACAGGTTAGAAGGTAATATAAGATATTCAAGCATGAAAAAGAGTAATTTTAAGAAAGAGAACTATAATGGCTATGTATAAACGTACTATATTTACACTAAGTTTTAAACTTAAAGATATACTCATGTGATCTATTATGTGATTATAAAAGCATGATTTAGACTATGCAAACTCATCCTGCATGTTTGAATTTTTAATAATGGAGACTTAATGTTTTGAAAATGAACTTGATATACATTAAGTTAAGAAATTGTAGTATGCTTTTGATATCTATCATATGAATGTATAGTTGAGGCCAAAGGACAATGTAGCATATGTATAATGACTAGACATGATCGAGCTTGATAGCCTAACATATGAAGTCTTGATGAATAATGACCTTTAATGTGTTTGATGAAGGGTTAAAACTTAGTATTAATATAATAGCATGTGTTGTGCATGATTGTTCGTTTATGTGCAAGTTGTGTGCGCGCTGACTTTCTGTAGAAGCAGCCATGTCTTGGTTTGCACTAGGAGCAGCGTGGCCGCGCCACTCCTTAGTACAAATCAAGCGCGGTCGCGCAGTCCTGCATTGAGATCTGAGTTCTGTTATTAAATTGAGAACTGATGCATGCTTATATGGTTAGTCTAATCTATAATACTTGTCCAGTATAGTAGTCATGTGTTAATAAACATGTTATTGAAAGGAACCTATGATGAATTAGTAAATGGTGATTTCAACTATGACATAGTGTGTTAGGAACTAATCGAGTAATGTATTGATATATATATAGAAGTATGCTATGTGATGACTTGATTATTGTAAGTGTAAACGCATATTAGTTTACACGTACTAATTGAAAGACCGACTTGTTAATGTTAGGTCGTTTCAACGCAAATTAGTTAAAGCTAGAATTAATTGTAGCTCAGCAAATAGGCAAGTTTCCTAAACTTACTCCAATTATTATTGAGCAAGTTTTCTTTGAACTTCACTCTTCGATTGTGCAAAGTTCTTTGAATCATACCTTCATTGAGCAAGTTCCTTGAACCCTAGTTTTATTGTGTTGCAAATTTCCCTAACCTTACTCAAATTTATATTGAGCAAGTATCCGAACACTATTTTTATTGTGTTGAAATGTTTCCTAAGTTACACAACTTTGTATGTTGTGAAAGTTTTTAATCCTTCTCATATTGTATTGAGTAGGTTATTGTTGAATTGAAAGTTATTCATTTAAGCTTGAATCTTATTTCCAAGCATGTTATGAAGTGGTTTAATTACCTTACAATTATTCCACATCGATATTACTGATATTCGCACTTAGTACACTTGAGTTCGTACAGTCTTGGACTTGTACATCATTTAAAGTTCAAATAATTCTTGAACTGTGTGAGATAGAGTTTGAACCTTTGTTCGGTCAGACAAGCGTATGAATTTTTATAAAATCTATCCAAACCTATTGAGGGTAAGGATTCTTAGATCGAAAGAACACCCTTTCTATGATATGAGGGAGTACCGTGTATCTAATATAAGATACATGAAGCGATTTAAATGTTATGCATATACATGAGTATACGTGAAATTTGATCCCTCGGTACTTATGATACGTAACCCGATAACAAAGGTCGATTAGCTATTGATTCCATTGGAGTGTTATAGTTCAAAGTCTACTTGACTAGCAGTTATTCTAAAAGCAATCATTATCTTGCTTATAATATTCATATTATTGAATCCTTCAGATATTCATATTGTTGAATTCATTGCCAGATATTATTCCATTTATCATGATATATCCTTATTGTTGTATTTAAACTTGTTGGGCAAACTTGTTGCTCATCCTTGTTATATCATGAATTATATTGCAGCTAAGTCCGAGACCTCTGGGAAAGACAAGGGTAAAGGAAAGATGTAGAATAATGGCAAGGGGCAGACTTTTCCTTATGCCTAGTTTAAATTACTATTATGTAATATGAACCCTAATATTTATTTCTGGGACGATTGTAAGATGATATTAAGGTTATCGTATCTTGGGACTAGTAACACCTTTTGAATGAACGATGTACGTTTATTATTTTCCGCATTTTAGTTATCGTATGTTGTTTAGAGGTGGATGTTTGTATTTTATCGTGATGACCGAACCGAGGTCAGAGGACCTGGATTCGGGGGTGTCACAGGTTGGTATCAAAGCTGTAGGTTATAAACGTTAGGAATGCAAAACCTAGGTTATAACCTTAGTAGAAAACTCAAGTAGAGTATGTAAGTGATGGGTTGAGGAAATTCATCGAGTTTTATTGTGATAATGAAGTTGTTTATTTAAATCAAAAATGATTGATAGACGTCTTAAACTTCTTAATGCTAACATGAATAGCATATCACATAAAGCCTAATAATTTTCTTCCTTTCCTCAGATCATGCCGCCTAGGAGAAATTTTTCCAACACAATGGTTTTTCCAACACAATTTTCTTCCTTTCCACAAATATTACCAACACAATGGAAATTTTTTTATCAACAATTATTTCTCATTAATATTATGACTCACAATATTGACAGCCAGATCCTTCCGAGGAAAGAGTGGGCCTTTCGATAATGATTTCTCCTTATTGGCGCGCAATTAAATAACCTAACCCCTTTACTCGACAGAACTTTATAGACATTATCAATAATGCAAATAATAATATGAATAACCGTGTCATCTCAATTATTAATTTAATAATATAAAATATTGTGCAGATGATAATGTGACAATAATGAAATCAATAATATGAGATACTATGCAGCCACTACTATGACAATTATTGAATGAAACTGAGTGACTTCTTACATAAGCATCAATAATCAGAGATATTGTACAATACAGTTTGCTACTGTGCAAAAACACGTATTACTATACTTTTATCAATTGGTATTTCAACAGTTTAACAGTAAAAGTCTTGCTGTTATTTTATGAAAAGGTTATTTCTGTCGCTTTTTATATCCGATAGTTATTCCGTTATTGTGGTCTACCAATGATTGCGCCGTCATACGAATATTCCCTGATAAAAAGAATATTCCCCGACCAAACGAATATTTTATGATAATTTGCTTACTTTGAAAAATTTGCACATATCACCCATAACTATAACATTATATCAAATCAACACCTTATTATTCAAAATAATATTTAGAAAAAATTAAATCTTTATTCATAAAAATTTAGGGTCTTACAATATTATAGAAGAAGAATTCTCTGATTCTGATGTGATTTTCATTTCTTAACTAAGCAACCTATTTATAGGAGAATGGCAGGACACTATTTAAAAGAAAATCACGAACATACAGTAACAAAAACTCACGAACGAATTACATATATTTAAGTGTGGGGTTTACACACATATTTATATGGGGTTATATATATATATATATATATATATATATATATATATATATATATATATATATGTCACACTTTCTCCTCATGTATATATATAGAGATAGTGCTGAAGTTAGCAAAACAACAAACAAGAACATTAGCATAATATTGTAAGCCATTAGAGATCTCATGTGTGCTTGAAAGTTTGGTTGCTACACTAACTGTGAAAACGTATTTGGTACTCGTTCTAACGTAGTCCAAACTATCGCTGAGATAATTGTTCGTTGAGTTCGTGATTCTAGCCGTTCGTTGTTTGTGGACATATGCTTCAAGAGGTAACTAGAAAAATAATTTTTTTCGGTTTATATCCGCTGCAAGTATGCTATATATTCCTAGAAATATAAAAAAAAAAAAAAAAAAAAATAGTCTTGACAGAAGGAGTAGTACATTTAGTTGATATACAATAATTATATTTACTTATAATAAAATTTAATATGAAGGTATTAATTTTGAATTTTAAGAGTTTTATAACCTAAAATTCAAATGAGAGAACTACCCCCTAAAAGAAGCCGGTCGGGCACATAGCAAATCACAAATAACATGTCACCTGACAGATGACAGGATGAGCGAAGAAGGACAAAAGAGTAAAAGACTAAAAAAAGGACAAAATACAACCATCCACAACCCTTTACACTCAATAAAGTTTTTGTTATTTAAAGATGTACTACGTAGTTATTTATATATGGAGACAGTTTAATGAAATTATGTATAAAAAGACAATAATGACGTAATATATAAATAAATTTTATAAATTTATTTTTAGGAGATATTTTTATGGGGACTTGTTAAAGTGGACCAGGAGACCATTTAGGGGAGTTTTTGGGTGGTTTAAAAACAATTCTAGTTTAAATATAGATATGTTTTGGTATTTAACATTGCTCCAAAAATTCTCGCCTAAGTCCGATTAATCGATTAATCTTCGCTAGACGGTTCTCATCGCCTAGATTTCATGTAAAATTTAAAAAAATTACATCTATTTTATGCTTCGTACAATACAACAAACATGTATAATAAAAAATAAATAAATGAGCCCGCCTAAAAAACGTCTTGTGCCCATTGTAATACCCCGAATATTTTAAGACTCAAAAATGTAATTGTATATGAGTAGAGGTTAACTTTATAAACTAAACTATGTATTATAGAGTTTAATGTATTTATTGTATAGGTAGAAATTATATGTGGTACTAAACTAGGAAAGCGCTATTCATTTATATGTTAGGACGTATTGGATCTTAGTATTTATATGATTTATAAATATGAAATCACTATTCACATATACGAAAAATCAAACTTAGATAAAAAGTCAACGATTGCAGCTAGCTAAATTAGTTAGAAATTGAACTAGAAAGCAAACTAAGTTTGGAACAAACCAGAAGGAGTGGGACCAGACTTGGTGAGAAGGGGAGGGCCATTTAGTCCATTCAGAAAGTATATGATACTTACAAAGTTTGTAAGTATATTTTCTTGTCTTGCACCCTTGGTAGACAAATGAGACTTTCGTTCATTTGGTAGACTTTTTGCAGGAGACAAGACCAATACTTAGGGGCTAAGTTTACTTCGTTGCTAAATTCACTTAGGGGCTAAGGCTTGGCAACTTGGGGGCAAAGTTTTATTTGCCTATAAATAGAAACCCCCAACCTTGTTATTAAACTTACCAATTCACAAGAAGCTAAAAGAGCTATAGTAAGAGCTATCATTATTTTGAGAATGAAAGCAAAAGTCTTGCAAAATCAAAAGTCGTAAAACTAGCACTTCAAGAGGTAAACCTAGAATCATTTATTTCATATGTTATTTCGTTCATAGATTTTTATGTTAGAACTTATGAATGTATGCATGTTTAGGCTTATGATTATGTATGATAGTATTAACATGTCATAAAGCATAATAAAATTGCTAAGTAATGCATTAGGCAACTAATTGAATCAATTAAAGCACGAACTATGAAACCTAATTTTTGCAAGAGGTGTGCAACCTCATATGTTTGGATTTCGATCATGAAATATGAAGCAAAGTTGTAGATTAAGAATTTGAGAAGACACAGAAAAAGAATCACTTAAAAATACCTTGTAAATAACCCGTTATGAATCTTTGAAGCAAGTTGGGTAAAAATTAATTATCTAAGCATGAAAACTAGGATTTTTGGGGACTTGGAGGTCAGCGCCGCAGCGCTGGACCGATAGTAGGAAGCAGTTGTGTGCGTGATGGGGTGCATTATGCAGCGTTGTGCTCACGCTAGGTGCATTGTACACCTATTTGGTATGTTGTCTGACGGAGTAGCTTGGTATTGACACTGCAGTGTGTTTAGTCCAAGTCTTTGCAAAGCTAAGTTTTCTTATAATTTTGAAAATCTAGCATCGTAAGAGTTAAAGAAATAAAATAAGGTTCATGTTTAAGGCTAGTTAAAAGTGAACTAAATTAAGGATTCATATTGTGACTAAATTGTATATCAACCTCATTACGTATATAGGTTGAACGAGGAACATAAAATTAGCGTAGACCGTAAGAGAAGGAATCAAACAAGTCTTTTACTCATTTGCACTGTATGAAACAATGTGTTTTAATCATTTGATTTGTGAAGTTCATTCTCTTATGTGAAATATTTTATTAAAATGAGTTATTTATCATTTGATTCAGCTTAACTCGAGTATTGAGTTATTCCTTTCGGAATAATTATTTGCTGAGATATTAAATTGTTATAATTCTTTATTAGTGATTATTTATTGTGTCAAACCAAATTATTTTGATGTGAATTCTAGAATTAAGACTGAGATTGAACAACCCTATAATATAGGGGATCATTTACGAAGATGTCAGACCATATAGTGCTAACTTAAATGTTTTTATTGAGTGAGTCGCTTTTAGCGTATAAGATGATGTTAAGTAAGTTTTCATTCTATATGATTGTAAACTTTGATGGAACGAGTTCAAGGTTCTAACGACCCCTCAGTTTAGTATTTTGACAATTGTTGAGCTATTATTCTTTTGAATCAGATAAGTGAATTCTTTATATTCTCAGCTTTAGATTTGTTGAGCTATCTTATGTTCATTCTTGTGAATATTCTTTTATTTGCAACTAAGGAAGTATTAAGAGTCTGACAGTAAAATAAAAAATTGAAGAAAAGTAGTTAGGTCAAGAGGCATGAAATTATTGTCTTCTTTTCATGTAATAGGATTTAAGTTGTAAATAAAAGAGGGAATGGATAAATCCACAATAATTTTTGATATTTCCACACGTAGGACTCACTTTTTAACTAAACTATGGTTTAAAAAGTGGGCTCTACGTGTGAAAATATCAAAAACTGTTGTAGAAATATCAACTCCTATAAGAAATCAATAATTCCACAACAGTTTTTGATATTTCCACATGTTGTGCCCACTTTTTAGCCAAACTATGGTTAAAAAAGTGGGCCTTACGTGTGAAAATAGCAAAAACTGTTGTCAATTTATTCATTCCCATAAAAGATTATCATTATGGAAATATATTGTGTACTTTACATTTAATGTTAGTGGATGTTAATTAAGGTTGTATGCGAGTTCTTGAACTCATACTATTATCTTAAGTTTGTGACTCATAGTAGTAAGGCTGTAAATGAGCAAAACGGTTCGGGCTCGACTCGAAAAAATACGAGCGAGACTCGAATTCGTTAATAATATGATCCAAATCTGAGCATTAAAAATAGTTCGAATAAAAATATGAGTAGAATCTGAGCAAGCCTATACTTGACTCGTTTAAGATTCAAACTACTCAAATTCTTGATTGTGATTCGATACATAATCGATTGATACATATTCGATTAGATACTCGATACATTCTCTTATAATATATACAAATTTAAATCAAATTAGGATAATTAATTATTATTATTTTGTTTTGTTTTTAATTTTAATTGTGATTTTATATTTGTAAATTGTAATAGTAAATATATATATTTTCTCATTTCTAAGTAAAATAAAAAATTCAATTTATAATTTTATTTATTATAAAACTAGTTATTATGTGGAGACTCGAATTCGAGCTTGAATTTGAAACTCGCGAGTAGTTTGAATATAATTCGATCCGAGTCTGATCAAATTCAAGTAATAAATATTTGGGTCGAGTCAAATATGAATAGAAATTTTCAAATACAATTTGAATTCGAGTCAATTCGAGTACAGATTTATCATTTCGAGTCGAATTCGAACAGCTCTCTGTTCACCCGTTTACAGCCTTACATAGTAGTATGGTAAGTTTTTGAACCCATAGTTCTTGGTTTCTTCTTGAACTTATATTACTATGACGAGTTCCTAAACTCATATTATTTTGGCAAATTTCTGAACTCATAACGTATGGTAAGTTCTATGAACAATGATTATAGTATATTATCAGACACTAAACATTATTGACAATGTCTAAAAAATTCTGACGAGAAAAGAGGTTATTTAATTGAGCGTCGTTTTAACGGAATACCCCATCTTTTCTGGGAACGATCTGGTTGTCAGTATTGTGAATGTATAATATCTATACTCAGAAAGATATAGTATTGGAAGACGTGTACTGTGAGGCAGTATCCGTAGAAATGGATGTGAGTCATATAATGGTATCAAAGCAAAAGGTAGAGACCATGTTGCGATTCAGTGATGAATTTGATGTAATGTCTGTAATAGACTAAGTTAAACCAATAGAATTAATTATTGGTAGATTTGATGGATGATGTGTGTAAGTGACTTTCAATTCTGCTGTGAAAGAGTGCAGACATTTTGGAGCGTCACACCCCCTTTGTCACCTAAGTCCGCCTAACGACTTTTAAAATACTAGTATTTAATAACCTTTTAAAAGTATTTATAAAGAATAACGATTTGGATTCAAAAGCACTTTTAGTCGAAACAAAAAAAAATTAACCTTTTGACTCGCTACTTTTAAAAAAAGTAAAAAGTACAAAATTGTCTTTAAATTATTTAAAATAAAATATAATCTCATACCACACACTTACCTTACGATTATTATTAATACATTTAAAAGCACTTCTAGAATTAAGTAAACAAACATTATTTTAATTTTTTATAAAAACATTTCTATCAAAAGCTCTAAACAAATCTATAAAAAAAATAGTTTGAGAGTGTTCGTAGACATAATAAAAGTGCTTTTAAAGGTAGAGAATTTAGTGCAAACGTCTAGAAAATTAACAAAGACAATTGATATTAACAGACCAATAAAGATGGACATAAAGCAATCTTTACATTTTTGACAATTTTAACCTTAATTGTAAAATAGATTCATGCCAATTTAATAGCTGAATAGATTGTAAACCTAAGTATGTGAGATTAATAAAAGCCACTAATACACACGTCCGTTACTCGTATCGATTTCGTTCAGCGTACTCGGTCGATCACCGTTCCCGATAACCTATTTCGTCTCGCATACCCGGTCGATAACCGTTCCTGATAACCTATTTCGTCTCGCGTACCCGGTCGATCACCGTCCCGATAACCATTTCATTGTGGTGATTACATATGATCAAAGGTAAATTAGTGCATAAATTTGCTGATAATCAAAACAATTAATCCTGCTAATTCTGCTGTACAAAAAGTGAGACAGAGAACAGTATTCATAGCATTGACTGGATATTATCATTGCCTTCACTGCAGGAAGTGAATGGCAATTTAATTGATGGTATCTACACATATTTAAGTCAAGAAAAAGAGAAAAATACAATTTCATGTCTTCATGCACAAAACAGATAAGTGAATCTGACTAGTAGTCTAAAGCTTAAAGAACATGTAAATGTTACAAAACATCCACTTTTTCAATATTTACAAGCTCAAGTTTTCCAGAAAAACATAAACAACTTAAAAACCTAAAATTCTACTTAGAGTTCATTTCCATAGTCTAAAGCTTACAGAACAGACAGATGTTAAAACATCCATTTAACCAAATATTTACAAGTTTGAGTCTTCTAAAGAACAAAAACAACTGTGAGTATCTAAAACTTTATGGAGTTATATTATATTTCCTCAAAAGGGAAACTCTATATAAGCAGTTATTTGTATTCCCCTGTCTACAAATGAGGAACAACTTCACTACCATTTCATCCCCAGAGGCGGATGTTTAGGGACGAACCTAACGCTGCAAAATCATCCACTGTTGGCTCTGAGAACGCATATGGGGACAACGGTTGGTTTGTTGGTGGATTCATCATCATATTATTCACATCAGAATCTTGCGGTGGCAGAAAAACTAATGCATCATTAACTCCAGAGTAGTCGTTAGTATTAGCAAGAAAATGATTAGTACCAAAATTTTCATTTTCATTTTCACTCACCAATGCATTCGCGATAACATTGTTGTTGTCGTTGTCGTTGTTGAGTGCTTCTTGTTCAAGAAAGGAATGCATGGACTTAATACTCTCCAAGAGTTCATTGTCATCGAGGCATTCAACTTCTGAATCATCAAGCAGATGCTTTTCAATTTCGCTGAATGGAATTTCATTGATTGGAGCAACTGTTCCTGAATTTTCCACAGAATTCATTGGAGGAAAATCTTGGTTTGGAAAACCTTGATTGCCTTGTGCTGTAAAAGGCATCATCGACGATTGTCCCTGAATGTTGTTCACTCCTTGAGTACTCCAAAGCATGGTCATTTGGTTCTCAATCGCGCAGTTTGGAGCTGTGCCATCCAAATGTGGAAATTCCATAACTATCGAATCACATTAAAGGTAAAATAAATCAAAATCAAAACATTATATATAACCCTATGCACTAACCTCTCATCATGTTTCAAGTATCAATACTAATATCAAGAACAATGTTTACATATAGTCGTAATGCAGGACTAGAAAAAGATTCAATAAATTTATAGATTTCATTTCCTTTTCACTCGAAATTTCCAAGTTCCAAAAACAGCCAATTTATTTGTTACCTGACATTGGTGAGGTTGAATCCACAATAACAAGAGGTGGACTTGTTGTTGCCTTGAAGTTGTGCACAATGTGAGGAGGAACAACAAGTGCAGGAAATTTTGGG
Source organism: Panax quinquefolius (assembly GCA_020205615.1). NCBI lineage: Eukaryota > Viridiplantae > Streptophyta > Magnoliopsida > Apiales > Araliaceae > Panax > Panax quinquefolius. The sequence goes on along the minus strand of CM035158.1, from coordinate 107,961,278 downwards.
ACATGATATGGAATTTCAGCGGCAAAAACAGTGCCATTTCCATTGAAATCTGGAGAGTATGCTGGAAAGCTCGAAATGCTTGCGTAGAAAAATGGACTATTCTGTGTTGGGAAAGGCTTTTTGCTCAAATCAGACAAACGTTTATCGCATTGGAGAAGCTTCTCATAGTGCCTATCCAGAACTCCTGGAGGAAAGACAACATAGTGCCTCCTGGAAAATAAGTATCATTTCAAGAATACACAAGTTAAAACAAGCAGTAAGAACAGAGTTTGGTTAATGAATTTTACCTAGTAAATACCTATAAATCTACATTACAAGAATTATATTTGAGCCAAGGGATGTGACAAAATATACCAATAATATAAATTCAGTCAAACCAACTTAAAATGTTGAATGTACAAGACATGGGAAGAGGACTGATGACAAGTTTTCTTTGTAGGTGATAATCATTTTCATGCATGATGCTAATCAATAGGGCATATGCAAGAATTCTTACGCAAATAAATACAAATTTGCGCTGGTAATATAATCGCGACAAAGTCAAAAATGACTTGGATTGTACTAATTCATCGAAAAAAGGCAATCATATTTAATGGAACTCGACAAAAAAATCATTTGTACTTCAAATAATAAATGAGGAAACGACAATTTTGTCGTGTTCAACTTCTTCAGTTAACGAATTCTTGGAAAGAAATCGACAGTTAACTAGGGTTTAACAACAGTTGTAAGTAAGATTACGACATTTTGAGTACTAATTCCATATAAATCATCGAAAAAACGAAGGAAAAGATGTGGAAGACATTTATAGACCTGTAAATGGGAGCTTGACCTCCAGTAAAATCTTCTGCTTGTACCCAGGCAGTATGCTTTCGTGGCTGGGGATTTGTCTCCCGGAAAAATACAGGTGGATGGTCCAACTGCCAAATATTGTGCAGGAGGACTCACATTAAAATCCTATCAAAAACTAAAAATAAACTCCTACATAATTTTAACAAATTAGTAAAAACTGACAGGATTAAATTATTTAAACTCAAGCAAAAATAAAAATTATCAACCTCGATTTCCAAGATTCCGGATTCATTATCACGAAGAACAGCCTTAATCCCAACGATAGCAGACCAGTGTAGCTCAATCTTACTCTTCAATGATCCATCCAGAATTTCCCACACAATTTTCTTTTTGGCATAGTAACATTTAGCAATCAGAACACCTTCATTCCTAGATAAACTCTGCACATATTTTTTATTAATAGATTAGAACCTTTATCTCTAAGTACTTTCATAAATTGTAGTTAAATAAATAAAAATATTAACCTCCCAATTGCCAATTTTGAGTAATGTAGCAGGGAAATTTGAAGCCTTCAACTTTTCGGAATCCACTTTTGCCAGAGAAACTTCTTGATATGCAGATTTCCTTTTTTGGGATAACTTCTTTTCCAGCAAGTTTATTAAGGATGGTGTTTTGGTCAGCTTCAAACCAAGAGGACTGCTTTCTTCAGAACTGCCAACATTTTCTTCCTGCAAAAAAAAGAAAATTAAAAAAATTAAAATCACAGGTTTTCTCATGAGCTATAAAAACATGAAATTAACTCACAAAGAATTTACTGAAAAGAAGGATAAACTCTACATAGAATCACAAATCAAGCTATTTATCAAAAAAGGGGGCTTTTTAAAAAAATAATTAAAAATAGTAACTTTAAAAGCCTTGTGCATATTTTACCCAATGAAACAGTGAATCAATCCTTGAAAAAAAAAAAAAACCCAAAATTAAACATAAAAATCTATTCTTTTCAAGATATGATAAAACCCCACATCAATTATTTAATTACATGCAAAACCCAAGAACCAAAATTTATCAAATAATCATTCAAATCAAATTCCAACTGTATATAAACATGCACAAAAGATATAAACATATACATACACACACTTGTATACATTTATACACATCTAAAAAGAAGAAGAAAAACCAAGAACCTGTATATATATATATATATATATATATATATATATATGAACAAAAATGCGTATATGTATATATTTATATACATATATCATATATATACACACTAATGATACAAAATTCAGTAAAAAATCAAACAAAAAAACAAAAAAAATGTCAAGAACCTGAAGATTAATCTCAGTAGAAAGCCTGACTCTCTTGTTAGAACCTTGTACAGAGCTCTGAAGCCCAGAAATCACATTGTTTTCTTGATAAAAATGGCGCGTTTGGGATTGTTCAACAGTCTCGCCATCATTATCATTCCTAAAGAAAATCCCATTTCCAGAATTTGGGTTTCTAACAACCATGATTTTTACTACCAAAAACCCACCTCTAAATTTTTCTAATACACTCTTCCTATCTTTATCTGCAATCTCCTATATACACACACACGTATATATACACACACACGTGGTTATATATATATATATATATATATATATATATGGGTGCAGTGTATGTATATATATTCGTATATACTACGCAGACGGAAGAGGAGTAAAGATTGCGAAGAAAAAAGTAGAAGAAAACAGAGTGAGGGAGTAATTGGAGAGAGAAAACAGAGAGTTGAAAGAGAAGAGAAAAAAGCCAATCATATTATTTATTACTATTTACTCGACTCTATTTATTTATTTATTTATTATATTTGTTTGTTGTAAAAAGGACTCTTTTTTGACTTGGATTTGCTGCCGTCAGGTTATGAGGTGTCCTTTCCAGAATCTTAACGACGACATAAACGGGAATCATTTTCCCGCGGTAAAAAAAAATAGAAATGAAAATATGTCATGGAATATGAAATTAATTTTGGTGTCCAGTCCGAAGATAATCTCTCTTTAGGTGTTAGTATTGTATTGATCAATTTATTAATTTATTATAAAATTAACTTTATGATAACAGATCTGTAAATTACAAGTAATAAATCCTTTTTCTATGGCTCATTAGATTTATTTGTTAAAAAATCCAAGTTTTTTTTCCTCCTCAATTCTTTATTAACCATTTTGTTGGGATCTTAATTTGGTTTCAATTTTTATTTTTATGTTTTTGCTAAGTAGATACCAGTAATAACTTTTTTACTTTCTTCATACCATAAAAAGGCTTTCATATTTGTCTATAATTTTAACTAATTTACAAAATTTTGGTATCTTGAAGTGTAATGTGAAGTTATTTAACTTCTAAAATAACAAATATTAATAATTTTAAGGAGTTTACAGTATTAACTATTGTACTTGATTAAAATTAAATAAATTGGAATTAATTTTAAATTTTAGAATATCTGTAAAATGATCAAGAAAAAAGTTCAATAATTTATTTATTTTTCGTGAAACAAAAAAGTATTTCATTCAGAACAGTCATCCATAAAATTTGTAACAAGGATTTTTTTTTTACTTGTTAGTTGATACATGGAAGTTAAAATATTTTACTACCTTGTGTAATTTTGCTAACCGAGACTTAAATGATAAACTTATTCGAGTTAACATCTTTTAATGAGGAAACAAAAAATTACTATATTTTGCATTTTTAACACCTCCACTTCGGGGGATAAGAATATATAACTATAATGAATCACATAATAATTTCATTTGAATCACATAATAACACCTCCACTTCGGGGGTTAAAAAAGTGAGTCTTACGTCTGAAATTATCAGAAATTATTGTAAAAATATTAATTCTCATAAGAAATCGATAAATTTAAAATAATTTTTGATATTTTCCACAAATTTTAATATTTTCACACACAGAACTCACTTTTTAACCAAATCATGATTAAAAAAGTGAGTCTTACGTGTGAAAATATCAGAAACTGTTATGAAAAATATCAACTCTCATAAGAAAACGATAAATCTACAACAGTTTTTAATATTTTCACATGTATGATCTATTTTTTAATCAAACCGTGATTAAAAAAATAAGATTTGTGTAAAAATATTAAAAATTGTTGTGAATTTATCCATTTTCTTGTATTTTTTTATGACTTTATTTTACGTCAACTTTCCTTATGTCACATAGATTATATATTTAACACATACTAGAAATGATAAATTGACTATGGCCATCTCATAAAATTGAGCATAAATGTGACTTAGTACTACATTTATATACTTGTCAATTTTTAGTAGGGCATGGGCCCACTTAATCAAAGAGCAGTTGTGAAGGTAGTCACTTTGACTTGACTTATAGCCTGTAGATAGGTATAGGCGGTTGATTCATGTCAAAGATCTTTGAGACGGATACAGCCTAAATCTTTCTTAACTAGTGTGAACGCCATTTTGAGTACAAAGAATATAGAAGCAAAAAATGATTAATGGAAGTAGACCTGGAATATTGTTAATTAATTGTTGGGTCAAATTATATTAATTAAAATCAAATGAATTGATTAATTATTTTTATTTATTCAAGTTAGTTAAAGTTTGGACTAATATTTTTTAAAACAAATATAGTTCTTTACCGGTTAACCATTTTCAACCCATATTTCATATCATACCATACCATGTGGCATGTGCAAGGGGTCAATGTCATATTTCTATTAATGCTAAGTTTAAATTTTGTTCCGCAATAATGGCTCAATAAGTCACGGATACCTTTTTATTTGTTGTAACAAAGTTGAAAAATCTCTTTAATTCGATTTAATTAATTTAATTTCATGAGATCTTTAATTTTATTTTGTCAAACCAAATGATTGGCCGACTATATATATATATATATATATATATATATATATATATATATATAAAAAAATATATGTACAAATGTTGTGTATTACACATAAGATAAGCTATGACGATGATTTTTTGAAATTATAGCGACGGTTTCACCCGTCGTCATAGATATTATGGGCTATGGCGACGGTTTAAACCGTCGCTATAGCCCAAAAAAATCTGTCACCATAGTCTGTGTGTGTAATACATATATCTCTCTACACATAGTCCATATACATATATGTTTATATGCATAAACCGAAACTAATCTATCTAAAAAATTTATTACATAAACATCAAAATTGACCCACTTAATTTGTAATACTTGTCCACTTCAATATTTGTTAACTAATTTTTTTTTCTATAAGTTACAGTTTACTCGATTTCTAAAAAGTAGTAAAATTTTCTACTCTCCTTGGTGAAATAGATTTGTCCTATATACAAAAAACTTTAATTTTTTAGAATATTAGGAAAACCTTAATCAATCTATGTTAGAAGAAGAAAAACTAAAAACTAAAAAGATAAAATTGCAAATTTATTTATTTATTTGATAATTTGAGGGTGGGGGTTGAACCCAGTTCCTCATCATTAAGAATTTTAAATATGGAAGGGTATTAATAATTTTAATTTAAAATTTTATTAGTATAGTTTTTTAGCATTTTATTATTTATATTAATAATTTTTTTATATCATATTATTACTTAATTAATTTAATTGTGATGGTCATAATTTCGTTTTTCAAAAGTTCTGTTTAAAAGTCAAAACATCTTAAAATGGTTAATATGATTTTGAACCATAATCATATAGTTCCAACCCACACAACCCATATTAAAAATAGTTTGTGATGCCCCCAAAATAGGTCCACACGACCCATTCTGAGTCCCAAGATATCACACTATAAAAATCAAATACAAACTTCATTTATCTAATTGTTGAATCGTTATAGAATACGAATTACGATTAATTGTGAGTTTTAATACAAATGTATGTAACTCTCATGGTGCCTCGACCACAACCTTACAATGATACTTTACATAAAAGTATAGTCAAGCATGTTTTTAAAATTAAAATCTTTGGGAAGTGCTCAGAGAAACCTTCGTGCATGGGAGGCCGTGCGTCTGCAGGTTATGATAGATATCATATGTCCACGAAATTATCCTTGGTTGACCCAATAGCCCCAAAGAAAAACGAGAAGATTACTATCATCTTCTTTCCAATGGTGAGTCTTCTCTTGACATATAACTATCTCCACTATCTCCAAGTGAAAATTATATTTCAAATAAACTCCAAAGTCATATAGGTAGTGCTCGTAGATATACTCAGCAAGTGGATGTGCACAACCCTGTCTTATGATAACACGAGGTTGTATGTCATTAGACATCTTGTATGATAGTGACAAAACACCCTTCCAAAGTTGGGTTCACCTCTGTGACGCCCCCAAAATTAGGTATACATCACCCATCTTGGGTAGTCAGATACATAGTGCGAGAATTTAAATCTGACTTACTAATATAAGCATAGGTGTACAATCTGACATAAAGCTGTGAGTTTAAATACAAATAATGTCTACTAGATATTATACAAACTTCGAAAGGAGTCCTCATTACAATTATTATCACCACTATTTCACGGAATAGTGAGGACTACTAATCTTATCCTCTGGACCATTACTCGGGTTCCCAGGCTCGTCCCGACTATGTTCTCATTTCACGAAGAAAGCGGTGAAAGAAAAGGTGAGCTCAACTATCCCGATAAGAAATATTATGACTAAGATAATGCGAATAAATTATCAATAGCCTTGACATTGTTAAGCGATAAAATCTGATAAACATCAAGTTTAAGCTGCGTGTGAACAGCGATCCATTAAAAGAGTCAAGTAGAAAATAAAATCTACTATCTTTTATGATTTAAAGGTTTTTCATCTTTGTTATAAATTTGAGACTCGACTTTAATAAATAATCCACATCATCGAATCACCCGCACCACTTCTGACCGAGGATATTCTTTTAGTATCACGACCACAATTATTATTCGCACTACGGGCGAGAATAGTTGTGTATTCATTAATGGTCATTGATCGTGCCAACAATCGTCCATCAATGCACTACTACCATTTTGAGGACTTTTACCACATCATTTGTAACATTACGGTCGTGATTACACAAGAATAATTCACTGGTCATAATCATCTTAAGTCCATCCATGCTCTACAGGCCACACGAGATGACTTTAAAAAAAACATGAGGATGATGATGATGATATAAGAATTCAATAAAACAAGTTCAAGAATTAAGTTATTAGAACTAATAACATCAAATGTCGACATGATCTTTGCTTTGTAGAGTAAAATTCAAGAATGATCGGAAGAATATTTCCATGAAAAGATCTTTGGATGAAGCGCAAATATCGAGGATATTCTACTAATTTCATGGAGTATAGAAGTCAAAGTTTTAACCAATTTGGGTATAATAAAGAATGGAATAACAAAAGAAATCACCGTGCATGCGATAGGCCCTTTTGCATGGCGAGTTATTCCAACGAGAATAATAAATAACGGAACCGGTCGGGTGAAATTACACCAAGCGGGATGTTCCAACAGAATAATAAAGATGGAACCAGATCGAGGTGTAAAAACGCAGATAGGATATTCCAATAGAATGATAAAAGCGGAACCCGGTCAGATGTAAAACACACGCATGACAGGATGTTCCAATGCAGAATAATAGAAGAATGGAATAAAGAAGAAGATCATCAAGTATAGGGGATTAGCGTGATCGAGGTTATTCCAACAGAATAAATAAGAATGGAATAACAAAAGAAGTTCTCTTCATGAATACAAAAGAATAACACCCCTTACAGGTACAACAAATAATATTCCCTACCTTAGAAGAACTGAATATTGGCAAAGTGAAGTAGCAGAATACTTTTCTTCTTTCTCTCTATAGTTTCTCTCTATAGAGTTTCAGTGAATTCGTAAGAAAATAATGAAGGAATGAGCTTCTATTTATAGGAAAATAGAATGCATAGTAATTAATCCATGAACGGTCCAGATTGATTTACTTTAATCTGACGGTCCATATTTAAAGCAAAATCTTTTAAATAAAATATAATATATTCTATTTATATAAAAACATTTTACTATGCAAACACTATGCAACACTATGCAAAAAACTATATCATAATAAAATATAATATATTTTATTTATAGAATAACTTTAATAAAGTATTACATTTTATATAAAAAGATGTTTCTATTTTATTACGTTAATAATACGAATAAAACAAAAGCGTCATTATATTATAATAATTCATATTATTAATAAATGATAATGGAATCAAACCGAGTGACTTCTCACATAAGCATCGATAATCAATCTTTGTAATTTCTTGCAACCACGCGTATTCATTGCATTACTTTTACTACTGAGTAGTTCAACAAGATCAAGCAGTAAAACTTTCTGTAGTTATTTTAATAAAATATTTTTGTCGTTTTCTCAATCCAAAACAATAATTACATTAATGGGGTCCACCAATGATTGAGTAGTTATGCGAATATTCCTCGCTAAACCGAATATTCCTCGACCAATCGAATATAATATAACCACTTGCATATTTTGCAAAATTTATAAATATTACCCACAACTATAACATTATATCAAATTATTCCATAATATTCAAAAATAATATTTATAGAAAATTCATCTTTATTTATAAAAGTGGGTCTTACAATTGGTGAGTCTCAAAGAATGAAATATTAATTCATGGATGTGATATTAACGAATATCCGTGGTAGTAAGTAGTCTTGAGGGTGATTCGATGATGTGGATTATTTATTAAAAGTGAGTTTCAATGATAAAATATTGATAATAAATTTTAATTAAGTAAAAGATAGTAGATATCATGCTCTACTTGACTCTTCTAAAATACAGTTGTATGTCTTTGGCCTGTAGTGCAAAGATGAATTGTTAATGAATATCTTTGGCCGTAGTGCAAAGATGAATTTATTAGTATGATTATGAGCAAAAATTATGATTTGGTATAACCATGATTTTTGATGTTTCAAGTGAAGATAGGTGATGAAAATTATCTTTGTCCTGGGTGCGAAGAGGAATTTAGAATAACAATTATGATTATGAGTTATTCATATGATTGTGGAAAGGAATTGTTTATTGATGTTACAGGAATAAAACATTATCGGTGGACTTTTAACATGGAGAAGATAATAGATCTGATGGTCTATTTTACTCTTTTAATGGATTACTCATTCCGCTGCAACTATGGTTGAAAAGTTTTATCATCTACCATATGTTCTACCCCAGCTTTTATAAATAAAGATGAATTTTCTATAAATATTATTTTTGAATATTATGGAATAATTTGATATAATGTTATAGTTGTGGGTACTATTTATAAATTTTGCAAAATATATGCAAGTGGTTATATTATATTCGATTGGTCGAGGAATATTCCGGTTTAGCAGGAATATTCGTATAACTACTCAATCATTGGTGGACCCCATTAATGTAATTATTGTTTGATTGAGAAAACGACAAAAATATTTTATTAAAATAATCTATGGAAGTTTTACCGTTGACACTGGTTGAACTACTCTAAGAAGTAAAGTATAGTAATACGCGTGGTTGCATAAAGTAATATTACCAAGATTGATTATCGATGCTTATGTGAGAAGTCACCTCGGTTTGATTCCATTATTGTCGATTAATAATATGAATTATTATAATGATAATGACGCTTTTGTTTTATTCGTATTATTAACGTAATAAAATGTAAACATCTTTTTTATATAAAATGTAATACTTTATTAAAGTTATTCTATAAATAAAATATATTATATTTTATTATGCATAGTGTTTTGCATAGTGTTGGATAGTGTTTGCATAGTAAAATGTTTTTATATAAATAGAATATATTATATTTTATTTAAAAGATTTTGCTTTTAAATATGGACCATCGATTAAAGTAAATCAACTGGACCGTTCATGGATTAATTACTATGCATTCTATTTTCCTATAAATAGAAGCTCATTCCTTCATTATTTTATTTAATTCATTTAAACTCTGAGAGAGAACTATATAGAGAAAGAAGAAAAGTATTCGCTACTTCACTTTGCCAATATTCATTTCTTCTAAGGTAGGGAATATTATTTGTTGTATCCGTAAGGGGTGTTATTCTTTGTATTCATGAAGAGAACTTCTTTTGTTATTCCATTCTTATTTATTCATTGGAATAACCTATATACGCTGAATCCCCTATACTTGATGATCTTCTTCTTTATTCCATTCTTCTATTATTCTCATTGAACATCACGTCTGCGTGTGTTTTACAATTTGACTTGGTTCCGCTTTTTATCATTCGTTGAATATCCTATCTCGTGTGTTTTTTAACCGGATCCTGGTTCCATCTTTATTATTCTGGTTGGAACATCCCGCTCGGTGTGAATTTCACCGACGACGGGTTCCGTTATTTATTATTCTCGTTGAATAACCCGCCTGCGGCCTATCGCATGCATGGTGATTTCTTTGTTATTCCATTCTTTATTATACCCAAATTAGTTAAAACTATGACTTCTATACTCCATGAAATTAGTAGAATATCCTCGATATTCATGCGTTTCATCCAAAGATCTTTTCATGGAAATATTTTTCCGATCATTCTTGAATTTTACTACAAAGCAAGATCATGTCGTGGGTTTGGATGTTATTAGTTCCTGAATAACTTAATTCTTGAACTTGTTTTATTGAATTCTTATATCATTGTCATCATCCTCATGTTTTTTTTAAAGTCATCCGTGGCTCATTGTAGAGAGCATGGATGGACTTAGTATGATTATGACCGTGAATTATTGGTGTAATCATTAACCGTAATGTTACAAATGATGTGGTAAAAGTCCTCAAAGGGTCAGAGTGCATCGATGGATGCTTGTTGGCATGATCATGACCATTAATGAATACACAACTATTCTCGCCCGTAGTGCGTAAATAATTGTGGTCGTGATACTAAAGAATATCCTGGCCGAAAAGTGGGGGTGATTCGATGATGTGGATTATTTATTAAAGTCGAGTCTCATATATAATGTTGATGAAAACCTTTTAAATCATAAAAGATAGTAGATTTTATTTTCTACTTGACTCTTTTAATGGATCGCTTGTTCATTACCGCAGCTTAAACTTGATGTTTATTATATTTTATCGCTTTAACAATGTTCAAGGCTATTGATAATTTATTCTGCATTATCTTAGTCATAATATTTCATCTTTGGGCTAGTTGAGCTCACCCTTTCTTTCACTGTTTCTTCGTGAAATGAGAACATAAATGGGACGAGTCGGGAAACGGAGTAATGGTCCGGAGGATAGCATTAGTAGACCTCACTATTCTCGTGAAATAGTGTGATAATAATTGTAATGAGGACTCCTTTTGAGTTTGTATAATATCTAGTAGACATTATTTGTATTCAAACTCACGATTTATGTCGATTGTACACTTACACGCTTATATTAGTAAGTTGTATTTAAATTTGCATCACGTATCTGACTATCCAAGATGGGTGATGTATACCTAATTTTGGGGGCGTCACATCAATAATTAAACCACATCATCGAATCATCCCTGCACTACAAGGATCATTCACCATGCATGTGGTAATCCACATGACACAAAGTTATTCTAACGTAATAATAAAAGAATGGAATAACAAAAGAATTCATCGTAAATGCGATCAAGACGCATAAAGTTATTCCCAAGAAGAATAATAAAGAATGGAATAACAACGGAATTCACCATGCATGCGATAGACCGCACAGACAGGTTATTCCAACAGAATAATAAAGAATAGAATAACAACGGAATTTACCATGCATGCGATAGACCACACAGACAGGTTATTCTAACAGAATAATAAAGAATAGAATAACAGAAGAATTTCACCATGTATACGGTAGTCCGCGTATACAGGTTATTCCAACAGAATAATAAGGATTGGAATAACAATAGTTCTCTTCATGAATACAAAAGAAATAATACCCCTTACGAGTACAACAAATAATATCCCTTACTTTAGAAGAAACTGGATATAGGAGTAGTGAAGTAGTAGAATACTTTTCTTCTTTCTCTCTCTAGAGTTTCAGTGAATTCGTAAGAAATAATGAAGGAATGAACTTCTATTTATAGGAGAATAGACTGAATAGTAACTAATTCATTAAGCATGCAGATTGATTTACTTTTAAGCAGATGGCCTATATTAATTTACTATCTGATTATTAATAAAATATTCTAATAAAACAAAATCTTTTAAATAAAATATAATATATTCTATTTATAATCTAATAAAACAAATAACTTTATAAAAGTATTCTGTTTTATATAAAAAGATTTTACTATACAAACACTATGCATAATAAAATATAATATATTCTATTTATAGTCTAATAAAACAAATAACTTTATAAAAGTATTCTGTTTTATATAAGATTTTTTCTGTTTTATTACATTTATAATAATAATAAAACAAAACTTATCACCTTTATTATAATTCACAATATTAATCGACCAGGTTGTTCCCAGGAAAGAAGGGGTTTTCCAATAAGAATTTTTCCCTATTGGCGCGTAATTAGGTGACCAAACCTCTCATTGGCATAACTTCTAGACATCGTTAATATTGCAAATAATAATATTAATAACTTTGTTATCTCAATTATTGATTTAATAATATATAAAATATTGACAATAATTAAATCAAATAATGTGAGATCTTATGCAACAATTCTTGTAGCAATAATTGTACAAAATCGAGTGACTTCTCACGTAAGCATCAATAATCAATACCTTGTGCTACTTATGCAACCGCAGCAGACATCGTACTTTTACTCACCGAGTTGTTCAGCAGCTTTTTTAACGGTAAAACTTCATGATTATTTTCATAAAAATATTTTTGTCGTTTTCCACAATCCAAACAATAATTTCGTTAATAGGTCCACCAATGATTGTCTTAGTCGTCACGAATATTCCATGACCAAACGAATATTTTATAACAACTTGCATACTTCGCAAAATTTTCACATATCACCCTTAACATTAACTCTTTTTCAATTTAACCATTTACTAAATAAAATAATAAATATTGAATACTTTCATTTCATAATTTCGGGATCTCAATGGTTAATATGGTTTTAGTTCTTGAATGGAACCATAACCATATTTTGAAAATCAAAACCAACCCATATATCCCACGAGGATGATGACAATGATATAAACATTAATCAAACGAAAACAAGGATAAATATTAAAGACTTTAAATTTATCCAAATATTATCAATCACTTAATAAACTCATCATCTAATATTATTAATATTATAACAATATTTTAATCACTTCATAAACTTATAAATAATTTATTTCAATTGTTTACACTTTACCAAATAATGCATTTAATCATTCAAAAATGCCATAATCATAAGATTTCATCACCAATGATCAAATCCCTTATAAAAAATCTGCATATACCCTATATAGGATTCCTAAGCCATAAAATCATATTTTTTAATTTTGTTACTTCATATAACATATTTTGTGAGACCCCAGATTTTATCAATAAAGATTTAAATTTTGTCGAAATAATTTTTAACATTATGGTGTGAATTTGAGATAATATTATAGTTGTGGGTAGTATTTATAAATTTTACAAAGTATGCAAGTGGTTATATTATATTCGATTGGTCGGGGAATATTCGGTTTAGCAGGGAATATTCGTACAACGGCTCAATCATTGGTGGACCCCACAATAGAATTATTGTCGGATTGAGAAAACAACAAAAATATTTTATTGAAATAACGACGGAAGTTTTACCGTTGATATTGTTGAACTACTTTCAGTAGTAAAAAAATAAAGAAATACGTGTGGTTGCATAGTAGCATTACGGTATTGATTATTGATGCTTATGTGAGAAGTCACCGGTTTGATTCCATTATTGATCGATTAATAATATGAATTATTATAGCGATAATGACGTTTTGTTTTATTCAGTATTATTAATGTAATAAAAGCGAAACATCTTTTATATAAAATGAATACTTTATTAAAGTTATTCTATAAATAGAATATATTATATTTTATTATGCATAGTGTTGCGTAGTGTTTTGCATAGTGTTTACATAGTAAAATGTTTTATATAAATAGAATATATTATATTTTATTTAAAAGATTTTACTTTAAATATGGACCGTCGATTAAAGTAAATCAATCTGGACTAGATTCATGGATTAATTACTATGCATTCTATTTTCCTATAAATAGAAGCTCATTCCTTCATTATTTTTTTACTTAATTCTTTGAAACTCAGAGAGAGAAATTATAGAGAGAAGTTTATAGAGAGAAAATCTATAGAGAGAAAGAAGAAGAGTATTACGGTACTTCACTACTTTGATATCCGGTGTCTTTTACGGTAAGGTATTATTATTTGTTGAATTCGTAAGGGATATTATTCGTTTGTATTCATGAAGAGAACCTCGTTATTCCATTCATTATTATTACATTGGAATAACTTTTGTAAAAGTGGTATACCCTATACATAACTTTGTATATGCGGATACCCTATACTTGGTGAAATCCTTATGTTATTCCATCCTTATTTATTACATTGGAACTCTTGTATACTGTGAATCCCCTATACTTGGTGATCTTCTTACATTATTCCATTCTTTATTATTACATTTGGAATATCATGTACGTGTGTTTTACAGGACCTAGTTCCATTGTTTATTATTCCGCATTTATTATTACATTTGGAATATCACATGCAGCTGTGTGTTTTACACGGATCTAGTTCCATTGTTTATTATTCAAACATTTATTATTCTGTTGGATCATCACCGATTGTGTGAATTTCACACGACTGGTTCCGTTATTATTATACATTGGAATAACTACATCATCACGCAATCACCGCATGCATGGTGATTTCTTTTGTTATTCCATTCTTTATTATACCCGGTTGGTTAAAACTTTGACTTCTATACTCCATGAAATTAGTAGAATATCCTTGATATTTGCGTTTCATCCAAATATCTTTTCATGGAAATATTCTTACGATCATTCTTGAATTTTACTCTACAAAAGCAATATCTTGTTGACAATTTGGACGTTACTTAATTCTCGGATAAAATAATTCTTAAACTTGTTTTATTGAATTATTATGTCATTATCATCATCCTCATGATATATTATGTTATCTTTGGCTTTACGTGCATAGATGAACTTAGTATGATTATGACGAGGATCATTCGGTATAATCATGGCTTGTTATAAATGATGTGATAAAAAGTCCTCGGTGGCCTGTAATGCAGTGATGGATAGTTTTTGGTATGATTATGACCAGGGGTGATTCGGTATAGTCATGACCATTGATAATTTGATGAAAATCCTTGACCGTGGTACAGGGATGATTAGATGTGGTGGTTTATTTATTAAGCTGAGTCTCAGCGATAAAAATTGATGAAAACCTTTTAAAACCTAAAAGATAGTAGATTTTATTCTCTACTTGACTCTTTTAATGGATTGCATATTCCGCTGCAGTTAAACTGGTTGTCTATTGTATTTTATCAGTTTAACACTGTTGAAGGCTAATGATAATTTATTACGCATTATCTTAGTCATAATATTTCTTCTTTGGGCTAGTTGAGCTCACCTTTCTTTCCTTTGTTCTTGTGAAATGAGAAATATATTTGGGACGAAAGTCGGGAAGCGGAGTAATGGTCCACGAGGATAGCATTAGTAGTCCTCACTATTACGTGAAATAGTGTGATAATAGTTGTAATGAGGACTCCTTTTGAGTTTGTATAATATCTAGTAGACAATATTTGTATTCAAACTCACGATTTATGTCGTATTGTATACACGACAGTTAGGTTAAGTAAGTTGTATTTGAATTTATGTACCATGTAAGTGGCGACCCAAGATGGGTGACGTATACCTAATTTTTGGGGCGTCACGGTTCAGTATCGAGCTTAGGATATGATCCTGGCTAAGATGCTTGAGATAAGAACTAGGAGGGAGAGGCGGGAATTCCTTCGCTAGTATGACCTACCTAAGTTTATTTGGTATTTGATTGGTCAATCGTAGTATAGTGATAATATGTTGCATGTCAATTAACCCTTATTTTGTGGCGGTGTTTGAAAATGGCATCCGAGAATGTTGAGAATAGTAATTGAGCACATGGAGACCGTTGATTCTCCATGGATCAATAATCGGACAATGTGCAACGAGGATGGCGATAATCCTCCGTAAACAACAACACTTATCAATTGATGAATGACGAGACGTTTAAAAGGTTTTAGAATTCATGCAACATCGGTAAAGCGACTCTGCCCAAAAAAACGTAGGTGGAAACACGGAAAACTCTCAAGGCGGTCACCGCTAAACAATTCAAGGAGGACCACCGGAGTTTAAGGAGAGCCAAAACCACTTACGGTGGAAGCATGGATAAAGCAGATTACTAAGATATTTGATGTCTTGGGATGCTCAGGAGCAAAGGTTCCTTTTGCCGCCTTTATGTTGCATGGAGAGATTCTTGGTGGGAATCGGTAAAACGTACTCAACTCTTTGTCTTGAAGATATCTTGGGAGAAGTTCAGAGAGGCATTCAACGACAAATACTTTCACGAAAGTATTCGCCGCCACATGAAGGAGGTGGAGTTTATCAAGTTGGAACAAAACAATATGGCCGGTGTCGCATGATACGAGGCAAAATTTGCGGAGTTATCACGGTTTTCGTCCCACTTGGTGGATAATGAAGAGAGAATGGCGCGAATGTTTTTAAGAGGTTTGAAGCGGAGATACGTCAACATCTTATTTCTCATAAACTATGTTTTATTAGGATGTTGTAAATAGGGCTCGATTAGTGGAGCGCGATAACGAGTCAACGCAACTAAAAAGAGAGCGGTAAGCAAAATTATAATACCGGTGAGAGTAGTCATCGAGCGGTGACAACAAGCGTGGAGGGAATCAACGGGCGGATATGGTAACCGCCGGTGGTAATCGGGGCCAAAATAATAAGAATGGACATTTCAAGAAAAGGAGATTCAACAATGATGGAAAGACGCGTCGACCAAAGACTGTTGTTAAGGAAGGAGAAGGACCACCTATTATATGCTTCAAATGCGGAGGAGAGGGACATATCAGTCCGAACTGCGCCATGCCGTCCCAAGCATGTTATAATTGTGGAAGAGAAGGTCACTTAGCTCGATTTTGTCGTTTACCGAAGTCAAATTCAACTAGGATGGAGGCACCAAAGGCTGTCCCAGACAAACCAAAGCCGGTAGTTTAAGAGAGAGCGTTTTTTTTTCTCGTGACGAGGAACCTGAATAAAATTATCACGGGTAAGTTAATCATAAGCTCTTGCAAAGTCTATACCATGTTAGATACCAGTTCTACCCACTCTTTTATTTCACCTAGTTGTGTTCAACGTTTAAATTTGACTCCAGAGAAGTTAGACTTTGACTTATTGGTTGAAACTTCGTTAGTAGGAGCCTTCGTTACCGCTACTATTTTTAAATCTTGTTTGATTCAAATAAACACTTTCACGTTACCTGTCAATCTTATTTTTTTAAAAATACTGGCATTTGATGTGATTTTAGGAATCAATTGGTTAACTAATCATCATGCTTTTCGTAAGGTTGTTAGCTTTTATATTCATAACCAACCTGTTATACGAATTCAAAGTAACCAAACCCTAAAGTTAATCACTGTTATATCAAGCCATAAGTAAAGAGCCCCGATCCTTTCGTTGTTAACTTCCTTGTGTGGAATGCAAAAGCGGACTTTTCAGAGGCGACGCCGTGGATGAAGATGGCAAGTTGATAGGTATCATTGTGAGGTCTTATCCGAGGTTAAGGGATAAGTCATGATTGGTATTAATGTGACGACTTATTCAAGTCTTGGATGAGAAATATGATTTTGAATGATATTTCTTTCATTAATAAATTTCTTGACGTATTCTTGAAGATTTCCTAGCCTACCTTAGAGCGTGAAATCGAATTTTGTATTGACCCCAGTACAAAAAACCCATTTTTAAACCCTCAAATATTTCTTCAACTAAAAGGATCTGTTTACGAGGATTATGATGAAAGTCATAATAAAAGCATTGGACTAATAAAAATCATGGGTATATGAAGTATTAATAAGTGTTATGATGAGTTATGTTGGTTATTATGTGAAAACATGAAAGTTTCTTAGAAATCACAAAGAGTTGAAAATCAGATTTTGGTGAAAAACATAACATGAAATTCAATTGACCATATCTCCTATTATATTTTTAATTTTTGAATGTGGTCAAGTCCTAGAGTTAGATCTATGAGTTACCTAACTAATCCAAGTGGAATTACTGGAAAAGGTGTTGTAGATTTTTGTGTGGACTGATTTTAGCAAAGGAGTGCAAAGCTGCAAAAACCGAAAAAGCTTCTGCCATGATTTTAGAGAGGCTGTTTCGGCCACTTAAATTATGAGAAAAATTCTGGCCTTTTGGGACATGAAGGTATATGGTATAAAGTACCTCCTGTCCAAAAATGAGCTCATTCTCGACTTAAAATGAGCAAGTTATGACTATTTCAATATTTAGGTTTTTCGAATAAAACGCGCTATAACCGGAGTTCTATAACTTCGATGATCATGAAATTTAAACTAGAAGCTCACGTTAACATGTGTAAGGTCCTGCCTAGATTTGGGAATTTTGGAGTTAAACTTGAGGTAGCTAATTTCTTAAGAAATTAATTAGAAATTGATTTTGAAAAATAGTAAATGAATTTTAAAAAATTCGAGAAAAATATTTTTTCATCATGGGACTATATTATGATAAATCCCGTAGAAAAAGAAATATTTTTGGGACTGATTTGTTATTTTCATGAAAATAGTTTAATTACGAACATATGAGTTAAATATGTTATGTGAAGTAACAAAGTTGAAAATAAGATTTTATGGCTAGAGAATCCTATATAGAGTATATGCATATTTTTGAGAGATTTGATAATTGGTGATGATATCTTATGAGTATGTCATTTTGAATGATTAAATGCATTATATGGTAAAGCGTAAACAATTAAGATAAATTGTTTATAAATTTAAGAAGTGATTAAAATATTGTTATAATATTAATGATATTAGATTATGAGATTATTAAGTGATTGATAACATGGGGATATTCTTGAATCTCGGATAAATTATATTATAAATGTTTAATATTTATCCTTTATCTCATTTGATTGATTCTTTATATCATTATCCTCATGCTTATATTATGTTGAAAGTCATCTACATGGTTCAGTAGTGCGTAGATGGACTTGGTATGATTATGACGAGGATTGTTCGGTATAATCATAATCAGTAATTGAAAACACAATTATCTTTGGTAGTAGTGCATGGATAATTTGTGGTCGTGATACTAATGAATACACGATTATCTTTGGTAGTAGTGCATGGATAATTTGTGGTCGTGATACTAATGAATACACGATTATCTTTGGTAGTAGTGCATGGATAATTTGTGGTCGTGATACTAATGAATACACGATTATCTTTGGTAGTAGTGCATGGATAATTTGTGGTCGTGATACTAATGAATACACGATTATCTTTGGTAGTAGTGCATGGATAATTGTGGTCGTGATCTAATGAATACACGATTATCTTTGGTAGTAGTGCATGGATAATTTGTGGTCGTGATACTAATGAATACACGATTATCTTTGGCCGTAGTGCATGGATAATTCGTGGTCGTGATACTAATGAATATCCTTGGCCTGTAGTGCAGGGATGATTCGATGATATGGATTAATTATTGAGCTGAGTCTCAGCAATGAAATATTAATTCATGGATGTGGTAAAAGTCATATTTGGCCGTAGTGCATTGATAGACTTGGTATGATTATGACCACGGATTATTCGGTATAATCATGACCGTAATTGAAAACACGAATATCCTTAGCCAGTAGTGCATGAATAATTCATGGTTGTGATACTATTAAGCTGAGTCTCAGTATTATTGGTTTTACAGTTGTATATCTTTGGCCGGATTGCAAAGATGAATTTAATGTTTTCAACGATAAAGGTATTCAAGGTATCCTCACCTCTTTATCATACCAGGTACGTACCCTAATTTCGAGGGCGAAATTCCATAAGAGGAGGAGATTGTGAGACCCCAGATTTTATCAATAAAGATTTAAATTTTGTCGAAATAATTTTTAATATTATGGTGTGAATTTGAGATAATATTATAGTTGTGGGTAGTATTTATAAATTTTGCAAAGTATGCAAGTGGTTATATTATATTCGATTGGTGGGAATATTAGGTTTAGCAGGGAATATTCGCACAACGGCTCAATCATTGGTGGACCCTACAATGTAATTATTGTCGGATTGAGAAAAGCGACAAAAATATTTTATTGAAATAACGACGGAAGTTTTACCGTTGATCTTTGTTGAACTACTCGGTAGTAAAAAGTACGAGAATCACGTGTGGTTGCATAAAGAAGCATGCGGTATTGATTATTGATGCTTATGTGAGAAGTCACTCGGTTTGATTCCATTATTGTCGATTAATAATATGAATTATTATAGCGATAATGACATTTTGTTTTATTCATTATTATTAATGTAATAAAAGCGAAACATCTTTTATATAAAATGAGAATACTTTATTAAAGTTATTCTATAAATAGAATATATTATATTTTATTATGCATAGTGTTGCATAGTGTTTTTGCATAGTGTTTTGCATAGTGTTTGCATAGTAAAATGTTTTTATATAAAAAGAATATATTATATTTTATTTAAAAGATTTTGCTTTAAATATGGATAGTCGATTAAAGTAAATCAATACGGACCGATTCATGGATTAATTACTATCCATTCTATTTTCCTATAAATGAAGCTCATTCCTTCATTATTTTTTCTTTAATTCAACTTTGAAACTCTAGAGAGAGAAATTATAGAGAGAAGCTATAGAGAGAAAATCTATAGAGAGAAAGAAGAAGAGTATTACGGTACTTCACTACTTTACTTTGATATCCAAAGTGTCTTTTACGGTAAGAGGGTATTATTTGTTTGTATTCGTAAGGGATATTATTCGTTTGTATTCATGAAGAGAACCTCTGTTATTCCATTCATTATTATTACATTGGAATAACTTTGTAAAAGTGGTATACCCTATACATAACTTTGTATATGCGGATACCTATACTTGGTGAAATCCTTATGTTATTCCATCCTTATTTATTACATTGGAATAACTTTTGTATACGCTGAATCCCCTATACTTGGTGATCTTCTTCGTTATTCCATTCTTTATTATTACATTGGAATATCATGCGTGTGTTTTACAGGACTGGTTCTATTGTTTATTATTCGCATTTATTATTTCATTGGAATATCACATCTCGTGTGTTTTACAGGACACGGTTCCATTGTTTATTATTCAAAGCATTTATTATTACGTTGGATCATCACATCGATTGTGAATTTCACGACACGGTTCCGTTATTATTATTCTCGTTGGAATAACTTTGTCTATCTGCAATCCGCATGCATGGTGATTTCTTTTGTTATTCCATTCTTTATTATACCCGGTTGGTTAAAACTTTGACTTCTATACTCCATGAAATTAGTAGAATATCCTTGATATTTGCGTTTCATCCAAAGATCTTTTCATGGAAATATTCTTCCGATCATTCTTGAATTTTACTCTACAAAAGCAGTATCTTGTTGACAATTTGGACGTTCTTAATTCTGGATAAAATAATTCTTGAACTTGTTTTATTGAATTATTATGTCATTGTCATCATCCTCATGATATATTATGTTATCTTTGGCTTACGTGCATAGATGAACTTAGTATGATTATGACCGAGGATCATTCGGTATAATCATGGCTTGTTATAAATGATGTGATAAAAGTCCTCGGTGGCTCGTGAATGCGATGGATAGATAGTTTTGGTATGATTATGACCGGGGTGATTCGGTATAGTCATGACCATTGATAATTTGATGAAAATCCTTGGCCGTGGTGATGCGAGGATGATTAGATGTGGTGGTTTATTTATTAAGTTTGAGTCTCAAATGATAAAAATTGATGAAAACCTTTTAAAACCTAAAAGATAGTAGATTTTATTCTCTACTTGACTCTTTTAATGGATTGCATATTCATTGCAGATTAAACCTGGTTGTCTATTGTATTTTATCGGTTTAACACTTTGTTGAAGGCTAATGATAATTTATTACGCATTATCTTAGTCATAATATTTCTTCTCTTGGGCTAGTTGAGCTCACCTTTCTTTCTTTCTTTGCTCTTGAGAAATGAGAACATAAATTTGGGACGAGTCGGGGAGCGGAGTAATGGTCCGAGAGGATAGCATTAGTAGTCCTCACTATTCGTGAAATAGTGTGATAATAGTTGTAATGAGGACTCCTTTTGAGTTTGTATAATATCTAGTAGACAATATTTGTATTCAAACTCACGCGGTTTATTTATGTTGTATTGTACACGACAGTTAGGTTAGTAAGTTGTATTTGAATTTATGTACCATGTAAGTGGGGACCCAAGATGGGTGACGTATACCTAATTTTGGGGGCGTCACATATTTAATTCATTTTCTCATAACCAGTTCATTTTCATGAAAAATACCAAATTAGTCCCAAAAATATTTCTTTTCTGGGATTTAGCAGAATATAGTCCCATATTGAACATATATTTTTCACGGAATTTTTAAAATTCATTTACTATTTTTTATATGGCCAAAACTGCCGAATATTTAGACATTTATCATAAATTGTACTTTTGTCCAAAAATTCCGTAATTTATAGGGTATACTCCTGTTATATACATGTACTCCCAATAAAAATTTCACCAATTTTGGAGTTAACCACAAAGAGTTATAAGGGTTTACTTTTAAAATAGTTGTTTCCCATAAAATCCATAACTATTTACCTATACATCCAAAAATCGTCATTTTTGGACACACTCTAGAAAACTCATCAAATTATCATTTCAAATTTTTCTAGAATTTTTGAGGGTCAGAAAAATTATGAAACTACCCCTGACAAAAACCCCTTTTGAATGAAAATACTATTCATATGAATACGAAGGATCATTCACCATGCATGCGGTAATCCACATGTATGAGTTATTCCAATGTAATAATAAAGAATGGAATAATGGAAGAATTCACCATGCATGCGATGAAGCGCTTATGAAACAGAGTTATTCTCAACAGAATAATAAAGAATGGAACCAGGTCATGCGTAAACTGTACAGACATGATATTCCAACAGAATAATAAAGAATGGAACTAGGTCATGCATAAACCGTACAGACAGGATATTCCAACAGAATAATAAAGAATATAATAACAACAGAATTCATCAAGCATGCGATAGACCGCACAGACAGGTTATTCCAACAGAATAATAAAGAATAGAATAATAGAAAATTTTCACCATGTATGCAGTACTTCGCATAGACAGGTTATTCCATCATAATAATAAGGAATGGAATAACAATAGCTCTCTTCATGATTACGAAAGAAATAATACCCCTTACCTTAGAAAGAAACTGGATACTGGAGTAGAGAGGTAGCAGACTTCTCTTCTTCTTTCTCTCTATAATAATTGCTCCATAGCTTTAGTGAATTGGTGAGAAATGAAGGAAGAATGAGCTTCTATTTATAGAAAAATATAATTTCGATAATTGCACATTTTGGGGCTCGAAATATTACAGTACAATACCTCCAACTTTTCTTTCATTTTGAATTTAGTCCTGCAAGTATTATCAAACTTGCACCACCTCCCCTAATAGTAAATAATGTGATTCAATAGTTCAATCATGTGAATCAATAGTTATAATCATGTGAAAATACGAATTACAGTATAGTACCTCCATCTATACCTCTATTTTTAACTTAGTCATGCAAGTATTATCAATATTATGACGCCCCCAAAATAGGTATACATCACCCATTCTGAGTTATCAATATATGGTACAGAAACAACTACAACTTTATTAATACAACATAAAAAAACTGTGAGTTTAAATACAAATATTGTCTTCTAGACAATATCCATACCCAAATAAATCCTCATCACAATTATTGATACATTATTTTACAAAAATGGTGAGGACTACTAAACAACTCTCTAAAACCATCATTCCATACACCGACTCGTACTCGATACATTCTCGCCTCCTAAGAAGAAAAATGGAACAAAAAGGAAAAGGGTGAGCTCAACTAGCCCAGTAAAGAATATTATGACTAAGATAATATAGAACAAATTATCGTCAGTCTTCAACAGGGAAAAATCTGATAAAATATAATAGACAATAAGTTTCAGATCAATATTCGCAGCGAAAATAATAATTCATAGAAGAGTTACGTAGAGAATGAAATCTACTATTATCTATGAATTTAAAAGTCCATCATCAATATTTTATCCCTGTAGCATCAATTATTATACATCTTGAATCAAATATTCATCTTTGCACTACAGGCCAAAGATATTCATCAGTTGGTCATGTTCATCTCAACACCTGTACATCTTTGCATTACGGCCAAAGATATTCATAAGAAAATCAACCATCTTTGCACTACAGGCCAAAGATATTCAATAATATCATCTTTTAGGACTGAGGATGATGAAAAATATTTTAAAGAAAATGAATCCAGTGAAACAAAAGAATAAATATTAAGAATTCGTATTTCGGTTTATCCATGTCCAAAAATACCTCATAAATAATCATAGTGGTGTAAAATTCAATAATGATCAAAATATGGATACAATCAAAGCTAGTATCCATAATAGATATTTTGGGCGAAAAGGAAAAATTTCATTTTTTAATGAATAAAGGTTGTATTCGTGAGCAAAGGTCTTGGGATACGTGAATAGTCTTAGATATCGTGAATAGTAACCTCAACACAAAAAGTTCCAAATTTGATTAAAAGTTCAAACCAATATTTTGGCATAATGATATTGAAGAAAATAATATCATTTAAGAAGAAAATAGCATCCCTTACCTCGAAAGAATAATACTTCTGGCTGGAATACTGAATATAGTGCTGAAGGAAACTTACACCGTATAGCAACACTCAAAGTATCAAAATACTCACAAGAATACGCTCAATATATCGAGAGAGAAAGAGAGAAGATTTCAGTTTCTGGTGTGATTTTCAATTCTAACCTAAGCACCCTATTTATAGGAAAATGCTTAGAACACTAAAGCAGAAAATTTAATATAATATTAATATATATTATTAAGTTTCCTACGCCAACCTTTGTAGATCAGAATTCATCCATTAATGTCACATGCTAGACCCACTTAACTCACCAAAAACGTTTTCCTTGAAAAAAATAATTAAAACTTCCGAAAATTAATTATTTCAGAACTTAAGAACTTCAATAATTCATAATAAATAGCCCTTTTATCAGAAAAATTCGAACCTCATATCCTTTCCAAAGGAAATTTCATTCTCTACAACTTTGCAGAAGAAAGTTTTTCCAAATTCCAAACAGAAATTGTCCGAAATCCACAAACGGGCGATTTTACAGGCTATAATCAAATTTCAGTCAAGAAATGGGGTCCACGAACATGAAAAACATGTTTTAAATATTTTTAGTGACAAAAATACTCTTCCTCCTCATTTACTCATATATCCCACATTCATTGTAAAAATATCACCATTATTATATTATTAAAATATAATAATATATTTAAATAAATTATTTTATCAGAAAAAAGATAAAATATTTATTTTCAACAATTGTCACATTAAAATTTTCTCCATCTATATCCACATAAAATCAATATTTTCCTCATCATATAAATCAATAATTAATTATTCACAAATAATATTACAGAATCACAATACTGACAACCAAACAGTTCCTAGGAAAGAGTAGGCTTTCCAATAAGGATTTCTCCTTACTGGCGCACAATTAGAAGACCAAACATCTCCTTAGACAGAACTTTCTAGACATTGCCAATAATGTTATTTAATAATATTATTCGGATAATATGAATTATTATCTCGATAATGGAAAATCGCGTGGTGACAATTATTGAAACAACAGTAGTATAAAATATTAACGCAAGCAATTATTGAATCAATAAAATAAAATCTTTGAATAAAGAATTATCGTAACAATTATTGAGTAGTGCCTTCTTACGTAAGAATCAATAATTAGTGCAATACTGGTGTACATCTGTGTTTTAACCATCGAGTATTTTAACAAAGATAACTGTCAGAATAACTACGTAGTCTTTTATAAACAACTTATATTTATCGCTTTTTCTTCATCCAATCGCTTTCCGTTATGGGGCCCACACATAAAGCTGCTGGTCGCATTTAATATTCTCAAAACAATAAGAATATTCCACGACCAAACGAATATTCTCGACAATAATGAATATTTTATAACCACTTGCTTATTTAAGATATTTTAGCATTTTACCCATAACCTAATTACATTAATCAAATTAACCCTTACTATTTCAAAATAATAAATAGAGGAAATTCAATTTTATTTATAATAAGTTGGGGTCTTACAACCTCCCCTCCTTATGAAATTTCATCCTCGAAATTGACGTACGTACTTGGTGTTTCGAAAAGGTGAGGGTACCTCGCTTTCATTTCCGTTTCCAACTCCAAGGTCATTTTCTCTATAGCATGGTTTCTCCACAAAACTTTAACTTGTGGTATGACCTTCGTGCGTAGGACATGCTCCTTCCTATCCAAGATCTTGGCAGTACCTCTTTCAGACGTTAAGTCCTCGGCTTTCTCGTCCAGTTCTAACTCGATAACGTGGTTCGGGTCTTTCACATATTTACGAAGCACAAATATATGAAAAACATTATGGACATGAGACATACTTGGAGGTAACGCGAGTCTATAGGCCACATTTTCTACTCGGTCAAGAATTTAAAATGGACCAATATATCGTGGATTCCCCTCTTGTAAGACCCCGAATTTTATGAAATAAAAGTATTCAATTTTTTTTTATTACTATTCATGAGTTACTATTCATGAGTTCTTTATTTACGATTCTTATTCACGAGTTACTATTCATGAGTTACTATTCACGAGTTCTTATTCATGAGTTCTTATTCACGAGTTACTATTCACGAGTACTATTCATGAAGCATGATAATTTTTTTTCGTAAGAAGGCATTACTCAATAATTGTTACGATAATTACATCGCTCAATATTTTATTTTATTGATTCAATAATTGCTACGTTGATATTTTATATTATTGTTGTTTCAATAATTATCATATACGAAGATATTTTCCATTATCGAGAGCAATAATTCATATTATCTGAATAATATTATTGGATAACATTATTGGCAATGCCTAGAAAGTTACATCTCAAGGAGAGGTTTGGTCACCTAATCAAGCTGGCCAAGAAGGAGAAATTCTTATTGGAAAGCCCCTCTTCCTGAGGAATGTGACTGGTTGTCAATATTGTGATTATGTAATATTATTTGTGAATAATTAATTATTGATTTTTATGATGAGGAAAATATCTATTTTATATGGACATAGATGGAGAAAATTTTAATGTGACAATTGTTGAAAATTGAAATTTTATCTTTTTTTCGATAAAATAATTCATTTAAATATATTATTATATTTTAATAATATAATAATGGTGATATTTTTACAACGAATGTGGGATATATGAGTATACTGAGGAGGAAGAGTATTTTGTTGCAATAAATGTTTAAAACATGTTAAACATGTCGGTGGACCCCATTTATTGATTGAAATTTGATTATAACTTTATAAAATCGTCCAGTTTGTGGATTTCTTGGTCAATTTACATTTGGAATTCGGAAAAACTTTCTTCTAAAAAGTAGTAGAGAATTGAATTTCCTATAAAAATCGCGAGATTAAAATTTTCGACAAAAGGGCTATTTATTATGAATTATTGAAGTTAGGATTAATTAATTATTATTTTTTGGAGTTTTAAATTAATTAATTATTAAAACGTTTTTTGTAAGTTTTGTAAGGTGAGATACTTGTGTTGTTTTGAAGTTTGAACAAAAAAAAAAGTGGGCGTGGGAATTCAAATTTATTATATTAATAATTTATTAAATTTTTCGCTTTGGTGTTCTAAGTATTTTCTATAAATAGGGTGCTTAGGTTAGAATTGAAAATCACACTTAAACTCAAGTTTTCTCTCTATATTAGCGCGTATTCTTGTGAGTATTTTGAGTATACTTTGAGTATTGTTATACGGTGCAAGTTCGTTTCAAATGACGTTATTCCAAATCGAAATCTACGCTCTTTTGAGGTAAAGGATAGTAAGGATTTTAAGGGTTATTATGTTTTTAGTTTCAAAATTTTTCTGAACCTTCAAAAATTCTGGAAAAATTTAAAATGATAATTTGATGAGTTTTATATATTGTGTCCAAAATGGCGATTTTTGAATGTATAGATTGAGAGTTATGAATTTTATGAGAAAAGACTATTTTAAAAGTAATCGCTTATAACTCCTTGTGGTTAACTCCAAAATTGATAAAATTTTTATTGGGAGTACATCTATATAATATCAAGATATATCGTAGTATTAATTTCAGAATTTTGGATAAAATTATAATTTATGATAAATGTTTAAATATTCGGTGGTGTTGGCCATGTGAAAAATAGTAAATTAATTTTAAAAATTTCGAGAAAAATATATATTCAATATGGAACTATATTCGCTAAATCGAGGAAAAAAATATTTTTGAAACCGATTTGGTATTTTTCATAAAAATGTTCTAGTTATGAGTAAATGAATTAAATATGTTATGTGAAGTAAGAAAATTATAAAATATGATTTATTGGCTTGAGAGTCATATATGAGGTATATGCTTGATTTTTATGAGGGTTTTGGTTAATGATGATGAAATCTTATGAGTTTGGCATTTTAGATGATTAAATGCATTAATTATTAAAGTGTAAATAATTGGATTAAATTATTTATAAGTTTAAGAAATGATTAAAATATTATTATAATATTAATAATATTAGATTATGAGATTTCTAAGTGATTTATAACATTTGGATTAAGGTGTTATAAATATGGATATGAATTTTATTATGAAACTTTATCTTTTTCGTGTCGAGAGTTACTTATGCACGATACTGACTATGTATTTAATACGGGTACTATTCATGACAAATTGGTTTCTTCTTTGACCAAATTATCGTTGATTTATGAATCTTACTCTTGAAATTAAAACCATGTTTTGATTATATTATTTTTATATAACATTCTTATAACCCTAATGATGATATTTCTCTTTGACTTGAGTGTAAAGATGAGTAGATTATTGGTATGATCGTGACTATAGGTTCTCTTTGGCCAGTAGTGCAAAAGTTGAATTGTTGACTAGTATGATCATGACCATTGAATTTACAATTGAATATTTTTAGCTTAAGTGCAAAGGTGAATTGATCAACATGGTTATAATTATTGTTATATAACTTCTGAAATGATTATGTATTTCTTTGATATATGAATATCTTTGGCTGTCATCGCAAAGATGACTTATTGTTGTTGAATATCTTTGCTTCAGTAGTGCAAAGATGAATTATTGATGAATATCTTTGGCATGTAGTGCAAAGATGAACTATTCTTTGCATATCTTTGGTCGTGGTGTAAAGTTGAATTTATTAGTATGATTATGAGCAGAAGGCGTGATTTGGTATAACCATGATATTTGATGTTTTGTAAAGACAGTGATGAAAATTATCTTCGTCCCGGATGAGAAGAGGAATTTAGAATCACAATTATGATTATGAGTTATTCATATGATTGTGGAAAGAGAACTGTTGATTGATGTTACGGAGGATAAAATATTGTTGGTGGACTTTTAACGTGAGAAGATAAATAGACTTTATAGTCTATTGACTCTTTTAATGGATTGCTCATTCCGCTGCAACTATGGTTGAAAAGTTTTATCATCTACCATATGTTCTAAATCTCTGATTTATTACTGATGAAGACTATTGATAATTTATTTATCTTTAGTCATAATATTCTTTACTGAGCTAGTTGTGCTCACCCTTTTGTTTCATAATTCCTTTCAGGTAATAAAAGTGTAGCTGGGTCGAGTGGGGGATAGCGAGGGAATAGAATGGTGGTTTATAGATGTTGAGGGTGAGGTGAATTTAACTTGGAATGGTGTTTTGCCACTATCATACAAGATGTCTAATGACATACAACCTCGTGTCATCATAAGACATGGTTGTGCTCATCCACTTGCTGAGTATATTTACAAGCACTACCTATATAATCATGGTGTTTGTTTGGAGTATAATACCCAATTAGAGACAGTGGAGATAATGATATGTCAAGAGAAGACTCACCATTGGGAAGAATATGATAGTAATCTTCTCGTTTTCTTTGGGGGTCTATTCAATCAACCAAGGATAATTTCGTGGCCATATGATATCTACCATAACCTAAAAGCATGGCCTCCCATGTATGAAGGTTTCCTTGAGCACTTCCCAAAGATTCTAATTTCTAAAACAGTTTTTGACTATACCTTTATGTAAGGTGTCATTGTGACGTACTTACTGAGTTGATATATATTTGTATCCAAACTCACAAAGATATGTGTTGTTGTATTTTGCACGACAATTGTTGTAATAAAGTTGTAGTTATTTTCCGTACCATATATTTGGCGACTCAGAATGGGTTGGATGGAATGGACCTATTTTGGGGGCGTTATATTTGGTATCAGAGCTTAGGGATATGATCTCTGGCAGAGATCGGGATTAGAACTAGGAGGGGAGAGATGAGTAAATCCTTTGCTAGTGTGTCCTACCTAAGCTTATTTGTTGGTCAGTCATAATATCGGGATATTATGTGATATGTTAATTTGTTAAATTAACCCTTGTTTTGAAGCTGTATTCTAGAATGATATCTGAAATACAGGAGATGAGCAATGGAGAAATCATGATGACATGGGAGATAGAATCTGAAATGAAAACAAGGTATTCTCAACTCTTTGAAATACCAGGTACGTAAATTTCGGGGACGAAATTTCATAAGGAGGGGAGATTGTAAGACCCCGAATTTTATGAAATAAAAGTATTTAAATTTTTTTTTAATTACTATTCATGAGTTACTATTCATGAGTTACTATTCACGAGTTCTTATTCACGAGTTACTATTCATGAGTTATTATTCACGAAGTTCTTATTCATGAATTACTATTCACGAGTTACTATTCAAAAGTACTATTCATGAAGCGTGATAATTTTTTTTTCGTGAAGAAGGCATTACTCAATAATTGTTACGGTAATTATCGCTCAATATTTTATTTTATTGATTCAATAATTGCTACGTTGATATTTTATATTATTGTTGTTTCAATAATTGTCACAATAATCGTATTTTCCATTATCAGACAATAATTCATATTATCCTGAATAATATTATTGGATAACATTATTGGCAATGCCTAGAAAGTTCTACGTCTAAGGAAAGGTTTGGTCACCTAATTGCGCGCCAGTAAGGAGAAATTCTTATTGGAAAGCCCCTCTTTCCTGGGAACAGCCTGGTTGTCAATATTGTGATTATGTAATATTATTTGTGAATAATTAATTATTGATTTTTATGATGAGGAAAATAACTATTTTATATGGACATAGATGGAGAAAATTTTTAATGTGACAATTGTTGAAAATTAAAATTTTATCTTTTCCGATAAAATAATTCATTTAAATATATTATTATATTTTAATAATATAATAATGGTGATATTTTTACAACTAATGTGGGATATATGAGTATACGAGGAGGAAGAGTATTTTTGTTACAATAAATGTTTAAAACATGTTAAACATGTCGGTGGACCCCATTTATCGATTGAAATTTGATTATGTTTGTAAAATCGCCCGTTTGTGGATTTCGGTCAATTCTCATTTGAATTCGGAAAAACTTTCTTCTGTAAAGTTGTAGAGAATTGAATTTCCCATAAAAACTCGCGAGATTTGAATTTTCCGACAAAAGGGCTATTTATTATGAATTATTGAATTTAGGATTAATTAATTATTATTTTTTGGAGTTTTAAATTAATTAATTATGAAAAACGTTTTTTGTAAGTTTTGTAAGGTGAGATACTTGTGTTGCTGAAGTTTGAAAAAAAAAAGTGGGCGTAGGAATTCAAATTTATTATATTAATAATTTATTAAATTTTACGCTTTGGTGTTCTAAGTATTTTCCTATAAATAGGGTGCTTAGGTTAGAATTGAAAATCACACCGTAAACTCAAGTTTTTCTCTCTATATTATCGAGCATATTCTTGTGAGTATTTTGAGTATACTTTGAGTATTGTTTATACGGTGCAAGTTCGATTCGGCGTTATTCCAAAATGAAATCTTCGCTTCTTTTGAGGTAAGGGATAGTAAAGGATTTTAAGGGTTATTATGTTTTTAGTTTCGAAATTTTTCTGAACCTTCAAAAATTCTGGAAAAATTTAAAATGATAAGTTGATGAGTTTTATATATTGTGTCCAAAATGGCGATTTTTGGATGTATAGATTGAGATTTATGAATTTTATGAGAAAAGACTATTTTAAAAGTAATCGCTTATAACTCCTTGTGGTTAACTCCAAAATTGATGAAATTTTTATTAAGAGTACATCTATATAATATCAGTATACCATATTAATTTCAGAATTTTTGGATAAAAGTATAATTTATGATAAATGTTTAAATATTTGGTGGTGTTGGCCATGTGAAAAATAGTAAATGAATTTTAAAATTCGAGAAAATATATATTCAATATGAAACTATATTCTGCTAAATCCAGAAAAAAAATATTTTGGAACTGATTTGGTATTTTTCATGAAAATGTTCTAGTTATGAGTAAATGAATTAAATATGTTATGTGAAGTAAGAAAATTATAAAATATGATTTATTGGCTTGAGAATCATATATGAGGTATATGCAGATTTTTATGAGGGTTTTGGTTAATGATGATGAAATCTTATGAGTTTGGCATTTTTAGATGATTAAATGCATTAATTATTAAAGTGTAAATAATTGGATTAAATTATTTATAAGTTTAAGAAATGATTAAAATATTATTATAATATTAATAATATTAGATTATGAGATTTCTAAGTGATTTATAACATTTGGATTAAGGTGTTATAAATATGGATATGAATTTTATTATGAAACTTTATCTTTTCGTGTCGAGGTTACTATGCACGTATACGGTACTATGTACGAATACGGGGTACTATTCATGACAAATTAGTTTCTTCTTTGACCAAATTATCGTTGATTTATGAATCTTACTCTTGAAATTAAAACCATGTTTTAATTATATTGTTTTTATATAACATTCTTATAACCCTAATGATGATATTTCTCTTTGACTTGAGTGTAAAGATGAGTAGATTATTGGTATGATCGTGACTATAGGTTCTCTTTGGCCAGTAGTACAAAAGTTGAATTGTTGACTAGTATGATCATGACCATTGAATTTACAATTGAATATTTTTAGCTTAAGTGCAAAGGTGAATTGATCAACATGGTTATAATTATTGTTATATAACTTCTGAAATGATTATGTATTTCTTTGATATATGAATATCTTTGGCTCGTCATCGCAAAGATGACTGTTGTTGAATATCTTTGCTTTGTAGTGCAAAGATGAATTATTGATGAATATCTTTGGCATGTAGTGCAAAGATGGCTATCAAGGTCGCATATCTTCGGTACGTGGTGCAAAGATGAATTTATTAATATGATTATGAGCAGAGGCGTGATTTGGTATAACCATGATATTTGATGTTTCGGGTAAAGGCAAAGTGATGAAAATTATCTTCTCGTCCGGATGAGAAGAGAATTTAGAATCACAATTATGATTATGAGTTATTCATATGATTGTGGAAAGGAACTGTTGATTGATGTTACAGGATAAAATATTGTTGGTGGACTTTTAACGTGGAGAAGACAATAGACTTTATAGTCTATTTGACTCTTTTAATGGATTGCTTCATTCCACGCAACTATGGTTGAAAAGTTTTATCATCTACCATATGTTCTAAATCTCGATTTATTCTTGATGAAGACTATTGATAATTTATTTATCTTTAGTCATAATATTCTTTATCGAGCTAGTTGTGCTCACCCTTTTGTTTCATAATTCCTTCGTGTAATAAAAATGTAGCCGGGTCGGCTGGGGATAGCGAGGAATAGAATGGTGGTTTATAGATGTTGAGGGTGAAGTGAATTTAACTTGGAAGGTGTTTTGCCACTATCATACAAGATGTCTAATGACATACAACCTCGTGTCATCATAAGACATGGTTGTGCTCATCCACTTGCCGAGTATATTTTACAAGCACTACCTATATAATCATGGTGTTTGTTTGGAGTATAATACCCAATTAGAGACAAAGTGGAGATAATGATATGTCAAGAGAAGACTCACCATTGGGAAGAATATGATAGTAATCTTCTCGTTTTTCTTTGGGGTCTATTAGGTCAACCAAGGATAATTTCTGTATTATATGATATCTACCATAACCTAAAAAGCATGGCCTCTCATGTATGAAGGTTTCTTGAGCACTTCCCAAAGATTCTAATTTCTAAAGCATTTTTGACTATACCTTTATGTAAGGTGTCATTGTGACGTGCTATAGTTGGTATATATTTGTATCCAAACTCACAGCATATGTGTTGTTGTATTTTGCACGACAATTGTTGTAATAAAGTTGTAGTTGTTTTCCGTACCATATATTTGGCGACTCAGAATGGGTTGGATGGAATGGACCTATTTTGGGGGCGTTACACCTCTTCTCAAATCTTGTAACTTCCTTCCACAGAGCAACACGCAACAATAAATGATCCCCAATACTAAATTCCACGTCCTTTCGATGAAGATCCGCATAACTCTTTTGTCGATCCTGTGCCGTTTGTATACGTTTTCGAATCATTTGGATCTTTTTCGTAGTCATACGTACCAACTCGGGTCCCAACAATGTTGCTTCACCCACCTCATCCCAACATATTGGAGAGCGACATTTTCGTCCATACAATGTTTCGAATGGAGCCACACCTATACTTGCCTGATAACTGTTGTTGTAGGAGAATTCCACCAATGGTAAATACTTATCCCAACTCCCTTTGAAGTCTAGGACACAGAGTCTTAATAGATCTTCAAGAGTTTGAATAGTCCTCTCTCGATTGTCGATTCTGTTTTGAGGATGGTATGCCGAATCGAATCATAAATTCGTGCCCATAGCTTTTTGCAAGCTAACCCAAAATCTTGAAGTGAATCTTGGGTCATGATCCGAAACTATGGATATTGGCATGCCATGCAACCTCACAATCTCATTCACGTACATACTAGCAAGACGTTCAAGGGAAAAAGTCTCCCATATCGGCAAGAAATGAGCAGACTTGGTTAATCTATCAACAATAACCCAAATAGCATTTTTGCCTTGAGAAACCGTGGAAACCCGTGCTTGAAATCCATGGTAATATGTTCCCACTTCCATTTCGGAATCTCAAGTGGTTGCAATGGACCCTTAGGTAATTGATGCTCCGCCTTTACACGTTGACAAGTTAAACACATCGAGATAAACTTTGCAATCTCTCTCTTCATATTGTTCCACCAAAATGTATGTCGAAGATCACGATACATTTTGGTACTTCTAGGATGGATTGCAAATGGTGTATTGTGTGCCTCCATCATGATCTTGTAATTCAAATCAGAATCGTTAGGAACACAAAGTCTGGAGTGGACTCGAAGTATTCATTCTTCATCGATTCTTTCTTCTGGAATAGCACCTTCTTGCACTTTCTTCTTCATATGCATCAACTCCGGGTCTATGGCTTGAGCAACTTTAACTTTTTCAATTAAAGTCGGTTCTATGCGTATACTTAACATCATTGCATGGGTCCCCAGAGTCTTGAATTCTATCTTCATCTTTTGTAAATCACACAAAATGGGCCTTTGTGTTGACAACATCGCACTCGTTCCCGCATAGGATCTTCTACTCAATGCGCCGGCTACTCAATACTCGTTCCCACAAATGTATGTAACTCTCATGGTGCCTCGACCACAACCTTACAATGGTACTTTACATAAAAGTACAGTCAATAACTGTTTTAGAAATTAAAATCTTTGGAAAATACTCAAGGAAACCTTTGTACATGGGAGGCCATGCGTCTAGGTTATGATAGATATCATATGTCCACAGAATTATCCTTAGTTGACCTAATAGTCCCCAAAGAAAAAAAAGAAGATGACTATTATCTTCTTTCCAATGGTGAGTCTTCTCTTGACATATAATTATCTCCGTTTTCTCCAATTGAGAATTATATTTCAAACAAGCTCCAAAATCATATAGGTAGTACTCGTAGATATACTCAGCAAGTGGATGTGCACAACCCTGTCTTATGATAACATGAGGTTGTATGTCATTAGACATCTTGTATGTGAAAGTAGTATGCACACAAGCCAATCATGTTTGATGATAAAGCATATACTTTGTAACAATCTTATTCATTTATTAATAAAAAGTATTAATTTATTAAAGGCTTTTAATTATCTACATGATGTTGTTTTATAATATGTGATAAACCCATAGTTTTAAGCAATGCTTTTAGAATAATGATGATGATCATTCTAATGAGATCTAAATTCTTTGAAAGCTTAAAACTAAAATAGTTCCCAATCATTGGATTACTAAATTGGGGATTAGTGAATCCGGATAGATTGGTACATACGTTGCTTACTCATTGGATGAGGATGATTGATCTCATGATCATTTGTGTGGAGACACTAAAGCAAGTATGTAGGTGCTTATTAGAGAATAAGTTCACTGAACGTGGCTCGCTAAGGAATACCTAATGGAGTTTTACTTGTCTTGTCAATAGGAATTCTCAGTAGTGATAGAAGACAAGTGATCCTTGGACTTGAGATCATCATAGTATCTTGTGTATGATGAGTTATACTTTGACTTATTCCTTAAGACTCTTATGGTATATCAAAGGGTTTGCTTGGGTATAATAAGTTGTACATGGAGATAATGTATGATCAATAAAGAATCTACCACTTCTAATAAAAGAAGAGAAATGTCCTATGTGATTCGATAAATGACAACCCAGTAGTCCTTGGCCAAGGTAGAATGAAATTAGAAAGGAGTTTCTAATTTGCATTATTTGGTGTTGTGCATTTAAGGATCGAAATACATATAATTAAATAAAATAAGACTTGACAGTAATTCCATGTCTTATATTTAATTGGGACATTATATGGTGGAAGGATTGAATTGTACGGTAACTATTTACTCAAAGGTTCTTTAATGATTAATGTTGAAATCTATATTATCCGGAAAGTCGTTGATCGCTAGGAGGCTTATCCCTATGTAGAATAAATATTATTTATTTAAATAAATTAATTGTTTAATTTATTTATTTAAATAAGATTAGAATTGTTCTAATTGATTTATTCACAACCGGTTTAATATGGAGAACCTAAAGGGTCACACCATAAAAGGAAGAATAATTATTTAAGAAGTTAATGGCATAATCGTAATAATATGTTAAGTATATTTAATTTAATCTATGGTGATAGAATAAATTAAATAGCTTAATATTTATTATTTAATATTTTAGAAATATTAAATATAAATTAATAAGAGGAGTCTTATTAATATTATTACAATTATTATTATTATTTTAATTTCTAAAAGAGTTTAGAAATTAATTTAATATATGTACTCTCATTTATTCAGTAATTGGATTAGGAAGGAAAATTAGTTAAAGG
The DNA here is from genome assembly GCA_020205615.1 of Panax quinquefolius. NCBI lineage: Eukaryota > Viridiplantae > Streptophyta > Magnoliopsida > Apiales > Araliaceae > Panax > Panax quinquefolius. The sequence continues at coordinate 107,923,737 of CM035158.1, read as the reverse complement.
AGTTTAATTAATTATCCCTAATAAGATTAGGGAGCTTAATTAATTAAAAGAATTTAATTAATTAAATAAATCCCAATTCCTTAATTGTTAAGGTGGGTTGCCCACATCTATAAATAAGAGGAGTCTTATTATGGGTGTGAGGGTTGTTGACTTTTACAACTACGTAATAATTCCAATTTGTTGGAGAGTACACCTTTCTATAGAGATAGAAAACTAGGGTTTGAGCCAAATACCCATCTTCTTGAAAATTCTTTTTCCTTGGTGGATCACCTCTAGAGGCCAAACATATGGGTGGCTAACGTTGATCAAAGGAAGGAACCAAACCCGGTGGATTCAAGTTGAACGCGAAAGGATTTGGAGGTGAAGTTGTACCTGAGGAAGCTCGATCTTCAAGGGTATGATTTTATTCTTTATCTTTTCGTTTAATTAATAATTGTGCATAAAGGGTGATCCGGGTATATGGTTTGTAAAATTTTAAACTCTGATTTTTACACGTTTCCGCACTTTTATGCAATTTGATTGTGTTCTTGAATATTACAAACCTAACAGTGGTATCAAAGCCAAACCTTTATGCAAATTATTAATTGTTTTAATTTAATATGTATATTGATATGTGTTTAGAACAATTTAATTGGGCATAATTTTATTGTATAAAATTTATTTAAAAAAAAAAACCGAAAATCTATTTGCGAAAGGCGTGTAATATCATCATTATTCTTAAAGCCTCTTGAGCTCTACGTGGAAGTCACACATGTGGGCGTCCCCACGTGAATCCTGAAAAGGATATTTTTTTAAAAAAAATGGCGAGTTATCTCTTAATTTTTGTTATTCAAAGGATATATATATATATATATATATATATATATATATATATATATATATATATATATATATATACTCCATGATTAAAGACATCCATGAAATCTCGGGATTCATTAATGGCCACGTGCTTCACGTTAATATATTCATGCGTTAATATAAGGAATGATATTATATATATATATATATATATATATATTATACTATTAATATATATATATATATATATATTAATTATTTTATAATTAAAATAAAAGTTTATTTTAATTTTAAAATATAAAGTTTATTTTAATTTTAAAATTAAATTTCATGCTAACTAATTAGAATTGGAATTGGATTCCATGATAACTAATTGGAGTTGAAATTGGATTATATGTTTCCTTAAATAAAGGAGTTTATTTAGATATGAAATAAGATTTCATATTATTCAAAATAAAGGAGTTTATTTGTGAATAGAAAAGAAAATCCATGTTTCCTTAAATAAAGGAGTTTATTTAAATATGAAATAAGATTTCATATTATTCAAAATAAAAGAGTTTATTTGTGAATAGGAAAGAGAATCCATGTTTCCTTAAATAAAGGAGTTTATTTAAATATAAAATAAGATTTCATATTATTCAAAATAATATGAGTTTATTTGTGAATAGGAAAAGAATTCGTGTTTCCTTTAATAAATTTTTTTTATATGGAATTGGATTCCATAATTAATTAAAATAAAGGAGTTTATTTTGATTAAAGATTTTGATTAAAATAAAATAGTTTATTTTATTCAAAATTAGATAAATTAAAATAAAATAGTTTTATTTTGATTTAAATTTGGATTAAAATAAAGGAGTTTATTTTGATTCAAAAATAGATTTTATACTAACTAAATTTGCCCATTAAATGATATCAATATATATATTAAATGTTTATTATTCATATGATGAATGTTATTTATTGATGCATATGATGATGATGTGTATGATAATAAATGGGATTGATTATGGACTATTGACCAATGTGATTGGATTTTATTTTAGTTGGATGCATGAATGTATGGGTTTTATTAAATGGGGTCTCGCGTGACTGCGTCTTCTCTAATTTTTCGAATGTAAATTCTATCTCCTCCTATGTATTTCCTTCGATCACGATCAAGGTTTCTATTTATTTTAAATAGTTTTGTAATAGGAATAGTTAGAATTAATTTTGAAGAATTGGAGATCAAGGAACAAGGCGCTTGAAGACCCGTTTTGTAATGGAGCCCAGGGTTTAAATGTAATAGTTATATTTAAATATTATTTCTTGCACCCTCAGGAGTTTGACCTTTTGGTTCACTTGGTGGCTCTAGTGAACCAAACTAGAATAAAAGTCCATAATCAATTCGAGTAGAATATAGTATTCTATATGTGCATGCTTATACTATATATATTATATATTATTCAAACATGTTTCGCATGTTCATTAATACGACGCGTATTTATATATATATATGCATGCGCGCTAAAACAAGATGAGACAAATTAATAACAAACCCCTCAATTTTTATATTAAGTCCTAAGCGCTCAAAGATATTTGGAATATCGAACGTCGCTTTCTAGCATGATAAAATTAATAGAGTATTAAATATTTAATATGAGTTTGTTGTGTCACCACAAGGCAAGTATTAAGTATTTAAGATGTTAATTTATCACATTTGATGCTTATTAAGAAAATTGAACAATATTGTTTTGTCATTGTCACCACAAGGATGATATTTTCTTTTTGAATATATGGAGTGCTAGGTTGGACTTAACTTGGATAATTTTGATTCGGATGTGCCACCACTTGATCAAAATAATCTAAAAAGGCAAAAGAAAAGGAGTTGCATAGTTGATGTAATTGACAAAAGTTGTCTACCTATTTATTTATATATAGTTTGTTGTGTCACCACAAGGCTATATACATTTAAAATGGGATCCTTATTCTCACTAGCAAATCTTTAATTAGATTTTGCCGAACTATATATATAAGTGGGGTAATATAGTTCAAAGAAAATAAGTGGGAGATACCAATTTAAAACAAGACCTAAATTATTTTGGTAATTAATAAAAGAATGTATGTTAAAATGTTGTTAATTACAAATTCATTTACGTAATTTTACAATGTCTAAAATTACTATCACTCATGAAGCATATTAGATACTAAATTAACCAGACCGAATTAAACGGATTGGTTAAGGAATTTGAGAATAGTTCTCATAGGTGAAAAGCTATCTTATGTCCTTAATACGCCTATCCTCAAGAATGGTTGCAGCATAATGCCTCTAAGGAAGACATTGCTACTTTTAGAAAGTGGCAAGATGATGCACATTGGCTCAATGCATCATGCTCGCATCTATGAAAGTAACGAGCTTCAGCCACAAGATGAAACTATGGATGCTCCTACTATATTCCCGCACATCAAGTAGTTGATGGTGAGGAAAGTAGGGACCGATAGATATCGGATATCTAAGGAGCTCTTCCGATCTAGAATGGCCAATGGCACTATAAGATGCATAAAAGTTCTTAACATAATCAATTTGATTGATCAATTAAGACAACTGGTTTTGTCATGGATGGAGAGTTGAGCCAAGATTTGATCTTGCACTCATTCCCGAACTCCTTTCACAATTGTTGTGAATTTTTCATATGAACAAGTTAGATATCGCCCTCACGATTTGCTTAACTTGTTGAAAAATGTTGAGAGTCACTTTCAACCAAGAAAGACCATGTCTTCCGATAGGGGCCAAAGGATCTTACAAAAGAAGAACAATTCAAAGAAGGTAAATAGAAAGACATAAACAAAGGATAATAAGAACAAAACTGATATGGATAGCAAAGGAGTTTGCTTCCATTGCAATAAGCCTCGACATCGAAAGAAAGCGCAAGAAGCATCTTGCAGAGGCTAACCAAAGAAGCTTAGTGAAGTTTTACATAATACGCTTTTTGTTCATGATTGAAATAAATTTTTCTTTAAGTCAAGGTTCTACTTGGGTATTGGATACCGATTTTTGGTTATCATAAATATAGATTTATGAAGGACCAAGCAGTAAGTAAAGCTAAACAAATATAAGTAATCCTATAATGGGAAATGTAGCAAGGTTGCCATATTAGCCATAGAAACTTATAGTTTAGCAATGCCTACGGCAAATCTATTAAGTCAATAAGTTGTTATTGTATTCCAGTTCTTGTTAAAAATATTATTTTCATTTTATTGTTGGACAATGAAATCTTTGGTATTATAATTAAGAACAATTGTTGTTCTATTTATAATAATAATGTTTTATATAGAACCGAATATTACTTAATAAATTTTGTATACTGACTTACATGAAAATAATTTTGCATATTGAACAAATTAGTATAAGAAAAGGAGATGATCATTCAAAGAGTTGAATGTATGTATTTGTTGAAATACAAGTGTGAATTATTTGAAAGGTTCAAAGAATTCTGTAAGTAAAACAAATTGGCAAAGTATTAAGATTCTTTGATTAGATCAAGGAATAAATACTTGTGCAATAAGTTTCTAGATCATCTCAAATGGTTTTTCTCATAATGGACACCTCGATACACAATAATTGATTGATGTATTTGAATGGAAAATCGCACCTTGTTGGACATGGTGCGGTTCATAATGATTTTACCGACATTTCAAAGATCCCTCAGGTCATATCCTAGAAATGGTCGTGCATATCTACAAAATGGTAACCTCAAAATCCTACCAAGACTCCATAAAAGTTATGGACAAGGAGGATTCCTAATCTTAAGTATGTTAAGATAAGGGGTTGTCCAACTTATGTGAAAAGGTTTCAAAAAGATAAGCTTGGGACAAGATTTGACAAGTGTAGATTTATGGGACATCCTAAAGTAAGTTTAGGGTATATGCTCTATAATCCTACTTAGCAAAAGGTGTTTGTTGCGAAACACACTACCTTCTAAGATAAAGGTGTTTATCATTGAAGGGGCTAGTGGGAGGATAATATATCTTAAAGAGTTCAAGAACCACAAAACACTATAAGTCAAATAAGAGGAACCTGTAGATAGACCTATTGTACCACAACCGAATCGTAAATCTGGAATAGTACCAAAGATACCTAGGAGGTATGGATTCATCATGGATGATGATGATGAGGTACACATCATAGAAGATGATGATCCAGAGTTACATTCGATGAGGTAAGACTTCTAGTGTGTACAAAAGGTTCAGTGGAAGCATCGTGAAATTTCTAGTATTATATGTTGCTATACTACGGATGAGGAATAAAATACTAATGCTACAATCAGTAAATATAAAGTTGTCTAAACATTCTTCCACGAATGATTTTGGAAGAGTATCTTAATTGGGGATAAAATATATATAGATAGATTTAAGAGGATGCTCGACTTAACCCAAGAAACGTATATTCATTTGATGCTAAAGTCGTTTAGCATGGCAAACTCCAAGAGATGTCTCATGTCGATGAGCTACGGAGTGTATCTCTCTTAATAGTCCCCATGACTCAAAAAAGAGAGGCGCGCATGAGTGACAATCATGTATGCAATGAAATGTACGAGACCGATGTTGATCACCATATTATGGAGAAGTTCACTATGAGTCGTTGAAAACATCTTAAAGTGCTTAACCTAAGCACTAAGGATGTGATCATATTCATGGTGGGTCTAAATTAAAACTAGAGGGCTTAACAGACTCAAGTTTTTCAGATGCACCAAGATGATGTAAAAATCCACTTTAAGGTAAAAGCGTTATCTTGAACAAAGGTGCAGTTGAATCGAAAGGTTCCAAACAAAGAAAGAGTTCTTTGGTTTAGTGATAAAGACAAAGTATATAGCTATAAATGAAGTCGCAAGTTGATTGTTTGGATTAAAAGTTCATTACAGAACTAGGAATAGTTCCTATGTCTCATCTTGGATCTAAACATGTGTTGTGGCACTTTCATTTGATTATTAGAATCATTGAAAGATGGAAATCACTATACAGATAGTGGACTCTCATGAACAACATTACATATCCATTAACTAAAGCTTATCCAACAGCAGGATAATCGTCACTTAGAGAAGAAGAGTATGAAATACCATGGCGATTGGCTTTAGTGCAAGTGGGAGATTGAAAGTAGTATGCACACAAGCCAATCATGTTTGATGATAAAGCATATAATTTGTAACAATCTTATTCATTTATTAATAAAAAGTATTAATTTATTAAAGGCTTTTAATTATCTACATAATGTTGTTTTATAATATGTGATAAACCCATAGTTTTAAGCAATGCTTTTAGAATAATGATGATGATCATTCTAATGAGATCTAAATTCTTTGAAAGCTTAAAACTAAAATAGTTCCCAATCATTGGATTACTAAATTGGGGATTAGTGAATCCGGATAGATTGGTACATACGTTGCTTGCTCATTGGATGAGGATGATTGATCTCATGATCATTTTTGTGTGGAGACACTAAAGCAAGTATGTAGGTGCTTATTAGAGAATAAGTTCATCGAACGCATTGGCTCGCTAAGGAATACCTAATGGAGTTTTACATACTGTCAATAGGAATTCTCAGTAGTGATAGTAGTACAAGTGATCCTTAGACTTGAGATCATCATAGTATCTTGTGTATGATGAGTTATACTTTAACTTATTCCTTAAGACCCTTAGGGTATATCAAAGGGTTTGCTTGGGTATAATAAGTTGTACATGGAGATAATGTATGATCAATAAAGAATCGCCACTTCTAATAAAAGAAGAGAAATGTCCTATGTGATTCGATAAATGACAACCAAAGAGTCCTGGGTTAAGGCAAAATGAAATTAGAAAGGAGTTTCTAATTTGCATTATTTGGTGTTGTGCATTTAAGGATCGAAATACATATAATTAAATAAAATAAGACTTGACAAGAATTCCATGTCTTATATTTAATTGGGACATCAGATATGGTGGAAGAATTGAATTGTACAGTAACTATTTACTCAAAGGTTCTTTAATGATTAATGTTGAAATCTATATTATCCGGAAAGTCGTTGATCGCTAGGGGAGGCTTATCCCTATTGTAGAATAAATATTATTTATTTAAATAAATTAATTGTTTAATTTATTTATTTAAATAAGATTAGAATTGTTCTAATTGATTTATTCACAAATTGGGTTTAATATGGAGAACCTAAAGGGTCACACCATAAAAGGAAGAATAATTATTTAAGAAGTTAATGGCATAATCGTAATAATATGTTAAGTATATTTAATTTAATCTATGGTGATAGAATAAATTAAATAGCTTAATATTTATTATTTAATATTTTAGAAATATTAAATATAAATTAATAAGAGGAGTCTTATTAATATTATTACAATTATTATTATTATTTTAATTTCTAAAAGAGTTTAGAAATTAATTTAATATATGTACTCTCATTTATTCCTAATTGGATTAGGAAGGAAAATTAGTTAAAGGAGTTTAATTAATTATCCCTAATAAGATTAGTGAAACTTAATTAATTAAAAGAATTTAATTAATTAAATAAATCCCAATTCCTTAATTGTTAAGGTGGGTTGCCCACATCTATAAATAAGAGGAGTCTTATTATGGGTGTGAGGGTTGTTGACTTTTATAACTACGTAATAATTCCAATTTGTTGGAGAAAGACGCCTCTTTCTATAGAGATAGAAAACTAGGGTTTGAGCCAAATACCCATCTTCTTGAAAATTCTTTTTCCTTGGTGGATCACCTCTAGAGGCCAAACATATGGGTGGCTAACGTTGATCAAAGGAAGGAACCAAACCCGGTGGATTCAAGTTGAACGCGAAAGGATTTGGAGGTGAAGTTGTACCTGAGGAAGCTCGATCTTCAAGGGTATGATTTTATTCTTTATCTTTTCGTTTAATTAATAATTGTGCATAAAGGGTGATCCGGGTATATGGTTTGTAAAATTTTAAACTCTGATTTTTACACGTTTCCGCACTTTTATGCAATTTGATTGCGTTCTTGAATATTACAAACCTAACAGTATGATAGTGGCAAAACACCCTTCCAAAGTTGGGTTCACCTCACCCTATTCGGTTCACCAAAATTAAATATCAAATGACGTATACAATACGACACAGTTATCTAAAGTTCTCAATAAAATTATTTTCATACTATTTAGGGAGAACCTCAACAGCTATAGACCATCGTTCTATTCTCCTGTTACCCCCGCTCGACCCAGCTACACTCTTATTACCTGAAAAGAATTGTGAAGTAAAAAGGGTGAGCACAACTAGCCCAGTAAAGAATATCATGACTAAAGATAATTTACATCATCAATAGCCTTCATCAGTAGAAAATCAGAGATTTAGAACATATGGTAGATGATAAAACTTTTCAACCATAGTCATACGTGAATGAGCAATCCATTAGAAGAGTCAAATAGACCATCGGATCTATTATCTTCTCCATGTTAAAAGTCCACCAATAATGTTTTATCCTCGTAACATAAATCAACAATTCTTCGCTTCACAATCATATGAATAACTCATAATCATAATTGTGATTCTAAATTTCTCTTCGCACTCCGTGACGACGAAGATAATTTTCATCACCTATCTTCACCGAAACATCAAAAATCATGGTTATACCAAATCACAATTCTCGCCATAATCATACTAATAAATTTATCTTTGCACTACTACCAAAGATATTCATTAACAATTCATCTTTGCACTCTGTGCCAAAAGATATACAATCGTATTTTAGAAGAGTCAAGTAGAGCATGATATATCTACTATCTTTTACGAATTAAAAGTGTATAATCAATATTTTAACGCTGAGACTCAGCTTAATAAATAATTCACATCATCGAATCATCCCTGCACTACGGCCAAGGATATTGATGTAATCATCAATGGCCATGGTTATACCGAATAATCCCTGGTTATAATCATACCAATAACTGTCCATCTATGCACTACGGGCCAATGAGGACTTTTACCACATCATCTATAACATTACGGGTTATGATTATACCGAATGATCCCTGGTCATAATCATACCAATAAATAGTTCATCTATGCACATAAGCTAAAGATACTTATCAATCAATTGTTCATCTTTGCACGTAAGCTAAAGATATACAACTGTAAAACCAATAATCAACAGTCCATCTTTGTACGTAAGCCAAAGATATACAACTGTAAAACCAAAATCAACAGCCCATCTTTGCACGTAAGCCAAAGATATACAACTGTAAAACCAATAATCAACAGTCCATCTTTTCATGTAAGACAAAGATGAATTTCATCATAATATAAGCATGGGGATGATGACAATGATATAAGCATTAATCAAACGAAATCAAAGATAAAAATTAAAGACTTTAAATTTATCCAAAGTTTAAAAATATCCAAATTGTCAACATGATCACGCGCCAGGAGTAAAATTCAAGAATAATATTCATGTACCAAAAATAATTTGGACAAAAAAGAAATATATTTTTCGGGTAAATAGTACCCCGCAATAGTACCCAATGAATAGTACTTCGGGAATAGTACCCCAGCATGAAAAGTACCCCAAATACCCAAGTGAATAATATTCGGGTGAATAGTAATTTGGGTGAATAGTAACTTGTGAATAGTAACTCATGAATAGTACCTCGGATACCTAAAAAGTGCCCGAATACCCGAAAGTGAATAATACTAGAGTAAATAGTAGTAAAGGGTGAATAATAACCCATGAATAGTAACTCGTGAAAAAAAAATACCAAAGAAAATGATATTCCATGACGAGTACAAAAGAAATGATATCTCATACGAGTATAATAGAATATACAAAACTGTAAATGGATTTTCACCCGCCATGCGGTAATCCACGTAAACAGATCATTTCCATAATTTAATAAAGAATGAATACGAAGGATCATTCACCATGCATGCGATAATCCACATAGACAGGTTATTCCAACAAAATAATAAAGAATGAAATAACATAAGAATTCACCATGCATGCGATAATCGCATGTATAAGTTATTCCCAATGTAATAATAAAGAATGAAAATGAAGTCACGCCAGAATCCGATTGCAGACATGATATTCTAATGTAATAATAAAGAATGGAACCGTGTCATGCGTAATCCGCACATACATGATATTCCAATGTAATAATAAAGAATAAAACTGTGTCGACAGAATCCGTAATCCAAGAGTAGGATATTCCAACAGAATAATAAAGAATGGAACCAGGTCATCCGTAATTCACACAGACAGGATATTACAACATAATAATAAAGAATGGAACCAGGTCATGCGTAATCCGCACAGACAGGATATTCCAACAAGATAATAAAGAATGTTATAACAAACCTTAGGAATATTGAAAGAAATAACTCTCTTCATGAATACGAAAAAAATAATACCCCTTACTATAATAATAATATCCCTTACCTCAAAAGAAGACTGAATACTGGAATAGTGAGGTAGCAGACTTTTCTTCTTCTTTCTCTCTATAATTTCTCTCTATAATAATTGCTCTATAACTTTAGTGAATTGGTGAAAAATAATGAAGGAATGAGCTTCTATTTATAGGAAAATATAGTTTCGATTATTACGCGTTTTGGGGCTCAAATATTACAAAGTATAATACCTTCATCTTTTCTTCATTTTTAATTTAGTCATGCAAGTATTATCAAACTTGCACCACCTCCCCTAATAGTAAATCATGTGAATCAATAGTAAATCATGTGACTCAATAGTTCTAAACATGTGAAAAAATTAATTATAGTATAATACCTTCAACTATACCTCCATTTTTAACTTAGTCATGCAAGTATTATCAATCTTGCACCAACTCCCCTAATAGTAAATGAATGTGAATCAATAGTACACACATGTAAACAAATAGTTATAATCATGTGAATCAATAGCAATTAATTGCTCATTTATCCGGTTAATTACCCGATTGGTCAATATAACCTCTAGACATCAATTTTTATCGAATAAATGTCTATTTTCACTAACACTAATAATTTCAACACAATGGAACTATCAATTTTATCTTTAATCAACACGAACTTATTCATCATTAATATTATAATTCACAATATTTAACAACCAGGTCGTTCCCAGAAAAGAGGGGGCTTTTCGATAAGGATTTCTCCTTATTGGCGCACAATTAGGTGACCAAACCTCTCATTGACAGAACTTCTAGACATTTTCAATATTGCAAATAATAATATGAATAACTTTTTCATCTCAATTATTGATTTAATAATATAACATATTATGCAGATGATACTGTGACAATAATTGAATCAATAATATGAGAGGTATGATGCAGCCATTACTGTAGCAATAATTGAGTATAACTGAGTGATTTTTCACGTAAGCATCAATAATCAATACCGTGTGTTACTATAAAACCATGCCAGACATCGTATTTTTTTACTACGTGGTAGTTCAACGCTTTTAACGGTCAGAACACTTTCGTTAGTTATAAAAAGATAATTTTGTTGTTTTCTTATTACGACAATACATCCATTGTGGGGTCCACCAATGATTGTGCCGTCGTATGAATATTCCCTGTTAAAACGAATATTCCCCGACCAATCGAATATTATATAACAACTTGCTTACTTTGAAAAAATTTTATATATCACCCTTAACTTTAACCTTTTATCAATTTAACCATTTACTAAATAGAATAATTATAAGAAAATTGAATACTTCATTTCATAAAATTCAGGGTCTCACAACGTGTCATAACTGAAAGTTGGCACATCGGAGATCTACAATCAGAGTCTGAAAGTGTAAGTATTAATTAAGCAACGATAACTTTCCAACAAGAAGATTTTGGGGATTGTCTATAAAAGGCAATCAAATTCAAACAAATAGTACCATATGAACGATCAAAAAGTCAAACTGTTGTCATTTCAAAAAGACTCATACTCTACGATTTTGAACACTTTGTTTTGCTGCTAAGTTATTTTGTGTCGATCTAAAGCAAGTTAGCAACACCTCAAACAGTACAGGAATTTTTGGATGTAGTGAAGAAAATTTTGTGAAGGAATTCATTCCTTCACATGAGTAGTTTTCAAGCGAATGAACTGTGAAAGAAAAAAATATAGTGACAATATAATTATTAGCGAAAGAAACAGCCTTTACGATTTAAATTTTTTTCATTCGCAAAATTGAGGTGGTAGAAGGATATTTGACGTCAATTTAAGATGAAAATTTGCGAGGGAAAAAACTATTAATGAAATAATTATTACTCATTATATATTATTTTTCAGATATTTTTTACAAGAGATAAAATTGGTCATTGTTTTGTTCTAAATAAATTTTTTAGAATCTATTGTGGTGAATATAAATTGTAATATAAATATATTTAATTTTTTTAAGTAACAAATTTATTTTTAATAATAGTTTTTAAGTAACTTACAATATCGACCATTTCTTTAATCAAATTAAATAAATTTACAATAATTTAAACTTCAAATTTCATACATTAACCATGAAAAAAAATAAGATAAGGCTCTTCTGTGGAATAGAGCACAAATACCAAAAAATTACTCATCCATTCTGCAAAAAGAGTTAAGTTTGAGTTTATTTCTTAGTTAATTTATGGTATCCTACAACTCAAATTGTATTTTAATTAATTTTTTTAAATATAATTTTATTCTTAATAATACTTTTTAAATAATTTATAATATTAAATGTTTTATTAATTAAAATATTAAGTTACAATAATCCAAATGTTAAAATATTATAAATTGACAATAAAAATTATAAAAATTAAGACTCTTTTTGTTGAATAGATCAAACATATGTTAATTATTACTTTTCAATTCTATAAAAGAGTTATATTTCAGTTTGTTATTAACTAATTTATGGCATCCTACAATTTAAATTTAAATTTAAATCTATTTAAGTTTTTGAAATAATAATTTTGTTTACAATATTAATTTTTAAAGAGTTTACAATATTAGTTGTTTTTATAAGTTAAAATCAAACTCTCTTTTTAGAACAGAGTCCCTAATTTAATTAGGAGTTGTGTACTTGGTTTGGAAAAGGAGTTAGAAACATAGACCAATTTAGGTTTCTCCTCTCCACTTTGAGCCAATATTTATATTCGGATGTTTCAATCAGAGAGGTGCATCCACAGATGTTTCAATCAGAGAGGTGCATGTACAAATATTTCAATCAAAGAGGTGTTGGCTAGGTTTCTTCTTTACTTATAATTTACGCGAAACGAATGAAAATCTTAGCGCCAAATTTTGCAACAATTAACAAGATTGATAATTGATTTTGTGAAGAATGTTTCCTATAGCGAAAGGTATTAACATTAATCTCAATTGCAAAAACCCTAGATGCAGGCCCAAAAGACTTGTTAATTCGTCAATTTCTTTAAAGGTATTTGTTCCAAGAACTTTGTCTCTCCATAATAATATAACTTAAAACACCTATAAGTACTTCAATTGTGACGCCCCCAAAATAGGTATACATCACCCATTCTGAGTCGTCAAATACATGGAACAGAATATAAATAGAAACTTAATCATACAACTGTCGTGTAACATAAGCTGAGAATTTTAACACGAATATTGTCTTTTAGACAATATCCAAACTCAAATGAACTCCTCATTATATTTATTATCACACTATTTCACAGAATAGTGAGGACTACTAAAGCAACCATCTGGACCGTCACTCCATTCCCCGACTAGTCCCAGCTATATTCTCATTTCCTGGAGAGAACAATGAAAGAAAAGGGTGAGCTCAACTAGCCCAGTTGTAAGACCCCAAAATTTTTTTTAAATAAAAAGGAATTTCCTTTATTTATTATTTTGAAATAGTAAGGGTTGATTTGATTAATGTGGATAGTTAAGGGTTAAATACGCAAATATTTCAAAATAAGCAAGTGGTTATAAAATAATCATTTTTGTCGGGGAATATTCGTTTGGTCGTGGAATATTCGTACTGTCGGGGAATATTCGTTTGGTCGTGGAATATTCAGATGCTTTGTCTGGGAATATTATTTATGCGACGCAGCATGACCAATGTGGGCCCCATAACTGAAAAGCGATTGGATGAGGAAAACGATAAAGTTTGGGTGGTTATAAATAACGGCGTAGTTATTACCAATTAAGATCGTTGGAATACCGGTGGTTAAAATACGATGAATACGCTGTGGTTGCATAAAGAAGTATACCAGATTATTGACAAAGATTGTTGAATTATTGATCCTTACGTAAGAAGGCACTACTCAATAATTTTTACGTGAGTTCTTGCTCAATATTTTATTTTATTGATTCAATAATTCTTTGCGTTGATATTTTATATTATTGTTGTTCAATAATTATCATCGCCTGAGATTTCCCATTATCGGATCAATAATTCATATTATTTGAATAATATTATTAGATAGCATTATTGGCAATGTCTAGAAAGTTCTGTCAAGGAGAGGTTTGGTCATCTAATTCAAGGCTACCAAGAAGGAGAAATTCTTATTGAAAGCCCTCTTTCTCAGGAGCGACTGTCATTCATAAATGTGATTACGTAATATTATTTGTGAATAATTAATTATTGATTCATATGATAAGGAAATATTTATTTTATATGAATATAAATGATGGATTTATTTATGTGGTTATTAATGAAGGAATTAATGTTGAGGTGTTTTATCGAAGATTTTATCGGATTCGAGGTATTAAAAATCAAATCGGGGTTTTGAGATATATTGCGGGGGTTATAATTTTTAATCCGACCGTTGGATTATGGTAATTTTTGGGTATGTTATACATACATAAGTTGAGTATATGTCCACAAATTTTGAACCGTTAAAAATGCACGAATGATTTGTTGTGAATTTTAAGAGGTGTCGGATTCGGAAATTAGGTTTATAATTGATTTTGGTGGAAAATTCTAGAATTGAGTGGGCCCCACTTGTGGTTGGTGAAGAAATGTGCTGAATTTTATTTCAAATGTGGTGGGTGGGAATAGTAGTGAGTAAAGCCATCAAGTCTTGAGTTAAGTGCGCTTGGCGTCTAACATTTTTCCTATAAATGAAGGGCTAAGTTAGAATTGAAAATCACACCGAAACAAAGTTTTCTCTCTTTCTCTCTAGATTATTGAGTGTAATTTGTGAGTATTTAGATACTTGGTGAGTTGATATTCATCGGTGCAAGTTTCCTTCAAACGTCATATCTCGATATCCCGTCGAAGTCTTTTTTTTTTTGAGGTAAGGATAGTAAGGGATATTATTTTTTTGTAATGATATTATTTCTTCAATATCATTATCTTTGAAATGTTGATCTGAAGTTTTTATCAAATTTGGAACTTTTTCATGTCTGGGGTTACTATTCATGAGTTACTATTCACGAGTTACTATTCATGAGTTTCTTATTCACGAGTTCTTATTCATGAGTTACTTATTCACGAGTTACTATTCATTCAAGTACTATTCATGAAAGCGTGAAGATGTTTTTTGTGGAATTTCTATCTTTTGGTGTAGAGTTACTATTCACGATATCTGGCAAGACTATTCACGTATACTGACTATTCACGAATATTTAAGACTATTCATAGAAAAATGAAAATTTTTCTTTTCGTCTAAAATATCTATTTTGGATACTAGCTTTGATTGTATCCATGTTTTGATCATTCTTGAATTTTACACCACTATGATTATTTTTGAGGTATTTTTGGACGTGGATAAAACCAATGCAAAGATGAATGATTTCTGAAGAATATCTTTAACCTGTAGTGCAAAGATGAATTATTGATGAATATCTTTGGCTCGTAATGCAAAGATGACCTGTTGTTGAATATCTTTAGCCTGTAGTGCAAAGATGAATTATTGATGAATATCTTTGGCTCGTAATGCAAAGATGGGCTCGTTGTTGAATATCTTTGCTTTGTAGTGCAAAGATGAATTATTGATGAATATCTTTGGCTCGTGAATGCAAAGATGACTGTTGTTGAATATCTTTGCTTTGTAGCAAAAGATGAATTATTGATGAATATCTTTTGCTCGTAATGCAAAGATGACTGTTGTTGAATATCTTTTGCTTTGTAGTAAAAAGATGAATTATTGATGAATATCTTTGGCTCGTAATGCAAAGATGACTGTTGTTGAATATCTTTGCTTTGTAGTGCAAAGATGAATTATTGATGAATATCTTTGGCTCAGAATGCAAAAGATTTTGTTGTCGAATATCTTTGCTTTCAGTGCAAAGATGAATTATTGATGAATATCTTTTGCTCGTAATGCAAAGATGACTGTTGTTGAATATCTTTAGCTCCGTAATGAATTATTGATGAATATCTTTGGCTCGTAATGCAAAGATGACTCGTTGTTGAATATCTTTAGTGCAGCCAGTAGTGTAAAGATGAATCTGTTGATGAATATCTTTGACCCGTGGTAAAGATGAAATTATTAGTATGATTATGAACAGGAACTGTGATTTGGTATAACCATGATATTTGATGTTTCAGGTAAAGACAGGTGATGAAAATTATCTTCGTCGTAGATGAGAAGAGGAATTTAGAATCACAATTATGATTATAAGTTATTCATATGATTGTGGAAAGGAACTGTTGATTGATGTTACAGGGATAAAACATTGTTGGTGGACTTTAACGTGGAGAAGACAATAGACTTTATAGTCTATTTGACTCTTCTAATGGATTGCTTGTTCCGCTGCAACTATGGTTGAAAAGTTTTATCATCTACCATATGTTCTAAATCTACGATTTATTCGATGAAGACTATTGATAATTTATTTATCTTTAGTCATAATATTCTTTCTTGAGCTAGTTGTGCTCACCCTTTTGTTTCACAATTCCTTTCGGTGTAATAAAAGTGTAAATTTGGGTCGAGCGGGGATAGCGAGGAATAGAGTGGTGGTCTATAGATGTTGAGGGTGAGGTGAATTTAACTTGGAAGGGTGTTTTGTCACTATCATACAAGATGTCTAATGACATACAACCTCGTGTTATCATAAGACATGGTTGTACTCATCCACTTTGCCGAGTATATTTACAAGCACTACCTATATAATCTTGGTGTTTGTTTGGAGTATAATACCCAATTAGAGACAAAGTGGAGATAATGATATGTCAAGAGAAGTCTCACCATTGGGAAGAATATGATAGTAATCTTCTCGTTTTTCTTTGGGGTCTATTAATCAACCAAGGATAATTCTGTGGCCATATGATATCTACCATAACCTAAAAGCATGGCCTCCCATGTACGAAGGTTTTTCTTGAGCACTTCCCAAAGTTTCTAATTTCTAAAACAGCTTTTTTGACTATTGCCTTTATGTAAGGTGTCATGGTGACGTGTTATCCAAGTTGGTGTCCAGAGTTACATTTGGTATATATTGGTATCCAAACTCACAGCATATGTGTTGTTGTATTTTGCACGACAATTGTTGTAATAAAGTTGTAGTTATTTCTGTACCATGTATTTAACGACTCAGAATAGGTTGGATGGAATGGACCTATTTTGGGGTCGTCACAGTTGGTATCAGAGCTTAGGGATATGATCTCTGGCGGAGATCGGGGAATAGAACTAGGAGGGGAGAGACGAGTAAATCCTTTGCTAGTGTGTCCTACCTAAGCTTATTTGTTAGTTGGTCAGTATATAGGGATATTATGTGATTGATTTCCTTAATTAACCCTTGTTTTATGACAGTAATTGAGAATGTCGACTGAGAATATTAATAGTGGTGTAAATGAGACCGTGGAGATGCTCATGCTTATTTTAACAACGAGGAGAACGTGCAACAGTGGCAATGTACCTCCGTGAATAACACCACCGAAAGCGGATGATGAACGAGGGATGTTTAGAAGCTTTTTGCAGTTCATGCAAAATCAGACGAGGAGACTCGTTGTTCAAAATACGGGAGGAGATGATAGCCAATTCACGGGTGGTCACAGCCAAGCAGTTCAAAGAGTTGGGACCACCAGAATTCTGGGGAAAGCCAGATCCGATCATGGCGGAAACATGGGTCAAGCAAATTACCAAGATATTCGATGTCTTGGGATGCACGAAGGAACAGAAAGTTCCATTCGCTACTTTTATGTTCCGTGGCGAGGCAGATTACTGGTGGGAATCTGTGAAGCGTACCCATTCAGCTGCACTCAGCATGTCATGGGAGACGTTTCAGAAACAGTTCAATGACAAGTACTTCCACGAAAGTATTCGGCTATATGAAGGAAGTGGAGTTTATTAGATCGGGAGCGTAGAATAACATGGCGGTATCCCAAAGACGAGGCGAAGTTTGTGGAGTTATCCGGGTTTGCACCTCATTTGGTGGAGAATGAGGAACGTATGACGTGGATGTTTCGAGAGGTTTGAAACCCTAAGATACGCCAAGATCTCATTTCTCATAAATTTTCTCTCTATTCAGAGGATGTTGTAAATGTGGCTCATTGTTAGAAGCGAGATAACGAGTACGTTCAACCGAGGGACCATAACCGAGGATCATACCAAAGATAGCGATCATCGTAATAACGATAACCCGGTGGAGAAAGAAGAATACGGACAAAGGCGGTAACCACTTTGGTGGTAATCGTGGCTATGAAAATAGAAGAAGCGAGTTGGGAGGAGATTTTAAAAGAGGAGATTCAACAACGACCATGTGAAGACGTCGGCCAAAGATGCAATCTGGTTCCAAGGGAGGAGAAAGACCATCTATCGTATGTTACAAATGCGGAAAGAGGGACATATCTCCCAAACCGCCCACAACAGCTTTAAGGTATGCTATAATTGTGGAAAAGAAGGACATATCGCCGAGATTAGACGATATCGAAACCTAGTGCAATGGGGCGGTGACTCAAAAGGATGTCCCAAAAAGTCAAAGTCAACGATTCTCGGAAGAGCGTTTGTCGTGGACGGTCAATAAAATACGAGGAACCCGAACGGTTAGCACGGGTTAGTTAATTATAAATTCTTTGCGAAGTTTATACCTTACTAGATACCTGGTTCTACCCATTCTTTTTCTCTCTTTGCTTTTGCGCTCAACGTTTGAACTTGACTCACGGAGAAATTAGACTTTGACCTATTTATGGAGACTCCGCTAGAGAAACTTTCATTACATCCGTTGTTTAAAAATCTTGTTTGATTCAAGTTGGCACCATTACCTTACCGTTGACCTTTATCTCTTTAAAGATACTTGCTTTTGGGGATTGATTGGTTAACTACTCATCATGCCAAAATTGATTGCTTTTGTAAGGTTGTTAGTTTTCATATTCCTAAGCAACCTGTTATTTGAATTCAAGCAACCAAACCATTGAAGTCAAACTCTTTCATATTAAGCCATGAAGTCATTCGTTTATTATGGATGTCAAGTTTTCTTAGTCCATGTTATGGATTTGAATAAAGACACGTCAGATTTGAATAATATTCTTGTTGTTATTGATTTTTCCTGACGTATTTCTCAAGAATTTATCGCTTACTCCCAAAGACTGATATTAAATTTTGTATCGACTTTGAACCCGGTACAAAACTCATTTCTAAAATCTCATATCGAATGGCTCCTATTGAACTTCAGGAGTTAAAAATTCAACTATAGAATTTGGTACATGAGCCTTTATCTTGTGACTTCCTTTGTGGAATTCACCTAAGCCAGACTCTCTGTAGGGGACATCATATTCGTGCGATAGTAAACTGATAGGTGTCATTGTGACGTGCTATCTTGGGGTTGGGATATGAGTCACAGTTGAGAGCAACCTAAGTCGGTAATCGAAATACGTAGCTTTCTAGGTTTAGTTGGTTATTATCGGAGATTCGTTGAAGGATATTCTCGAATCGCTATTCCATTAACGTAGCTGACTCATAGAGATACAAAATTCAAATGGAGCAAGGAATGTGGGAAGAGCTTCGAAGAACTCAAGAGGAGACTCATTTCAGCACATGTTCTGACCATGCCATCCTGGAAAAGCGAACGTGGTAGCTGACGTGTTGAGTAGAAGATCGTATACAAGTACGAGTACGATATTGTCAAAGACTAATTTCGTATAATATACAAATAATAGAGATAGAGATGAAAACTCTAGGTACCCACGTGATGATATCTGAGCACGTGATGATATACTGAGCACGTGATGATATACTGAGTATAATCGACTTTTAATCGATAAAGTTAAAGTTATTCAAGCTACACACCGGAAATGATGAATTTGAAGAAGGAGGTGCAAGAAGTTGTTATTTCAAAAGCGAGAATCGGTGAGGTGAGGAAAGCTCAAACCTTCGATTTATTAATCCAGTTGAAATTCTCGATCGAATAGGACCGCGTGGCCTATAGACTCGCTTTTACCGCCAAGTATGACGCGTGTTCATAACTTTTTCACGATCGATGTTACGTAAATATGTGGACTAATTCGAAAAACGCGTCATTGAGTTAGAATCGGACGAGATAGCCAAGACTTAACGTCACGAGGAGGTACTGTCCAAGATTTTTAGAGGAAAGAATATGACCTATGTATCGAGGTTATACCATAAGTTAAAGTTTTGTGGAGAAACCATGCTATTGAGGAAATGACTGGGAGTTGGAAACGAAAATGAAAGCGAGGTATCTTTACCTTTTCAAAACACCTGTACGACGCACGTCAATTTCGAGGACGAAATTTCATAAGGAGGGAGGTTGTAAGACCAAATTTTTTTTAAATAAAAGGAATTTCCTTTATTTATTATTTTGAAATAGTAAGGGTTGATTTGATTAATGTGGATAGTTAAGGGTTAAATATGCAAATATTTCAAAATAAGCAAGTGGTTATAAAATATTCATTTTTGTCTGGGAATATTCGTTTGGTGGTGGAATATTAAATCTTTGCTTGTGGAATATTCGTTTGGTCGTGGAATATTAAATCGCTTGTGGGGATATATTCGACGATTTGCTTGACCATGTGTGGGCCCCATAACTGAAAGCGATTGGATGAGGAAAACGACAAAGTTTGGGTGGTTATAAATAACAGGCGTAGTTGTTACCAATTAAGATCGTTGGAATACCCTATTGGTTAAAATACGATGAATACGCGTGGTTGCATAAAGAAGACACTTACCGGTATTGTACAAGATTGTTGAATTATTGATCCTTACGTAGAAGGCACTACTCAATAATTTTCACAAAGAGTTATCGCTCAATATTTTATTTTATTGATTCAATAATTCTTTGCGTTGATATTTTATATTATTGTTGTTCAATAATTATCATCGCACAAAGATTTCCCATTATCGGATCAATAATTCATATTATTTGAATAATATTATTAGATAGCATTATTGGCAATGTCTAGAAAGTTCTCAAGGAGAGGTTTGGTCATCTAATTGCGCCAAGAAGGAGAAATTCTTATTGAAAGCCCTCTTCCTCGGGAACGACTGGTCATTATAAATGTGATTCGTAATATTATTTGTGAATAATTAATTATTGATTCATATGATAAGGAAATATTTATTTTATATGAATATAAATGATGGATTTATTTATGTGGTTATTAATGAAGGAATTAATGTTGAGGTGTTTTATCAAGATTTTATCGGATTGGAGGTATTAAAAATCAAATCGGGGTTTTGAGATATATTGCGGGGTTATAATTTTTAATCCGACCGTTGGATTGTGGTAATTTTTGGGTATGTTATACATACATAAGTTGAGTATATGTCCACAAATTTTGAACCGAATAAAAATGCACGAATGATTTGTTGTGAATTTTAAGAGGTGTCGGATTAGGAAATTAGGTTTATAATTGATTTTGGTGGAAAATTCTAGAATTGAGTGGGCCCCACTTGTGGTTGGTGAAGAAATGTGCTGAATTTTATTTCAAATGTGGTGGGTGGGAATAGTAGCGGTGTAAAGCCATCAAAGTTGCGAGTTAAGTCCGCTTTTGGCGTCTTTAACATTTTCCTATAAATAGAGGGCTAAGTTAGAATTGAAAATCACACCGTAAACAAAGTTTTTCTCTTTCTCTCTAGATTATTGAGTGTAATTTGTGAGTATTTAGATACTTGGTGAGTTGATATTCATCGCTGTGAAGTTTCCTTCAAATCATATCCGATATCCCGTCGAAGTCTTTGCTCTTTTGAGGTAAGGGATAGTAAGGGATATTATTTTTTGTAATGATATTATTTCTTCAATATCATTATCTTTGAAATGTTGATCTGAAGTTTTATCAAATTTGGAACTTTTTCATGTCGGGGTTACTATTCATGAGTTACTATTCACGAAGTTACTATTCATGAGTTACTATTCACGAAGTTACTATTCATGAGTTACTATTCACGAGTTACTATTCACGAAAGTACTATTCATGAAAGCGTGAAGATATTTTTTGTGGAATTTCTATCTTTTGGTGTTTGAGTTACTATTCACGATACTAAGACTATTCACGATATCTGAACTATTCATAGAAAAATGAAAATTTTTCTTTTCGCCTAAAAATATCTATTTTGGATAATAGCTTTGATTGTATCCATGTTTTGATCATTCTTGAATTTTACACCACTATGATTATTTTTGAGGTATTTTTGGACGTGGATAAAACCAATGCAAAGATGAATGATTTCTGAAGAATATCTTTAACTTTGTAGTGCAAAGATGAATTATTGATGAATATCTTTGGCTCGTAATGCAAAGATGACTGTTGTTGAATATCTTTGCTTTGTAGTGCAAAGATGAATTATTGATGAATATCTTTGGCTCGTAATGCAAAGATGACTGTTGTTGAATATCTTTGCTTTGAAGTGCAAAAAGATGAATTATTGATGAATATCTTTGGCTCGTAATGCAAAGATGACTGTTGTTGAATATCTTTGCTTTGTAGTGCAAAGATGAATTATTGATGAATATCTTTTGCTCGTAATGCAAAGATGACTCGTTGTTGAATATCTTTAGCCAGTAGTGCAAAGATGAATTATTGATGAATATCTTTGGCTCGTGAATGCAAAGATGACTGTTGTTGAATATCTTTGCTGTTGTAGTGCAAAGATGAATTATTGATGAATATCTTTGGCTCGTAATGCAAAGATGACTTTTGTTGTCGAATATCTTTAGCTCAGTAGTGCAAAGATGAATTATTGATGAATATCTTTTGCTCGTAATGCAAAGATGACTTTGTTGTTGAATATCTTTAGCCTGTAATGAATTATTGATGAATATCTTTGGCTCGTAATGCAAAGATGACCTGTTGTTGAATATCTTTAGTCTGTAGTGTAAAGATGAACTGTTGATGAATATCTTTGACCCGTGGTGCAAAGATGAAATTATTAATATGATTATGAGCAGAGGCTGTGATTTGGTATAACCATGATATTTGATGTTTCGAGGTAAAGACAGTGATGAAAATTATCTTCATCCTAGATGAGAAGAGGAATTTAGAATCACAATTATGATTATAAGTTATTCATATGATTGTGGAAAGGGCTGTTGATTGATGTTACTGAGGATAAAACATTGTTGGTGGACTTTAACGTGGAGAAGACAATAGACTTTATAGTCTATTTGACTCTTCTAATGGATCGCTTGTTCACCGCAACTATGGTTGAAAAGTTTTATCATCTACCATATGTTCTAAATCTCGATTTATTCGATGAAGACTATTGATAATTTATTTATCTTTAGTCATAATATTCTTTATCGAGCTAGTTGTGCTCACCCTTTTGTTTCACAATTCCTTTCGTGTAATAAAAGTGTAGTTTGGGTCGAGCTGGGATAGCGAGGAATAGAGTGGTGGTCTATAGATGTTGAGGGTGAGGTGAATTTAACTTGGAAGGGTGTTTTGTCACTATCATACAAGATGTCTAATGACATACAACCTCGTGTTATCATAAGACATGGTTGTACTCATCCACTTGCTGAGTATATTTACAAACACTACCTATATAATCTTGGTGTTTGTTTGGAGTATAATACCCAATTAGAGACAGTGGAGATAATGATATGTCAAGAGAAGACTCACCATTGGGAAGAATATGATAGTAATCTTCTCGTTTTTCTTTGGGGTCTATTGGGTCAACCAAGGATAATTCTGTGGCCATATGATATCTACCATAACCTAAAAGCATGGCCTCCCATGTACGAAGGTTTCCTTGAGCACTTCCCAAAGTTTCTAATTTCTAAAACAGTTTTTGACTGTACCTTTATGTAAGGTGTCATGGTGACGTGTTATCCAAGTTGGTGTCCAGAGTTACATTTGGTATATATTGGTATCCAAACTCACAGCATATGTGTTGTTGTATTTTGCACGACAATTGTTGTAATAAAGTTGTAGTATTTCTGTACCATGTATTTAACGACTCAGAATAGGTTGGATGGAATGGACCTATTTTGGGGTTGTTACACCAGTAAAGAATATTATGACTAAAATAATTTAGAATAAATTATCCTTAGTCTTCAACAGTATAACAACTGATAGAATACAATAGACAACAAGTTTTAGATCAACAACTGCAGCGTAATAAGCAATCCATTAGAAGAGTCAAGTAGAGAATGATATATACTATCTTCTATGATTTAAAAGTATATCATCAATTTTATCGCTGAGACTCAGCTTAATAAAATAATCCACATCACTGAATTATCCATGCACTACGGGCCAATGATATTCATTATTATCACATCCACGAATCATCCATGCACTACGGGCCAAGGATATTCGTTAGTATCACCAGTAGTCATGGTTATGCCAAACAACAATTCATCTTTGCACTCTTGGCCGAAGAGAACCCATGGTCATGATCATACCAAACAACTCTCCATCAATGCACTACGGCCAATGCGGACTTTTACCACATCATTTGTAATATTGCAGGTCATGATTATACCGAATAATCCCTGGTCATAATCATACAAATCAACAGTCCATCTATGCACTGCGGGCCAAAAATGACTTTCATCACAATATAAGCATGAGGATGATGACAATGACATAAGCATCAATCAAACGAAATCAAGGATAAATATTAAATACTTTAAATTTATCCAGAGTTTAAAAATGTCAAAATTGACAACATGATAACTGTTTGGTGGAGTAAAATTCAAGAATAATATTTATGTATCAAAAATAATTTGGACAGAAAAGAAATCAATTTTTCAGGTGAATAATACCCCGTGAATAGTACTTCATAAATAGTACCCCATGAATAGTGTCGTATGTATGAATAGTGTCATACGTATGAATAGTACCGTACGTATGAATAGTGTCGTATGTATGAATAGTACCCATGAATAGTACTCCGGCATGAAAAGTTTAAAATTTAACAAGAATGTTCAGAAAAATATCTTTGTGAAACAATACTAGATGAAGCGCAAATTTCAAGGATATTCTACTAATTTCAAAGAATATAGAAGCAATACTTACCAACATGAGTGTAGAATTAGGAATACAAAATGAAATAATATTACTTACATACTACAAAGTATGGAAGAAAATATTATTTCTTACGAGTATTGAACAAAAATAATATCACTTACAACTGTTGAACGAAAATAATATTCCTTACGAATATTGAACGAAGATAATATTCCTTATGAATATTGAACGAAGATAATATTCCTTACGAATATTGAACGAAATAAAATTTCTTATGAATACAAAAAATAATATCGTAAACAAATATAAAATAAATAATACCCCTTACCTCAAAAGAAGAGTAATTTTGACTGGTATAACGGAGATATTCTTGAAGAAAAATTGCAGTGTTTTGTACACTAAAAACTTTCTTAAACTCTAAAGAAATACGCTCAATATTATAGAAGAAGAATTCTTTGATTCTGGTGTGATTTTGATTTCTAAACTGAGCATCCTATTTATAGGAGAATGACTGAGCACTATTTAGATGCACAGTGAAGGAAAAGTCACGGGCGCGCCACGACTGATTTCACGTGAATTTTACTATTCATTACTATACAACACTATGCAATAAAATATAATATATTCTATTTTATATAAAAAAAACTTATTATAATATATATATATATATATAACTTTCTATCGATAGTTTTGAAAAATGGGTAAGTGGGGGTCCATATAATAAGCAAAAATTACAACAAATACTTCATACAATATCCCTCTATTTATCTCAATTCTTTTGGCTTCACAAAACACATTTTTAATAACATTCATCATTAATATTATAACTCACAATATTAACAACCAGATCATTCCCAGGAAAGATGGGGCTTTTCGATTAGGACTTCTCCTTATTGGCGCGCAATTAGGTGACCAAACCCCTTTCCTCGACAGAACTTTCTAGACATCATCAATAATACAAATAATAATATGAATAATTTTGTCATCTCAATTATTGATTTAATAATATAAAATATTATGCCAATAATTGAATCAAATAACGTGAGATACTATGTATCAATTACTGTGACAATAATTGAATAAAATTGAGTGAATTCTCACATAAGCATTAATAATCAAAGATATTGTATAATATCGTGTGTTACTATGCAACCACGCGTATTACTGTACTTCTTCCACCGGGTATTTTAACAGTTAATGATAAAACTTTTACCGTTATTTTTATAAAAAATTATTTCTGTCATTTTCTAACTCCGACAATAATTCCGTTGTGGGGTCCACCAATGATTGTGTCGTCGTACGAATATTCCCTGATAAAATAAATATTCCCCGACCAATCGAATATTTTATAACAACTTGCTTAATTACTTTGCAAAATTTGTAAATATTACCCACAACTATAATATTATATCAAATCCACACCATAATATTCAAAATGATATTTTGAAAAAATTAAATCTTTGTTTATAAAATTTGGGGTCTTACAACCTCCCCTTCTTATGAAATATCGTTCTCGAAATTGATGTATGTACCTGGTATGTCGAATAGGTGAGGATACCTTATTTTCATTTCAAATTCTAACTCTTGAGGTATAACCTTTGAGCTTAGAATATGTTTCTTTTTATCCAAGATTTTAACAAGTACCTCTTCATATGTTAAATCTTCCGATATCTCGTCTAGTTCTAATTCAATAATGTGGTTCGGGTCTTCAACATATTTACGTAACATTGATATGTAAAAAATGTTATGAACACGAGACATTCTTGATGGTAAAGCGAGTCTATAGGTCATAGATCCTACTCAGTTGAGTATTTCAAATGGACCAATTAAATCGAGGGTTGAGATTTCATCTCTTCGTCGATTCTTGCTTTTAGAATAACGCCTTCTTGCACCTTCTTCATCATATTCATCAGCTCTCGGTCTGTAGCTTGAGCAACTTTAACTTTATCGATTAAAATCGATTCTACTCGTATATTTGTTATCATCACATGTGTGACGCCCCCAAAATTGGTATACAACACCCATTCTGAGTCGCCAAAATACATGGTGCAGAAACAACTACAACTTTATTAATACAATTGTCGTGCAAAATACGACAACACATCAACAGTGTGTTTAAATACAAATATTGTCATCTAGATAATATCCACACTCAAATACGTTCTCATTACAATTATTGATACACTATTTTACAAAATAGTGAGGACTACTAAAACAACTTCTAGAACCATCATTCCAAACCCCGACTAGTACTCGCTACATTCTCTCCTCCTGAGAAGAAAAATGGAACAAAAAGGAAATGGGTGAGCTCAACTAGCCCAGTAAAGAATATTATGACTAAGATAATATAGAACAAATTATCGTTAGTCCTCAACAGGGAAAAATCTGAGAGAATTTAATAGACAATAAGTTTCAGATCAATATTCGCAGCGGAAATAATAATTCATAGAAGAGTTATGTAGAGAATGAAATCTACTATTATCTATGAATTTAAAAGCTCATCATCAATATTTTATCCCTGTAACATCAATCAATATACATCTTGAATCAAATATTCATCTTTGCACTACAGGCCAAAGATATTCATCAGTTGGTCATGTTCATCTCAACACCTGTTCATCTTTGCACTACAGGCCAAAGATATTCATCAGAAAATCATTCATCTTTTCACTACAGGCCAAATATATTCAGTAATATAATCATTTAGGACTGAGGATGATGAAAAATATTTTAAAGAAAATGAATCCAGTAAAACAAAAGAACAAATATTAAGGATTCGTACTTTAAACAATCTAGTTCAAAAATACTTCATAAATAACCATAGTGGAGTAAAATTCAAGAATGATCAAAACATGGATACAATCAAAGCTAGTATCCATAATAGATATTTTGACCAAAAAATGAAAATCACCAAAAAAGTTTTTCTAAACAAGTGACAAAATCAGCCATACAAGTGACAAAATCACCAAAAAACGTTTTTCTAAACAAAAATATTTAAAACTCCAAAAATCGATTCAGACCCGATATACTGGAACATCAATAATTCAAAATAAATAGCCCTTTTATTAGAAAATTTTGAATCATATGTCCATTCCATAGGAAATTCAATTCTCTAAAACTTTGTAAGTTTAAGTTTTTCCAAATTCCAAGTAAAAATTGACCGAAATCCACATACGGACGATTTTACAGGCTATAATCAAATTTCAGTCAAGAAATGGGGCCCACAAACATGAAAAATATGTTTTAAATATTTTTAGTAACAAAAATACTCTTCCTCCTCATATATTCATATATCCCACATTCATTGTAAAAAAATATCACCATTATTATATTATTAAAATATAATAATATATTTAAATGAATTATTTTATTAGAAAAGATAAAATATCAAAAAAAAAATTCAACAATTGTCACTTTAAAATTTTCTCCATCTATATCCACATAAAATGAATATTTTTCTTATCATATAAATTAATAATTAATTATTCACAAATAATATTACAGAATCACAATATCGACAATCAAGCCATTCTCAGGAAAGAGGGGGCTTTTCAATAAGGATTTCTCCTTACTGGCGCGCAATTAGGTGACCAAACCTCTCCTTAGACAGAACTTTCTAGACATTGCCAATAATGCTATCTAATAATATTACTCAAATAATATGGGCTTCTTATTACTCAATAAAATAAAATATTGAATAAAGAAATTATCGTAACAATTATCGAAAAGTGCTTTTCACGTAAGAATCAATAATTGGTGCAATACCGCGTGCTACTCGTGTTTTAACCATTTGGGTATTCTAACAAAGATTAATCTGTAATAACTACACCGTTATTTAAAAACAACTTATACTTGTCGTTTTCTTCATCCAATTGTTTTCTCATTATGGGCCCACATTAAGATCGCTACTGGCCGTCATTTAATATTCCCTAACAAGAAGAATATTCCACGCACCAAACGAATATTCCCCACAACAATGAATATTTTATAACCACTTGCTTATTTAAAATATTTCAAGCATTTTACCCATAACTAACCACATTAATCAAATCAATCCTTACTATTTCAAAATAATAACTAGAGGAAATTCAATTTCATTTATAATAAGTTGGGGTCTTACAACCTCCCCTCCTTATGAAATTTTGTCCTCGAAATTGACATACGTACCTGGTGTTTTGAAAAGGTGAGGATACCTCGCTTTCATTTCCGTTTCCAATTCCCAGGTCATTTCCTCAATAGCATGGTTCCTCCACAAAACTTTGACTTGACTCACAGATGACCTTTCAGACGTAGGACATGCTCCTTTCTATCCAAGATCTTGACAGGTATCTCCTCATACGTTAAGTCTTCGGCTATCTCATCCGGTTCTAACTCAATAACGTGGTTCGGGTCTTTCACATATTTATGAAGCACAGATATGTGAAAAACATTATGAACACGAGACATGCTTGGAGGTAACGCGAGTCTATAGGCCACATTTCTTACTCGGTCAAGAATTTGAAATGGACTAATAAATCGTGGATTCAGCTTTCCTCTTTTCTCCAATCTTGTAACTCCCTTCCATGGAGCAACACGCAACAATACATGATCCCCAATACTAAATTCCACGTCCTTTCGATGAAGATCCGCATAACTCTTTTGTCGATCTTGTGTTGTTTGTATACGTTATCGAATCATTTAGATCTTTTCCGTAGTAATACGTACCAACTCTGGTCCCAACAATGTTGCTTCACCCACCTCATCCCAACATACTGGAGAACGACACTTACGTCCATGTAATGCTTCGAATGGAGCCACACCTATACTTGCCTGATAACTGTTGTTGTAGGAGAATTCCACCAACGGTAAATACTTATCCCAACTCCCTTTGAAGTCTAGGACACAGAGTCTTAATAGATCTTCAAGAGTTTGAATAATCCTTTCTGATTGTCCGTCCGTTTGAGGATGGTATGCCAAACTCAATCGTAAATCCGTGCCCATAGCTTTTTGCAAGTTAACCCAAAATCGTGAAGTGAATCTTGGGTCACGATCTGAAACTATGGATACTGGCATGCCATGCAATCTCACAATCTCATTTACATACATATGAGCAAGACGTTCAAGGGAATAAGTCTCCCGTATCGGCAAGAAATGAGCAGACTTGGTTAATCTATCAACAATAACCTAAATAGCATTTATGCCTTGAGAAACCGTGGGAAGACCCATAACGAAATCCATGGTAATGTGTTCCCACTTCCATTTCGAAATCTCAAGTGGTTGCAAGGGACCCTTTGGCACTTGATGCTCCGCCTTTACACGTTGACAAGTTAAACACCTCGAGATAAACTTCGCGATCTCTCTCTTTATATTGTTCCACCAAAATGTATGTCTAAGATCACGATACATTTTGGTACTTCCAGGATGGATTGAAAACGGTGTATTGTGTGCCTCCATCATGATCTTGTACTTCAAATCTGAGTCGTTAGGAACACAAAGTCTAGAGTTGACTCGAAGTATTTCTTCTTCATCGATTCTTGCCTTTGGGATAACACCTTCTTGTACTTTCTTCTTCATACGCATCAGCTCCGGGTCTGTGGCTTGAGCAACTTTAACTTTTTCGATTAAAGTCGGTTCTATGCGTATACTTGACATCATCGCATGGTTCCCCGGATTCTTGAATTCTATCTTCATATTTTGTAAATCACACAAAATAGGCCTTTGTGTTAACAACATCGCACTCGTTCCCACATATGATCTTCTACTCAACGCGTCAGCTACCACGTTCGCTTTTTCAGGATGGTATTAAATAGTGTGGTCGTAATCTTTCAACAGCTCGAGCCAACGTCGTTGCCGCATGTTGAGTTCCTTTTGGGTGAAGAAATATTTGATGCTTTTATGGTCTGAATATATCTTCACTTTCTCCCCATATAGATAGTGCCTCCAGATCTTTAGCGCGAAAACGACTGTTGCCAACTCTAGATCATGAGTAGGATAATTCCTTTCATATTCTTTAAGTTGTCGCGAGGCATAGGCTATGACTTTCCCATGTTGCATGAGAACACACCCTAACCCTTTGCCCAAAGCATCGCTGTAGATAACAAATCCATCCGAACCAGATGGTATTGTTAGAACAGGTGCCAAAATGAGTCTCCTCTTGAGCTCTTGAAAACTCTTTTTGCATTCCTCACTCCATACGAATTTTGTATCCTTCCGAGTCAACTGAGTTAACGGAGTAGCGATTTGAGAAAACCCTTCCACGAATCTTCGATAATAACCAGCTAAGCCCATAAAGCTATGAACTTCGGTCACCGTCTTCGGTTGCTCCCAACTTTGTATTGCCTCAATCTTCGCCGGGTCGAAAGATACTCCATGTTTTAACACCACGTGTCCAAGGAATGCTACTTCCTCAAGCCAGAACTCACATTTCTTCAACTTAGCATAAAGCTTGTTTTCACGAAGCCTTTGGAGTACCAGCTTCAAATGGTGCTCATGATCTTCACGACTTTTGGAATATATGAGGATGTCATCAATAAAGACAACAACGAACTGATCCAAATATTCCTTGAATACTCAGTTCATCATATCCATGAAAGCCGCAGGAGCATTAGTTAATCCAAAAGATATGACTAAGAATTCATAACGCCAGTACCGAGTTCTAAAGGCAATCTTTGGAATATCTTCAGTTCTAATCTTCAGCTGATGATATCCAGAACGAAGATTAATCTTTAAAAAGAATTGTACTCCTTGCAACTGGTCAAACAGGTTATCAATGCGAGGTAACGGATACCTATTCTTGATGGTGACATGGTTCAATTCTCGATAGTCAATACAAAGTCGCATACTCCCGTCTTTTTTCTTTACAAATAAAATAGAGCACCCCAAGGAGATGTACTAGATTTAATGAAACCGATGTCCAACAACTCTCGTAGTTGGACCTTTAACTCGAAGTTCAATAGAGCCATTCGATATGGGGTTTTAGAAATGGGCTTTTGTACCAGTTCAAGATCAATAAAGAATTCAACTTCACGCCCGGGGTAGGTAGGAAGTTCTTGAGAAATACGTCAGGAAATTTACTAACAACAGGAATATTATTCAAATCTGACGTGTCTTTATTCAAATCCATAACATGGGCTAAGAAAGCTTGACATCCATTTTTCAATAAACGAATAGCTTTATGACTTGATATGACAGTGATTGATTTTAGTGGTTTAGTTTCTTGAATTCGTACAATAGGTTAGTTAGGAATATGAAAACTAACAACCTTACGAAAACAATCAATTTTGGCATGATGAGTAGTTAACCAATCAATCCCTAAAATCACATCAAAAGCAAGTATCTTTAAAGAGATAAGGTCAACAGGTAATGTAATGGTGCCAACTTGGATCAAATCAGATTTATAAATAGTGGATGTAATGAAAGTTTCTCCTAATGGAGTCTCCACATATACATCAAAGTCTAATTTCTCCGGAGTCAAGTTTAAACGTTGAGCACAAGCAGGAGAGATAAATGAATGGGTAGCACCGGTATCTAGTAAGGTATAAACTTCGCAAGAATTTATGATTAGCTTACCCGTGATCACCTCGTTTGGGTTCCTTGCATTTTGACCAGTCACGACAAACGCTCTTTGGGTTGTTGCGTACAGTTTGGACGAATGTGTCCCTCCTGTCCGTATTTGTAACATACGACCGGTGATCGTTCTTCTTCCTTGGAAACGGGTGCTGGTGCTGTTGTCTTTCCATCATTATTAAACCTTCTCTTCTTGAAATTTCCACTTCTATTATCTTGGCCATGATTACCACCGAAGTGGTTACCATTATTGGAATGATAATTTCCCCCACGATGATTATCATTATTCCGATGGCCGTTGCCACCAGTATGATTATTATCGTGTTATTTGTGACGCCCCCAAAATAGGTATACATCACCCATCTTGGGTCGCCAGATACATGGTACAGAATATAAATACAACTTAATTATACAACCGTCGGTGTAAAAGTGCGACAAAACATAAATCGAGAGTTTAATCAAGAATATTGCCTTTCTAGACAATATCCATTCTCAATGGAGTCCTCATAGGCATGTATACAAACTCAAATTCAGGTTCTCATTACATTTATTATCACACTATTTAATGTAATAGTGAGAACTACTAATGCTATCATCCGGATCATCACTCCGCTTCCCGGCCGTCCCCATTTATATTCTCATTTCTTGAAGAGAACGGTGAAAGAAAGGGTGAGCTCAACTAGCCCAAAGAAGAAATATTATGACTAAGATAATGCAGGATAAATTATCATTAGCCTTCAACAATGTTAAAGCGATAAAATATAATGACAACAAGTTTAAGCTGCAGTATGAATAAGCAATCCATTAAAAGAGTCAAGTAGAGAATAAAATCTACTATCTTTTATGATTTAAAAGTTTTTCATCACTTTTATCACGAGAATCGACTTTAATAAATAATCCACATCATCCCCGCGCACTACTACCAAAGATATTCATTAGGGTCACGACCACAAATTATCCATGCACTACGGGCCAAGGATATTCGTGTATTCATTAATGGTCATGATCATGCCAAGAACTGTCCATCAATGCACTACGGGCCTATGAGGACTTTTATCACATCATTTGTAACATTGCGGTCATGATTATACCGAATAATCCCTGGTCATAATCATACCAAGTCCATCTATGCACTACAGGACACAAATGACTTTCAAAAATATAAACACGAGGATGATGACAATGATATAAGAATTCAATAAAACAAGTTCACTTAATTAATTTATCCAGAACTAATAACGTCAAATTGTCAACATGATACTTCTTTTGTAGAGTAAAATTCAAGAATGCTCGTAAGAATATTTCCATGAAAAGATCTTTGGATGAAGCGCAAATATAAAGGATATTCCACTAATTTCATGGAGTATAGAAGTTAAAACTTTAACCATTTGAGTATAATAAATAATAGAATAACAAAAGAAATCACCGGGCATGTGATAGATAGCATGCGCAGTTATTCCAATAGAATAATAAATATGGAACCAAGTCCCGCAGAACGCTTGCACGTGATATTCAATGAGAATAATAAAACAATGTATGTAATAATAAAAGAATTTCACCACGATGCAGTACTCAGATAAACAAAGTTATTCCAACATAATAATATAGAATGGAATAATAGAAGAATTTCACCATGTATGCGGTGATTCAGATAAACAAAGTTATTCCAACATAATAATATAGAATGGAATAATGAGGATTTCACCAAGTATAGGTATGCCGCGTGTCAAAGTTATGTATAGGGTATCTGGCGTATGATGAGTTATTCCAACAGAATAATAAAGAATGGAATAATGAAGGATTTCACCAAGTATAGGGTATGTCTGGCGTATCTGAGTTATTCCAATAGAATAATAAAGAATGGAATAATGAAGTTCTTTTCATGAATAAGAAAGAATAACACCCCTTACGAAAAAGACTTTGGATATCGAAGTAGTGAAGTAGCAGAATACTCTTCTTCTTTCTCTCTATAATTTCTCTCTCTAGAGTTTCAGTGAATTCGTAAGAAATAATGAAGGAATGAGCTTCTATTTATAGAAGAATGGATTGAATAATAACTAATTCATGAACAGTCCAGATCGATTTACTTTTAAACGGACGGTCCATATTGATTTACTATTAAAACTTAAAGCAACGGTCCATACTGATTAACTATTCTAACTTTTAAACCAGCGATCTATATTGATTCACTATTATAACTTTCCACCAGCGGTCCATATTGATTCATTCAACCAACGGTCTAAAAAATTAGCACATCTCCTCATGGAATAATATTGTACCCAAATACCCGAATGCACAATACTAGAGTGAATAGTAACCGGGTGAATAGTTACTCGTGAATAGTAACTCGTGAATAGTAACTTATGAATAGTAACTAGTGAATTGTAACTCATGAATAGTAACTCATAAATAGTACTCTGACACAAAAAGTTCCCCGAATACCCGATTGAACAATATAACCTCCAGACATCAATTATCATCGGAATAGATGTCGATTTCTACTAACACAAATAATCCCAACACAATGAAACTATCAAATTCATCTTTAATCAACACGAACTTATTCATCATTAATATTGTAAATCATAATATTTAACAACCGAGTTGTTCCTGTGGAAGAGAGGGGCTTTCAATAAGGATTTCTCCCTATTGGCCGCAATTAATTAGGTGACCAAACCTCTCCTTGACAGAACTTCTAGACATTGTAAATATTGTGATTTAATAATATGAATAACTTTGTCATCTCAATTATTGATTTAATAATATAACATATAATGCAGATGATACTATGACAATAATCGAATCAATAATATGAGAGATATGATGCAGTAATTACTGTAGCAATAATTGAGTATAACTGAGTGATTTCTCACGTAAGCATCAATAATCAATACCGTGTACTACTATGCAACCACGCGTATTTTTTACTACCGAGTAGTTCAACAGTATTAACGATAAAACTTTCGTCGTTATTTTCATAAAAATATTTTTGTCGTTTTCTCATTCCGATAATAATTCTATTACGGGGTCCACCAATGATTGTACCATCGTACAAATATTCCCCGACACAAAGAATATTTCCCGACCAATCGAATATAATACAACAACTTGCATACTTTGCAAAATTTATAAATATTACCCACAACTATAATATTATCTCAAATTCACACCATAATTTTCAAAAAAATATTTCGAGAAAATTAAATCTTTATTCGTAAAATTTGGGATTTTACATTGTTGGTCATTGTGTTTTGGTTGGGCTGACTCATTATCGCGCTCCACTAACTGAGCTCTATTCACAACATCTGAATATAAAAAAAGTTTGTGAGAAATGAGGTATTGACGTATTTTGGGTTTCAAACCTCTTAGAAACATTCGTGTCTTTCGCTCCTCATTATCGATCAAATGGGATGCAAACCGAGATAACTCCGCAAATTTAGCCTCGTATTGCGATATGGTCATATTGTTTTAATCCAGCTTGATGAATTCTACCTCCTTCATGTGACGAATACTTTCAGGAAAGTACTTATCGTTGAACAATTCTTGAAACTTCTCCCAAGACATCTTTAGTGCGGCAGGTTGAGTACATTTTACAGATTCCCACCAATGATCTGCCTCTCCTCGCAACATGAAGGTGGAAAAGGGAACCTTTTGATCCTCTAAGCATCCCAAGACATTAAATATCTTGGTGATCTGCTTAATCCACGTCTCTGCCTTAAGTGATTCTGGCTTTCCAAAAAACTCTGGTGGTCCCAGCTCCTTTAATTGCTTAGCAGTGACCAGCCGTGAGTTGCCATTGACTCCACCTGCATTATGAACAAGAGTCTCTCTCGTTTAGTGTATACCATATGTTTATTCCCAGAGGCACAATAGTTATCTATAAGGGGGGTTGAATAGATATTTTAAAATTTCTTTTTTAAAGTACTTTTCAGATTTGTTAATGATTTAATCACAACGGACTTAAGGATTTGTTTGTTTTCCCTTTAAGATAAAACGATTTATAAGAGATAAGCAGTTATGACAGATATGACAGTTATAGCAAGAATATAAGAGAAACGGTGTTTTTAAGTAATTCAGAGCACGTAAGGCTCCTAGTCCACTCTTCTACTCCTTGAGTAGGAAATCCACTAAGGATATCTTTACAATCTTTGAATCTCACAGATTCCTTTAAGACCAGCAATCTTGGAACTTCTTAGTTCACTTTGAAATCTTCAAGTCCATCAGACTTGGAACTTCTTTCTTCACTTTAAGGATGGTTAAGTTTTTGAATGGTGCTACTCAGTTGTCGTTAAGCTTGTGTTCGAAAGAACTAAGTAGCTGCGCAAGCTTTCTTTTCAGATCGTAGAGTTCAGCGTTGAGTGTTCTTCAGCTTTTTGTTCTATGTTTTCTTAGTTTCTTGTATGTGCATCTGATTTGTATATAAGGTGCCTTTGAAAATGTAACCGTTTGAAGCATTAATTGTATTTGACATTTCTGAGCACTGATGGTGACTTTCTGGAAATTTTTTGTCCACCCGTCTGGCCCACTGACACCGCAGACTGCTATCTCACCTAACACCTGAAAAGGTGTTTTCAGCTGACATTTAGTACTTTCCTTAGCTTCTTCAATACGTTTCTTCATTTCATACTAAAGATGGATGTTGGGTCATTGGGATTCCCGAGAGTCTCAACGTCTATAATCCATTTCATATTTGTTGTATTTTATTCTTTAACAAATGGACAGAGCTCGATGCTTCTGATGCAGACAGATGATGCACTACAATCATGATCGTGGTGTCTTGCCACATTGGTGCTTGTTTCAGTATTGATAGAAGAGAGCATTATAATTTCTCTTAAGCACTGGTAGACTACGATCTTTGCTTACTTGACTTGCAGACTCTACGCTTCCGAGAGCACACTATAATTTTTGAGTTAGCTCGGCAGGCGTCTGGACCACTCTACGATTCTATGAGAGGCCCTCCAAAGTAAACAGACTATGATTCTTGATGCTCTACGATTCTGCCTTGGCTTCTACAATCTATTGACTAGCTCGATAGACTACGAATCTAGTGAAGCCTATCTATTACATCTTAAGAGATAGATCAACCTAACATCTTTGATCTTTTCTTCTATAAATTCATTTAAAGAATGATAAACATTAAAGCACAGATTAAACTAAAAAATTTGATCCACCACTAAGTCCTTGTACATGTATTCCTTGAAGAACTTTACATATAAGCATGAATATTTACTTTCAACATCAAATTTAAATATGCAATTTCCCAACACCATCATTCGTCATTTGGTCGGTGTTGTTGTTTACACGAGGATTAATGCATTCTTGATGCATATTATCTTGGTTATTGATCTGTAGAGACTCAACGATCTCATGTGCTCCATTACTTATCTCAACATTTTCAGATGTCATTTTCAAATACTGCCACAAAAGAAGAGTTAATTGAAATGCCACATATTATCCTTATATTCTGACCGACCAATTAAATAATAAATAAACTTAGGTAGGTCATACTAGCGAAGGATTTACCCGACTCTCCCTTCCTAGTTCTAGCCTCACATCTCAGCCAGGGATCATATCCCTAAGCTTTGATACCAAATGTGACTCCCCCAAAATAGGTATACATCATCCATTCTGAGTTACCAAATACATGGTACAGAATACAAACACAAACTTAATCATACAACTATCGTGTAACATAAGCTGAGAGTTTTAACACGAATATTGTCTTCTAGACAATATCCAAACTCAAATGAAGTCATCATTACATTTATTATAACACTAATTCACAAAATAGTGAGGACTACTAAAGCAACCATCTGAACCGTCACTCCATTCCGCGACTAGTCCCAGCTATATTCTCATTTCCTGAAGAGAACAAAGAAAGAAAAGGGTGAGCTCAACTAGCCCAGTAAAAAATATTATGACTAAGATAATGTAGAATAAATTATCCTTAGTTTTCAATAGTATAACAACTGATAGAATACAATAGACAACAAGTTTTAGATCAACAACTGCAGCGAAATAAGCAATCCATTAGAAGAGTCAAGTAGAGCATGATATATACTATCTTCTATGATTTAAAAGTTTATCATCAATTTTATCGCTGAGACTCAGCTTAATAAATAATTCACATCACTGAATTATCCATGCACTACGGGCCAAGAATATTCATTATTATCACATCCACGAATCATCCATGCACTACGGGCCAAGGATATTCGTTAGTATCACCAGTGGTCATGGTCACAAACAATAATTCATCTTTGCACCCTTGGTCGAAGAGAACCCATGGTCATGATCATACCAAACAACTTTCCATCAATGCACTACGGCCAATGAGGACTTTTACCACATCATTTGTAACATTACAGGTCATGATTATACCGAATAATCTCTTGTCATAATCATACCAATCAACAGTACATCTAGGCACTACAGGCCAAAGATGACTTTCATCACAATATAAACATGAGGATGATGACAATGACATAAACATCAATCAAACGAAATCAAGAATAAATATTAAAGACTTTAAATTTATCCAGAGTTTAAAAATGTCCAAATTGACAACATGATAACTGCTTTGTGGAGTAAAATTCAAGAATAATATCCATGTATCAAAAATAATTTGGACAAAAAAGAAATCAATTTTTCAGGTGAATAGTACTCCGTGAATAGTACTTCATGAATAGTACCATTTGAATAGTACTTTGTAAAAAGTGTCGTATGTATGAATAGTACCGTACATATAAATAGTGCCGTATATATGAATAGTACCCATAATTAGTACTCCGACATGAAAAGCTTAAAATTTAACAAGTATGTTCAGAAAAATATCCTTATGAAACGATACTAGATGAATAGAAAATTTCAAGGATATTATACTAATTTCAAGGAGTATAAAAGCAATACTTATCAACATGAGTGTAGAATTAGGAATACGAAACGAAATAATATTACTTACATATTACAGAGTATGGAAGAACATATTATTTCTTACGAGTATTGAACAAAAATAATATCCCTTACAATTGTTGAACGAAAATAATATTCCTTACGAATATTGAATGAAGATAATATTCCTTATGAATATTGAATAAAGATAATATTCTTTACGAATATTGAAGGAAATAAAATTTCTTACGGATACGAAAAATAATATCATAAGCGAATATAAAATAAATAATACCCCTTACCTCAAAAGAAGAGTAATTTTGACTGGTATAGCGGAAATATTCTTAAAGAAAAATTGTAGTGTTTTCTACACTCAAACCTTCCTTAAACTCTAAAGAAATATGCTCAATATTATAGAAGAAGAATTCTTTGATTCTGGTGTGATTTTTATTTCTTAACTGCGCATCCTATTTATAGGAGAATGGTTGAGCACTATTTGAATGCACAGTGAAAGAAAAGTCACGGGCGCGCCACGACTGATTTCACGTGAATTTTACTATTCATTACTATGCAGCACTATACAATAAATATAATATATTCTATTTTACATAAAAAAAACAAAACTTATTATAATATATATATATATATATATAAAAACAAAATTGAGATAACTTTCTATCGACAGTTTTAAAAAATGGGTAAGTGGGGGTCCATATAATAAGCAAAAATTACAACAAATACTTCATAAAATACCCCTCTATTTATCTTAATTCACTTGGCTTCACAAAACACATTTTTAATAACATTCATCATTAATATTATAACTCACAATATTAACAACCAGATCATTCCCAGGAAAGATGGAGCTTTCTGATAAGGACTTCTCCTTATTGACGCGCAATTAGGTGACCAAACCCCTTTCCTCGACAGAACTTTCTATACATCATCAATAATGCAAATAATAATATGAATAACTTTGTCGTCTCAATTATTGATTTAATAATATAAAATATTATGCCAATAATTGAATCAAATAACGTGAGATACTATGCAGCAATTACTGTGACAATAACTGAATAAAACTGAGTAACTTCTCACTTAATCATCAATAATCAAAGATATTGTACACTACCGTGTGCTACTATGCAACCACGCGTATTACTGTACTTTTATCACCTGGTATTTTAACAATTAACGGTAAAACTTTTGCCGTTATTTTTATAAAAAGTTATTCTATCATTTTCTAACTCCGACAATAATTTTGTTGTGGGGTCCACTAATGATTGTGTCGTCATACGAATATTCCCTGATAAAACGAATATTCCCTGACCAATCGAATATTTTATAACAACTTGCTTTCTTTGCAAAATTTGTAAATATTACCCATAACTATAACATTATATCAAATCCACACCATAATATTCAAAATGATATTTCGAGAAAATTAAATTAAAAGTTGGGGTCTTACATCAATTGCTTGATGAACTAATTTATATACATTTATACACAGACACGTATAAGAGATATATTGATGCTATTTGTATACTTTTTGAATCACTTACGAATTTGTAATTTCGTAAGTAATTAGTCTTTAAACACTTAATTTTTTATTTACTTTT
Source organism: Panax quinquefolius (assembly GCA_020205615.1). Classification (NCBI taxonomy): domain Eukaryota; kingdom Viridiplantae; phylum Streptophyta; class Magnoliopsida; order Apiales; family Araliaceae; genus Panax; species Panax quinquefolius. Next base: position 107,882,592 of record CM035158.1, on the reverse strand, counting down.
TTGCATATGATAATTCGTTTGGTTGTAAATTAAATTGATGAGAAGAGAAGGAGTCTGAAATTTTTAATTATGCTTGAACCTTTTTTAGGATAGCTTGGTATAACACATTTTCTTTCGGTAAATATTTGATCTTAGTGACCTTTATAATCAAGTCTTCGTGACTTGTTGCAAGTCTTTGTGACTTGAAAGAATATTAGTAATTCAATCATTATAACTGTTGTTTGTGAACAGATCTTTGTGATCACCGATTCTTAATGAATTATTCATACTTAAGGAGTAGAAGAGTAGACTAGAAAATCTTTGTGCTTCGACACCACTTAAAATCTCTCATCTCATTTACTTTCTAGTCGCATTATTTTAAGTGGCCTACAATTTTGTCTGTGACTTAGTTCCACAATTAATCGCTAAATTTAGAATTGTGATTCTCCTATAATTTTTGAAGATATTTTTTTCTAAACTATCATTTCTCTATGCATAACCATCTAATTAACTTGTTTAATTATAAGTTGGTAATAACTCTCTACAAACAAAAGTTTTTAAAGGATCTATTCAACCTCCCTTCTAGATCTCTCAATACTTTTAAGAATAACAATTTTTTCTAAATATGTTTTAGTAATTATTATTATTATTATTATTATTATTATTATTATTATCAAAAAATGAAGGATTAAAATTCCTTTATTATAAAGCGGTTAATATCATGTAAGTCAAAGTTTTGTTAGTAGTTATTTCACTAATGAGTTTTATGAGTTTAAGATTTAATTACTTAAATTTTTGAGTAAAATTAGGTTTTAAATACGTGTATTAATTAGGATCTTGTCTTGTGTGTGCGCATGCAAGGCACAAAATCCTTAATTCACGAACTTCGAGAAAAAGTATCTTTACTCCACTGTGGTTGTCGGGTTGTCAGCATTACCCCATTAAACTTTACAAAATGGAATTGGCCCACTAACCTTTTAAAAAAAATTAATTAGGTTATTCCTTCCAATTTTGTAGACAGACGTCAAATAATCTGCCCAATTTTCCTATGTGGCTTTTAAAAAAACAAAACAAAACATATAATTGTTGATGTACCTAATAAGGTTAATCCGTTGTGTCCGACGTGGAATGAACAGGTGGAAAAAAATAAAGTAAGAAGGAAGTTGTTGATTGAAGGAGAGAACTAATAAATCGAGTTCTGAGAAGAAAGAGACGAAGAAGCAAATCCATGTCAGGCGAAATCGAGTGGGAAATCGTCGATTGAAGGAGAATCCATGTAAGTTTGAAATTGTATGCTTTATCAGTGATGCAAGTGAAAAATTAAAGAACCTTAGAACTAGGGTTTAATTTTCTCACCAAAATTACAAATAACAAGGTTGGGAAAATTAGGGCTTTTCCTTGGTAACTGTTATCGAGGTAAGTGGGAAGTTGTCGTGCGTCTGAGATGACTTCTTCATGATCTAGATCATTTTTAACTACTGTTGCATACACGCACATGTGTTTTTGTGACGTTCTAGCTCGAATCTGTGTTTCGAAAAAGGAAAGGTTAATAGGAAGAAATTTTTATAGTTTTCGCAACTATGAGGTTAGTTTCCTCCGTCCAATTTGTAAACTTTGTTCGTCACTCTTTGTTAAATTATGTTTGTTATGTGGCTCATTTTTCACTTAGTGATACCAAATTTGATAGGAATTTGAGAGATATTGTCGATATTTTGAATGGTTTGAAGTGCCTTCCAATGACGATAAAGCAACGAGTGCGATGAGCAAGCTAGTTGAAGACGTGAGCTTAGTGATGGATAAAAATGCAAAGCTTAAGGAGATGTTAAAAATTTTGAGAACTGAACCACTGAAAAAGGAAATGAAAGTTGATAGACATAAAGAGGGAAACTCAAAAAGTATTATGTGTTGTGTATTGTCATGGATTGTCACTTTGGTTGTAATTTTTACATAGATTTGCATGATGTAATGGTAATTAATTTATTGTAATGGATGTGTATTGTCCTCAATTATGTATTTACATTGTCATGAATTGTAAAAGTTGATGGTAATAGGAAGTATGAAATACAGAATATGGTCATGTTTTGAAAATATTTGTCATGGTTAGAATGTGTTTTTTTTACACCATTGGATTCCTATCAAAACTTAAGCAAATGAGAACCATCCAAAAAAAAATATTGTGCAACAAAACAGAACAAGTCCCTTGCCAAAAACAGAACAAAGAATAATGTGTTATAAGAAGAACCATAAATGCCATAAATAGAATTATTCATTCAAGTACTAACTGCTATAAGCAGAACCATACATGCCATAAATAGAACCAAACCATTAATAAACTGTCAGCAAGTCAGAACAACATAATATTGGTTAATATTCATACATCCACATTTAATGATGATTGCCAAAAAATTATACATAATAGCATTCAAACACAACTACTAAACCACTATTTAATTCCACAAGTACCATCAAGTATAAACTATATTCACTAACTTCATTAAAACTAACTACTAAACCAGTGTACATTAGCTGCCACTCTATTAGATCCACTCCCAATGGATAAAAGATCTTTTACCTTTAACTTTTTACACACTAGATTCTCTGACTAATGGTCCACCTTCATTTACTACCATCCTAGGAGTTTCACTTGCAACTGCAGATGGTCCACTTGCAACATGAGATGGTTCATCTACACTTGCAGCCATTTTTGAGATTTTTCTTACCTGCATGCACAATTACATTTAGTCTTAGGTAATGAAAAAACATTGAAACACTTATAAATTTGTGGAATATAAATACATGCTTACTTCTTTTTCAGCATGTCGATTTCCACTACTAGATTTTTTTTCCATGACACCTTTCTTTCCTTTTCACCTACAAAATAGAATGACATTTTAAATAATATACAATCACATAATTGAAAAAATTATACGAATTGGTTTTAAAATAGCTTATACTTAGCTTAGCATACCCACTACAAGAAAGGGGTTAATTCCGACGAAATTATCTCCGACTGAATACATTCCGTCGAGATAAGGCTATTTCTGACTGAACATTCAGTCGAAGATAATTCGGTTGTACATATATTATTCCCGATAAAATTTCATCGAAAAAAAAGCTCATAATTAGCGCCAGACTCTCCCATCAGGGCCAATAATAATTTTGACAGATATAGTGTTAATAGCGAAGGAATTCAGTCAGACATAAGTTATTCTCGAGGGAACTAATTGCGAAGGAATTTCGTCAAACATAAGGATGTATTAAAACCTAAATCTCTATCAGTAGCGCATCAGTAAGCCAAATTTTTACATATTGTCTCTTTCCCCCAAATTTTTATCTTTGTCTTTACGTTGTCTCTCTCTGGTCTCTCTCATCTCGTCCGTCGGAAGCCCCTGGCTTCGCACCTCCACTACCGGAACCCCTTGTCATAGCACATCTGCTGTCGAAAACCCTTGTCGTCGCACCTCCATCCGCTAGAATCTTCAGTGACTGGCTTTAGCTTCAACTTCTCCTTCTTCTCGTTCATATATACAAACTGTTATTGTTACCCAATTTAAGGTTAGTTTTTATCAATTAATTTTGAATTTGGAACCCTAAATTTTCTAATATATGGTTATGCATATGGTCATTGTGTGTGATAATAATTATAAATAATTGAGACTGGTTTTATATGATTTTTTTAGTTAATTGATAATTTTGGGACCGATTTTATGTAATTCCGTGTGGATTTGGGACTTATTTTGGGACTCAATTTGGGAATGATTTTGGGACTAAATTTGGGTGTATTTTTTATAGATTTATGGAGAAATTGAGATGAAATTTTGATATTTTGTTAGAATTTAAACTTCATCCTTGATATGTGCAATTTGTTTTTAAGATATAATTATGTTGGAATATGAAATTGAGATTATTGAAATTATTGGTTTTAAATTGGGTTTATTTTTGATATATTGATGTTGAAATTGAGATGAAATTGTTGTTAAAATTGAGATTATTTAGATACTTTGCTGAAATTGGGAAACAATAATAGCAGCTTATTTGTTTGTTGTGAGAATTATTTTCGATGGAATTTTTGATGAAAATTTTCGTGGAAATTATAGAATGTAAAAAATAAATCAATACTTAACTATTAATACATTAAATTAAATTACTCTAAATATATTAACATATAAATAAAATATAATAAATAAATTTTATAACAAAAATAATAAAATAAAATATATAAAAAATTGATATAATATAATTAAATTAAATTAACTCTAATTTAAATTTAATAATATACTATATTACTAAATAAAATACTAGGAAAATTAAATAAATTTAATAAATTATCTAATATAATATAATATAATACACTATAAAATAAAAAATTAGAATAAAATAAATTTAATTTAATTTAATAAGTAAAATAAATTTTATAAATTATATAATATAATATAATAAAAAATAAATTAAATTAATTGAATTATAATTAATTAAATTTATTTTAATATATTTAATTTAATAAAATAAATTTAAAATTATTTAATATAATATACTATAAAATAAAATAATTATCGTAAACCGAGTAACATTTACTTAGTATATCATTGGAAAAATAAATTAAGTAACATTTGCTTAGTTTTTCACAATTATATTAAAAATATCTGAAAAAAATAAAATCAAAGCTAATAAAATAAATTAACATTAATTAAAATAACATAACATAATTGAAATATATTAAGATAAAATAAAAAAATAAACTAAGTAACATTTGCTAATTAAGTTTTCTACAATTAAAATAAAATGAATAAGTAGTCTTCTTATTCAGTAAATAAAATAAAATTCTCATAAACTAAGTAGCATTTGCTTATTTCTATTGGTAAAATAAACTAAGTAGCATTTGCTTAGTTTGTCACAATCTTCAATAAACTCAATATATATATATATATATATATATATATATATGCATATAGTATATATCGGTAGGAGCTTAGAAACCCGTTTAACATTCAGTCATTGGGAGTGAATGTCGAATAGTCCCCAGTTTGGAACTGTTACTAGATGTTGTTTCTCACTTAGGTCGATGCCAATTCACAAGGTACGTTTTTATAAACTTTTGAGGATTTTTCAACTGGTGTCTCTACATGTTCTCCGAGTGCATACTTAGACTAAGTTGTCTTGGTCTATTTCGTGTACTTGGAGACCATGTGGATGTGCTGTTGAAATTTTCTTAAAATAGAAGAAACATGCTCAAGATTGACACTAGTGAGGAGACGCATCTAGGAACATAATAGAAGCCTAACCCTTGTAGAGTGGAGATATATACTAGGAAAACTAAATTCATGCATGGACCACATTCACGAATATTCTTGTTCTAATTGGGTATTTTCTTCAATTAAGGATGTCAGCCGACCAGAGTTTGATATATCGTAGGATACGGATTGATGGGAGGGGATTAGTTGATGCGTACCGTGATGGGGTGTGCAATTTTATGAATAAAGCAATAGAACATGTTGATGATTCGAATGGAAATATGAGATGTCCGTGTCTCAAATGTAAAAATATGATCTAGAAGACTACCGAAGAAGTTAAATTTGACTTATATTTACGTGGCTTTGTGGATGGGTATTCAGTATGGATTCATCACGGGGAATCAGCTGAGTTTAGAGAACTGACAGACAGTACTCTAGACCAACCAGTTCTCGGGGATTCGCAATCAGATAATTATAAAGTCGTGCAAATGTTGGTTGATGCGTATGGCCCTACCAATATTGATTGGGCTGAAAAAGAGCATGCATCAAGTAGTGCACAGCAAAAGAAAAATGATTCAGCTGCTACATTCTACAAGATTCTATCTGAATCGGGGGTCCCATTGTATCCTAAAAATGACAAGCACATCAGGCTATCTGTAATGACAAAGATTTTACACTTCAAAAATGAGCATGACTATAGTGAGAGAGGATTCAATGATTTACTTGTTATTATCAGCGAGTTCTTACCTAGGAATAATACTCTGCCCGCGAATTACTATGAAGTGAAAAAGATGGTTAAGGGGTTGAATCTCGGGTATGAGAAGATCGATGCTTGTGAGTAGGATTGCATGTTATACTATTGGAAGGAAAAAGATAAGGTACAATGTGATATTTGTAGGTTGCCTCGGTACAAGACGACAAAACGTTGGGGGGAGGAGAAACATGTTCCAAAGAAGATCTTACGGTACTTTTCTCTTGCGCCGATGTTGCAGTGGTTATTCATGTTTTTGCACACTGTTGAGCATATGAGTTGGCATAGAACAAGGGATTCCGTGCCTGGTCAGCTGACCCACCCTGCAGATGGAGATGAATGGAAGAAGTTTGACGCCATTTTTCCAAAATTTTCTGACGAAGTTAGGAATGTCAGGCTTGGCATGGCTACAGATGGCTTTTGTCCATTTAATAATTTTAGTCAGCCCTACTCTGTTTGGCTAGTGATCATGGTAGCTTAAAATCTTCCACCGTCAATGTGCATGAGGGATCCGTATCTTTTTTAACTTTACTCATACCGGGGGATCAGAGTCCTACAAAAGACATCAATGCGTACCTCAGGTCGTTAGTCGATGAACTTAATATGTTGTGGGAAACAAGTGTTCAGACTTATGATAAGGCTGTCGGGCAGAATTTTGTTATGAAGGCAACATTTTTATGGACTATTACTGACTTTCCAGCACTTGGGATGATAAGTGATTGGTCGACTCACGAGAAGCTGTCATGTCCAGTCTGTATGGGGGATGTGCAAGGCACACAACTACGTCATGGGCGGAAAACTAGTTTCGGTGGAACTGCTCGTAGATTCTTGCATGTTGACCACAGTTATAGGAAGATGTCTACACAGTTCAACAAAAAGAAAGAGAAGAAGGGGGTTATTGGTCGTTTGTCGGACAGCGAGTTATTGGGCTGGCTAAATGATCTAGCATTTCCACTGCGTGGGATGGAGCATGGTAAGTTGAGAGCAATAGGGTACGAGAAAACTCATAAATGGACATACTCACCCATTTGGTTCAAGTTGCCATACTGGGTCACACTAGCACTTTGTCATTGTATAGATGTCATGCATACAGAAAAGAATGTATTCGAGAACTTGTTTTACACCGTGCCAGATACAAGTGGTAAAATAAAAGACAATGATAAAGCACATAAATACTTGTATGAAATGAACATCAGGAGGGAATTGTGGCTCCGACCTAACAACTCAAAACCAAAAGCTCCATTTTGTCTTAGCAAGCAATAGGTTGAAGACATTTACAAGTGACTTAGTGCATTGAAGCTCCTAGATAGATATGTTTCTAACATATCTGTTGTAGTAAGGTTGAGAAGTTGAAAATTATTGGGTTTAAAAGTCACGATTGCCATGTATTCATGCAGAAGTTGATGTCAATTTCATTTCGTGAGATGTTACCGAGGAATATTATAGACGCCTTTACCGCACTTTCAAATTTCTTTCGGGATATTTGCTCAACGGTTATAAGGTACAATGATGTGGAGCAGATGGAGAAAAACATAGTGTTGACAATGTTCAAGCTCGAAATGATCTTACCACCGGGGTTCTTTGACTCAATGGAGCATTTGCTTATTCATCTGCCATATGAACTTAAGCTTGGAGGACCGGTGCAATATCAATGGATGTATCATTTTGAGAGGTAATATCACCTAAATTGTACAATATTCATGATCTTTATAATTAATTTAGTTGATACCGTCGTATTTCAGGTATATGCGTCGATTAAAGCAGAAAGTGAAAAAAAAACTCGTGTAGAGGGTTCTATTGCTGAACGTTATACGAAGGAAGAGCCTATCAACTTTTGCTCCTTGTACTTTGACGATGTTGTCTCAATAAAGCACAACCGGTTAAGTCAGAATGAGGTTGTCGATCCCAAATCTCGTGCTGATGAGTTGGTTGTATTCACTTTTCCGGCTAAACCATTTGGACATGAGACGAAGACTTACCTAACCGATAAAGATTTAAAGATTGTATCTACATACGTGCTTCTAAATATGCCTGAAGTATATTCGTACATCAAGTATGTATTATTATATGTGGAAGCTTTAATTTCTACATTTAATTAACAAATTATTATTGCATGCAGTTCATTCGAAGCCGAAACATATGCTTCTAACCCAGGACTAACTACATCACAGTTGGAAGAATTCACTAATAAAAAATTCCAACAGTAGTTTAAGAGAAGGATTGAAGAAGAAAAAGCTTCTGAGCATTTTAGAGATGTTATTTTAGGCCCATACAAACTTATTAGTTCATTTTCAAGCAGCATCGTTAATGGGTATAGATTCAAGGTTGATGACTTGATTGAACTGACATCAGTCAACTTTGGTTTTTTTGTGTTGGGAAGTTGTTACTAAGATTAAGATTCTGAGTCCAATTATTATGGAAGATTAGAGCAAGTTATTGTGCTCAATTATCCCGGGGGTAAAAAGTTCGTTACATTTAAGTATCACTGGTTTGATACTGCAAAGGGTGTAAAAGTTGATCATAATAGAATTATTACAATAGATATAAAGTCAAAGTTATAGTATGATGACGTATTCGTGTTAGCCAGCCAAACAACTCAAGTGTACTACGCCTCTAATGTTTTAAATTAAAGAAACACGTGGTATACAGTTGTCACAACAAAGACTCGAGCAATTGATGGTACTAAACTGTCTGGAAAGGATGACCCGTTGCAAGAACAAGTTAGCAATCCCAGACACGTATTGGTAAATGATGACTATGTGCTGGTAGATGATGTCGTTAACTTACCCAATGTTAAAAAAGTGGAGGAAGATGTGGTTTTTAGTCTGTATGTCATCGTAGTAGGTGATGCCGAGGAAGAAATTGATACGCAAGAGGAAGAGACATAATTAGAAGATGAAAATGATTTTAATTCTGACGGGTTTAGCGACGTACTAAGTCTTAACTACTTAGTGTTTTGTAAATATTTTACTATTAAAAACAATTATTAGAATAAATTAGCTAAATTTAATAAGTTAATGTCTTTTATTCCAGTAGTACAGTTATGCCTAGACATATCGGTGGAGGTCGCCGTGGTTGTAAGACCCCAACTTTTTATAAATAAAGATTTAATTTCCTCTATTTATTATTTTAAAATAGTAAGAGGTTGGTTTAATTAATGTGGTTAGTTATGGTAAAATGCGTAAATTTTTTAAATAAGCAAGTGGTTATAAAATATTAATTGTTGTCGGGAAATATTCGGTTGGTCGTAGAATATTCTTGTTGTCGAAGAATATTCGTACGACGGCGTAGCCTTTTGTGGGCCCCATAACGGAAAGCGATCGAATGAAGAAAACAATAAGTATGAGTTTTTTTATAAATAATGGCATAGTTGTTACCGTTAACACTGTTGGAATACTTAGTGGTTAAAACACAGTAATACGTGGTATTGCACCAATTATTGATTCTTATGTAAGAAGTCACTACTCAATAATTGTTATAGTAATTATTGTTCAATATTTTATTTTATTGATTCAATAATTGCTACGTTGATATTTTATATTATTGTTGTTTCAATAATTGTCATTTGCATGATATTTCCCATTATCAGATCAATAATTTATATTATTTGAATAATATTATTAGACAGCATTATTGGCAATGTCTAAGGAAGTTCTGTCTTAGAAAGGGGTTATGTCATCTAATTGCGCACCAGTAAGGAAAAATCGGAAAGCCCCCTCTGTGACGCCCCCAAAATTAGGTATACATCACCCATCTTAGGTAGTCGGATACATGGTATGTAATTTAAATACAACTTACTAATATAATTGTAGGTATGCAATCGACATAAACCGTGAGTTTGAATACAAATATTGTCTACTAGAGATTATACAAACTCAAAAGGAGTCCTCATTACAATTATTATCACACTATTTCACGAGAATAGTGAGGGACTACTAATGCTATCCTCTCGGACCATTACTCCGTTCCCCGACTCGTCCCCGACTATATTCTCATTTCTCAAGAGAATAATTGAAAGAAAGAGTGAGCTCAACTAGCTCAAGAAGAAATATTATGACTAAGATAATGCGAATAAATTATCATTAGCCTACAATGATGTTAAAGCGATAAAATATATTGAACAACAAGTTTAACTACAATGAACCAAAGAATCCATTAAAAAGAGTCAAGTAGAAAATAAAATCTACTATCTTTTATGATTTAAAAGGTTTTTCATCATCATTATATATTTGAGACTCAAACTTTAATAAATATTCCACATCATCGAATCACCCCGCATTTCTGACGAGGATATTCTTTAGTATCACGACCACAATTATTCATGCACTACGGGCCAAGAATATTTGTGTATTCATTAATGGTCATGATCATGCCAACAACTCGTCAATCAATGCACTACAGGCCAACGAGGATTTTTACCATATCATTTGTAACATTACGGCCATGATTACACCGAATAGTCTCGAGTCATAATCATACCAAGTCCATCTATGCACTACTGTGCCACAGATGACTTTCAACATAATATAAACATGAGGATGATGACAATGATATAAGAATTCAATAAAACAAGTTCAAGAATTAATTTATCTAGGAACCAATAACATCCAAGCTATCAACATGATCTTCGCTTTGTAGAGTAAAATTCAAGAATATTGAGAAGAATATTTCCATGAAAGGATCTTGAATGAAGCGCAAATATCAAGGATATTCCACTAATTTCATGGAATATAGAAGTCAAAGTTTTAACCAATTTGGGTATAATAAAGAATGGAATAACAAAAGAAATCACCATGCATGCGATAGATCGTAAAGGCGAGTTATTCCAACAAAATAATAAATAACGGAACGGTCCCGGCAGAAACGCATGCATGACGAGGATATTCCAGCGAGAATAATAAAGAATGGAACCAGTGCGGCGTAAAAACACCTGCACAGGATGTTCCAGCAGAATAATAATAATAAAGATTTTAACCGGTCGATTGTAAAACACCTGCACGATGATGATGTTCCAATAGAATAATAATAAAAGGCGGAACTAGGTGGGTGTAAAAAACACATGACAGGATGTTCCAGCGAGAATAATAGAAGAATGTCACCAAGTATAGGGTAAACCACATATACTGAGTTATTCCAGCAGAATAATAAGCAATGGAATAACAACAGTTCTCTTCATGAATAAGAAAGAATAACACCCCTTACTTTTAGTAGGAGATTGAATCTTGCAGTAGTGTAGTAACAAAATACTCTTCTTCTTCTCTCTTATTCTCTCTATACTTTTTCTCTCTATAGCTTGAATGAATTCGTGAAAATAATGAAGCACTAGGCCTCTATTTATAGAAGATTTCTAGCTTAGCTTTTGCCGTGTGAAAAGGCAAGTGGCTTGATGACCGTGGTGATGTGAAAAAAAAAAGTGGTTTGGCGCTTTGTAATGTGAAACGACAAGTGGTTCGGACACTTTGTAATGTGAAACGACAAGTGGTTCGATCACCGTAATATGAAACGACAAGTGGTTCGGCCACAGTAGTATGAAACGGCAAGTGGTTTGACGTCGGTAAAGGTAATTACTATTGTGAAGGTAATTACTATTCACAAAGGTAATTACTATTGACGAAGGTAATTACTATTGTGAAGAGACTCTTAGATGATGACATATGGGCCCCCATAAAATAATCAAACTTACCACAAACGTCTCATATAACAGACTCTTTATATACATCAAGGATTGAATAAATATTACCACAAATCATTTTATTTTTAATCAACACATATTTAATCTTTCAACAATTATTAATCATTTATAACTTGTCGTCTCAATTATTGATTTAATACTATAATAACATATTATGCGGATGATTTGTGACAATAATTGAATCAATAATATAAGAGATATGATGCGCAATTCTCGTAGCAATAATTGAGCATAATTTGAGTGACTTCTCACGTAAGCATCAATAATCAATATCGTGTACTACTTATACAACTCACGGCGTATTACTATACTTTTTACTAGGGTAGTTCAGCGGTTTTAACAGTAACACCTCTGCCAGTTATTTTTATAGAAAGATAATTTTGTCGTTTTCTAACTACGATAATACTTCCGTTGTGGGGTCCACCAATGATTGGTAGTAAATACGAATATTCCACGACAAAAAGAATATTCCCAGACCAAACGAATATTTTATAACAACTTGCTTACTTTTGCAAAATTTATAAATATTACCCACAACTATAACATTTTATCAAATTTATTCCATAATATTCAAAAATAATATTTATAGAAAATTCATCTTTATTTATAAAAGTTGGGGTCTTACACCCTCTTTCCTGGGAACTACCTGGTTGGCATTATTGTGATTCTGTAATATTATTTGTGAATAATTAATTATTGATATATATGATAAGGAAAATATTTATTTTATGTGGATATAAATGGAGAATTTTTTAGAAAAGTGACAATTGTTAAAAAATGATAATTTATCTTTTCTGATAAAATAATTCATTCAAATATATTATTATATTACATTATAAATGTATAATGCGATAATATAATAATATAATAAAGATGATATTTTTACAATGAATGTGTGATATATGAATAAATGAGGAGGAAGAGTATTTTTGTTATAATAAATGCTAAAAATATGTTAAACATGTTGGTGGACCCCATTTTTGACTGAAATTTGATTATAGCGTGCAAAATCGTCCGTATGTGGATTTCGGTCAATTTCTGTTTAGAATTTGGAAAAACTTAAAGCTACAAAGTTATAAAGAATTGAATTTCCTATGAAATAGATATAAGATTCAAATTTTTTTGATAAAAGGGCTATTTATTATGAATTATTGAAGTTTCGGAATAATTGATTTTTGGAGTTTTAAATATTTTTTTAAGAGAAATATTTTTTTCATTTTGGTGGGCCCCACTTTCATGTGGTAAATGCTGAATTCAGATTGTAAGGTGTGCGTAGGAAATTTAAATAAAAATATTATTATTTTATTAAATTTTTTGCTTTGGTGTTCTAAGCATTTTCCTATAAATATGATGCTTAGGTTAGAATTAAAAATTACACCAGAAACTGAAGTTTTCTCTCTCTATATTATCGAACGTATTTTTGTGAGTATTTAGATATCTTGAGTGTTAATATACGGTGCAAGTTTTCTTCAGTATTATATCCGATATTTCAGCCAGAAGTACTATTCTTTTGAGGTAATGGATGTTATTTTTTACGTAAATGATATTATTTCTTTCAATATCATTATACCAAAATATTGGTAAAAATTTTATTATAAAAATTTTACCTTTTCATGTCGAGGTTACTATTCACGTATACGACACTATTCATGTATACGACACTATTCACGAATACGGTACTATTCACGAAGTATAATTTTTCTTATGGAATTTTTGCCTTTTTGTGTCGGGGTTACTATTCACGTATACGACACTATTCACAGAAAAATTAAATTTTCTTTTCTGTGTCCAAGTTGTCTGTTATGGTTCCCATTTTTTATTGTATCCATGTTTCGATCTTCATTCTTGAATTTTACTCCATAATTGATTATTATAGAGTATTTTTGAACTTGGATAAACTAAAGTACGAATCCCTAATCTTTGTCCTTTTATCTCACTGGATTCATTTTCTTTAAAATATTTTCATCATTCTCAGTCTTAAATGGTGATATAACTAAATATCTTTGACCTGTAGTGCAAAGATGAACAATTACATGATGATTATCTTTTGCCCGTGGTGTAAAGATGAACAGCTGTTGAGATGAACATGACCAACTGGGGATACAAATGAATATCTTTGGCACGTAGTGCAAAGATGAATATTTGATTCAAGATGTATATTGATTGATGTCATAGGGATAAAATATCGATGATGGACGATGTCTAGAAAGTTCTGTCGATGAGAGGTTTGGTCACCTAATTGCGCGCCAATAGGGAGAAATCCTTATCGGAAAGCCCCCTATTTCTTGGAAATGATCTGATTGTTAAATATTGTGAGTTATAATATTAATGATGAATAAGTTCGTGTTGATTAAAGATGAAATTAATAGTTTTATTGTGTTGGGATTATTAGTGTTAGTTGAAATCGACATTTATTTCGATAATAATTGATTTTTGGAGGTTATATTGACCAATCGGGTAATTAATCGGATAAATGAGCAATTAATTACTATTAATTCACATGCTTATAACTATTTGTTCACATGTGTCTACTATTGATTCACATGCATATACTATTAGGGGAGGTAGTGCAAGATTGATAATACTTGCATGACTAAATTAAAAATGGAGGTATAGATGAAGGTACTATACTGTAACTATTTTATTCACATGTATAGAACTATTGATTCACATGAATGTGCTATTGATTCACATAATGTACTATTAGGGGAGGTAGTGCAAGTTTGATAATACTTGCAGGACTAAATTAAAAATGAAGGAAAAGATGAAGGTATTATACTGTAATATTTCGAGCTCCAAAATATGCAATTATCGAAACTATATTTTCCTATAAATAGAAGCTCATTTTTCTTTCATTCTCACCAATTCATTAAGACTCACATGAGAAATTATAGATAGTGGTGAAGCTAGGATTAGTTCGCCAGTCGCCACTACCCACTCCGACCACTCACGAAAGGCTTTGATGATTCACGGTTTGGCTTTTGCCTTTTGCGATTTGGCTTTGCCTTTTCTCTCTTTGTTTTGTGGTTGAAGTGCTTAATAGATATTGATGTATGAGATTTAGGGGTGAGGCTTGGCCGCTTGGGTATCTCTAATTAAAAAAAATCTGAGTGGGGTCAAAAATTGGCGGGGGTAAAAAATTGAGTGGGATAAAAAAAAAATTAAGTGATTTTAAAAATTGAGTGGGGTCAATTGACCCCATATTTTTACCATAGCTTCGCCAGTGATTATAGAGAGAGAAGCTATAGAGAGAAAGAAGAAGAGAAGTCTGCTACCTCACTATTCCAGTATCCAGTCTTCTTCTGAGGTAAAGGATATTATTTTTGTTCAGTATTCATAAGGAATAATATTTTCTTCCATACTCTGTAGTATGTGAATAATATTATTTCGTCTCATATTCCTGATTATACCCTCATTCTATTTAAGTATTGCTTCTATACTCCGTGAAATTAATAGAATATCCTTGATATTTGCGCTTCATCCAGTATCTTTTCATAAAAATATTATTACGAGCTTTCTTGATAATTATTGATCTTTTTTCATACAGAAATAATATTCATGAGTTCTTATTTTACAGTTACTATTCACTCAAATATTATTCACTTTCGGGTATTAGGGGCACTTTTCATGTCTGAAGTACTATTCACGAAGATTCTTATTCAACCGTTAATTACTAACTTCTGATAATATTATTCACTCGGGTATTTGGGGCACTTTTGTGAGACCCCAAATTTTATGAATAAAAATTTAAATTTCTCGAAATATTTTTTTGAATATTATGGTGTGGATTTGATATAATGTTATAGTTGTGGGTAATATTTGTAAATTTTGCAAAGTAAGCAAGTGGTTATATAATATTCGATTGGTTGGGGAATATTCGTTTTAATAAGGGAATATTAGTATGGCGACATTAATCATTAGTGGACCCTACAATGAAGTATTGTCGTAGTTAGAAAGCGATAAAATTATCTTTTATAAAATTAACAGCGAAGGTGTTACTGAATTAAAAGCTGTTGAACTACACGGTAGTAAAAAGTCAAGATGTCTGGCGTGGTTGCGTAAGTAGCACTGCAGTATTGATTATTGATGCTTACGTAAGAAATCACTCAGTTATACTCAATTATTGCTACATTAATTGTTGCATCATATCTCTCATATTATTGATTCAATTATTGTCACAGTATCATCTGTATAATATGATATATTATTAAATCAATAATTGAGATGGCAAAGTTATTAAATCAATTGTTGAAAGATACCCGAATTTGGAGGCGTCACATGAACCATCTTATTAATCAAATTAGACACATCAACAATTACTTGTTTTGTTCTTTTTTTAAAATCACGTAAGAAAATTTGGCAGATTATTTGACGCCCGTATTCAAAATTGAACAAAATAACCCAATTAAAAACTTTTAAAAAGTTTAGTAGGCTAAATTTATTTTTTAAAAGTTAAAGGTCATTTTTGCCCGCGAACATCCTAGCAGTTAACCATGCTTTTAATGTACTCTTTGTGAAATACGCCTCAAATTTTTTGGTGAAAAAAATTATATAATAAAATATTTTTATCGGGTTTTTATATATGGGATCTCTTTAATATTGGTTTGCACACTGAAAAATAACCCTCTTTTACTCTCCCACACACATATACAAGTCTAATTGTCCAAAAATTTTAAAATGAATAATTAATAAATATAAAGACATATTAATACATTTTGGATTAATTGGAGTCATCCTAAAGTAAGCAGCCATTATGCTGCTGCAGTGTCAAAATAGTTCACACGTGTCGCACAACTCACAAATGCTGGTAAAACAATGGTCAGAAGTCTTAAAATTAAAAATAAATAAAAGAATTAATCATTTCTTAGTTTTTTATATATATCTCAGTAAGTATTTTACTTAAAAGCCACCTTTAAATTTGCGAGAATTATACTGTCCCTTTAAAATATAAGATTGAGTTTAATTTTTTAAAGTTAATATAGATATATATTCTCTGACTGAAACTTAATGTGTTTTATAAAACTTTTGAATACAATTATAAATACAATAGTTAACAGTACATTTTAAGTATTTGATAACTCTCATAATTGATTTTGTATAAAGTTAAACGAATTTATATTTATAAATATCTTTGTTGATTTTAAAATATAATATTAGTCTTATATTTTAAAACGAAGAAAATAACTGTTACGACCTTATTTTTAAAAATTAATAGAAATATAATATTGACACGTGGCTTGGGGTATGTTTGCTTTTTTGTGCGAAATAAGATATACGTTTATGAATTGACTGTTAGCAAATGACGACCGGCACAATTTAGGTGGTGTTTTATTGCATCTTAATGTGTGTCTTAATAACTCATTTTTTATTGCATCTTAATAGTCTTTATCTTTATATTAAAAGATCTTCTAAATAGTTAAGATACAAATATGAATCTAAACTATTCAAATGATCGCTTAATGTAAAGTTGTGAACTGTTAAGATCTATTAAGAAGTGGACTGTTAAGATACAATTAAATACTCCCTCCATTCTTATATGTAGGTCGTTTTAGACTTTTTTTGTTATTCCTAATTATTTGTCGTTTGCGGTTATCTAGGAGAATTGATCACTATTTTTTTAAAATTTTCTCTTATTACTCCACCTAATTTTTTAATCCATATTTATCATTATTTATATTACTCCTCTACTCTTAATCCTTTCTCTCCTCCCAACAAAACTCTTTCATCTTTTTTTCTTTAAAAATCTGATAATTAAAGTGTTTTAAGGGGAGAGAGAAAGGGAAAGAAAATAAGAGTAAATGAGACTATTGAGTTTTTTTAGGAGTACATTATAGAAAATTGTTAATCTACTATTGAAGAGAAATAGTATGAAATAAGTGAGGTGAATGGTATTATAGACAATTGATAGTATAGTTAATATTTTTCAATCATTTCCTTAATTTTCGCAAGCATATATCTAAAGCGATATATCTTCATCTCCGTTTCCTTAATAAATAGGTCGTTTTAGTGTTGTGTATAAATATTAAGAAATGATTTAGAAACATTAAATATCTTATCGATTATCTATCTTCTTCTCAGATTGAAAAAAGAGAATTGTTATTTATTAAGCAAAAAATAGTGAGAGAACCAAAATTATATTTATTACTTGGGGTAATATTGGAAACTAAGCAATTAATGCTTACTTGAAATTCTCAAATGACTTATATTTAAGAACAAAAACATTTCTTTAAAACGACTTATATTAAGGAATGGAGGGATTATTAAGGAACGGAGGGAGTATCACATAAGTATTTATTTATTATGTGTTTGAATAATTCCAATACGTAATTCCAAATAGATAAAATTCCATTCAAGGATATTATATTGTAATTATATATATCATTAGCTTAATTAATGTAAACTCATTATAATAATCTCACGACTAAAATTAAATTTGCTCTCTGGAGGCTCATCAATGTATTTTATTGGCTCCCAAGTTGGTCAAGAATCGTACATTTTGATTTACAATTTGTTTCGTATGGTTCACCAATTTGGTAGTCCTATGAACTTGAACATTGACAGAATCGAACTAATGATATATATATATATATATATATATATATATAATATTGTATTTCTTTTGTCCAAAGTCTAGATTTGTTCTACATTTCGGAGATAAATGGGCCCAAACATAATTAAGACATTGTGTACTCATGTGAGATAAAATTATATAAAAATATTAAAAATATCAGTGTATATCAGTTTATATCAGTTTTTAAATATTTATATTATATAAATTATGGTATATGATTATATGTCAAATCGACATATAATAATAAGAATATGTATATTCAATGTAATTATTATATTTCTATTGCAAGTAGTGCCTAAAAATATAATTTACCTAAATAAATTCCTTGGAAGGATTGGTGTCAATGTCATGATCCCTGATAAACTGAGTGTTGATCGTCGAAATTAAAGTGGTAGTGACGGCTGATGTGATGAGGGAATGAAATTGATGGGAGTCGTTGGGTATATATATATATATATATATATATATATATATATACATGGGGTTATCCACAAAGAATTGATTGTTGTGGAAGCAATCTTTTTGGCGCATTGAAATTTCGGTTGGAAGCGAAAAAATAAAAAAATAAAATTTCAATAGGCTAAAAAAAGGGTTGCTGTGGATGAAACCCTATATATATATATTTATATATATATATATATATATATATATATATATATATATATAGTCTGGTCAGAATCTTAAATTTCTTTCTTATCTAACATACCTTGTTCACCCCTTTAACGATGGAATGGGACGATGATTTGGTCCGTCGTTATATATTGTCCGTCGCTAAAAGTTAAGGCGACGGTTTATATATAGCGACGATGATAGATAAATCGTCCGATCACATCGTTAAATGGGGGTAAGTAAGGTATGTTAGAATAAATAGTAAAAAAACGGACCATATATATATATATATATATATATATATATATATATATATATATATATATATATATATATATATATATATATATATATGGGAGGATCAGTCATACCCTTATTTTACTCACGTGCTCACCCCCTTTAGCTAGCGGACGGCGACAATTCGATTATATCAGTTGTAAATACATACTTTTAGCGACGCTATATGTTGTCCGTCGCTAAAAAGTATAGACACGGTATTGTATGACCGAAATCGTCACCTAATGTCCCATTAAAAAGGGTAAAAACTATGATGAAATAAGAATAAGGTTATGACTGATGATCTTCTCTCTCTCTCTCTCTCTCTCTATATATATATATATATATATATATATATAAATCTATTGATGGTGCATATCTCTTTATTTTACATACCCCTATTCACTACCTTTAGCGACAGACTGGGCGACGATTTAATCCGTCGCTATAGAACAGATAAACGGTTTATATGTTATAACGACGGTTCGATGCGTTGCTAAAAGCTAAGACGGCGGTTCTCTGATATACGCGACGGACCAAACCATTGCATGATCCGTCGCTGAAAGTGGTGAGCAAGTATGTTAAATAAAAGGTATATATTTAATGGATCCGGTTAGTATGAAGTTTATTTTTTTGGTAAGTTGGTCAATTGGCCAATAAAATTTTAACACACATAGAGTCTCGGCTGCATGTCAGTACTCTATTGGTCAATTGATCAACTTACCCAAAAATAAATTTCATGCTAACCACTTTCAAATTTAATACTCTTCGTGTGTGTGTGTGTGTGTGTGTGTGTGTGTGTATATATATATATATATATATATATATATATATATATCTGCAATATCCATCATGAGGGAATAGAATTTAACCTTATGACTGTGACCCCCCCAAAATAGGTATACATCACCTATTCTGAGTCGCCAAATACATGGTATAGAATACAAATACAATCTTAAATATCAACATGAGTTGTGATTTTTAATACAAATATTGTCTTACAGGCGGTATTCAAACTCAAAATAAGTCCTCGATATATTTATTATCACACTATTTCATAGAATAGTGAGGACTACTAATCTTTATCATCCGAGCGTCACTCTGTTCCCCAGAAGACTAGTCCTCGCTACGTTTTCATTTTACGAAGGGAACAATGAAAGCAAAAGGGTGAGCTCAACTAGCCCGATAAAAATATTATGACTAAGATAATGCGAATAAATTATCATTAGCCTTTACAAAGATGTTAAAGCGATCTGATATAACAAACATCAAGCTTAAGCTGCGGTGGAACAAGCAATCCATTAAAAAGAGTCGAGTAGAGAATAAAATTTACTATCTTCTATGATTTAAAAAGTTTTTCATCACTTTTATCATTGGGACTCGACAATATATAATCCACATCATCCCCCGCACTACTGACCGAGGATATTCATTAGTATCACAACCACAAATTATCCATGCACTACGGGCCGAGGATATTCGTGTATTCATCGATGGTCATGATTATTCCAACAATTTGTCCATCAATGCACTACTGAATTGATGAGGACTTTTACCACATCATTTGTAATATTACGATTAAGTGATTATCTTTGAATAATCCACAGTCATAATCATACCAAGTCCATCTATGCACTACTGAGGGCCACAAATGACTTTCAACATAATATAAACATGAGGATGATGACAATTATATAAGAATTCAATAAAACAAGTTCAAGAATTAATTTATCTAGGAACCAATAACGTCCAAATTGTCAACATGATACTTCTTTGTGGGGATAAAACTCAAGAATGCTCAGAAGAATATTTCCATGAAAAGATACTGGATGAAGCACAAATATCAAAGATATTCCACTAATTTCATGGAGTATAAAAGCCAAAACTTTAACCAACCGAGTATAATAAAGAATGGAATAACAAAAAGAAATTATCGGGCATGCGATGAATCGCCTTGCGAACGAGGTTATTCCAATGGAATAATAAATAACGGAACAAAGTCATTGCATAAACGCAGACGCACGGATATTCCAACGAATAATAAATAAATAAATTAAATTAAAGTGCATAAGCGCTTGCAGACGAGGATGTTCCAAAGAATAATAAAGAATGGAATAATGAAGAATTTCACCATGTATACGATTACTTGCGTAGAAAAGTTATTCCAACAAAAAAGTAAGGAATAAAATAACTGAAGAATTTCACCAAGTATAGGGTAGTCCGCGTATCTGAGGTTATTCAGCAGAATAATAAATAATAGAATAACAGAAGTTCTCTTCATGAATACAAAAGAAATAATACCTCTTACCTTAGAAGAAAATGGATATAGGAGTAGTGAAGTAGCAGAATACTTTTCTTCTTTCTCTCTATAGTTTCTCTCTCTAGAGTTTCAGTGAATTCGTAAGAAATAATGAAGGAATGAGCTTCTATTTGTAGAAGAATGGAAAGGATACTATGCAATAAAATATTCTAATAAAAGCGAAACTTTAAATAATATATATATATATATATATATATATATATATATATATATATAAGTAACCCGTGATTACACTTAGTGAACCATCCTGTTTCATTCACGAGAATCATATAACCTATATATATTATATATATATATATATATATATATATATATATATATATATATATATATATATATATACAACTAGTATCCCCGTGATTCCCTCCCCCTTCCCCCAGACATTCCTACCCAAAACATTATTTAACATATATATATATATATATATATATATATATAACACAAAACTGAGATAACTTCTCCCAACTATTTTGAAAAATGGGTAAGTGGGGGTTCAAATAATAAGCAACATTTACAACAAATACTTCATAAAAATCATCTTAATATTTTTAACAACATTTATCATCATTATTATAATTCACAATATTTAATAACCAGGTCGTTTCCAGAAAAGAGGGGGCTTTCCAATAAGGATTTCTCCATATTGGCGCGCAATTAGGTAACCAAACCTCTCCTTGACAGAACTTCTAGACATTGTCAATATTGTAAATAATAATATTAATAACTTTGTCGTCTCAAATATTGATTTAATAATATATAAAATATTAACAATAATTGAATCAAATAACGTGAGATACTATGCAGCAATTACTGTAGCAATAATTGAACAAAACTGAGTGACTTCTCACGTAAACATCAATAATCAATATCGTGTGCTACTATGCAACCACACGTATTACTGTACTTTTAATATCGGGTGTTTCAACAGTTAATGGTAAAACTTTCGTCGTTATTTTCATAAAAAGATATTTTTGTCGTTTTTTCAATCCAAAAATAATTCCGTTGTGGGGTCCACCAATGATTGTGCCGTCGTATGAATATTCCCTGTTAAAACAAATATTTCCCGACCAATCGAATATTATATAACAACTTGCGTACTTTGCAAAATTGATAAATATTATCCACAACTATAATATTATATCAAATTCACTCCATAATATTCAAAAATAATATTTATAGAAAATTCATCTTTATTCATAAAAGTTGGGGTCTTACAATGACAATCATTTTGATAAGGAAACACTTAGGCAACCCTAGGTCAATTGGTTGCATAAAATGTAAAAATTTGATATTAACTAACTTATGATCTAGGTCAATGTTTAATTAGTCCTTGTTAAAATTAAGGGTGAATGACAAAAATATCTCCTCAAGTTTGGCCGAAAAATAATTTATCTCTTAAAATTTAAAAATCGTCAATCAATATTGTTGGGCCATGATATTTCACATATTGAGCCGAATGGTTTGGGCCGAATTACTTGGTTAATATGCCGGGTCTTTTCAGTTGGGCTTGGCCAGTGAGATGATGTAGCGGTTCTGCAATGCGATCATTTGGGATCACTGCGATGGAGAAGCGTAATACAGCGGCAGTAGGTGGTACGATGGCAAAATTTGGAGAGTATATGATAGCAAGGAAGTCATCCAAGAATAGGTAACTGATATTTTTATCTCTCTCAATACACTAGATATTTTATCCTCCATTGTTAACCTTGTGATCGCCTGTACTGACTCTCACGCCTGAGCTATCTCCCGACGGTCGAAGTCGTCAAGCTTTTGGTGTTGATCATGTTTATTGTGCAGGATCAAAGCGTCTTACGTGATTGGGACGTGGAAGAAGATCTTTGCGTTAACAAATACCTTTAAATATTTTAAAACAATAATTATATTCCCTTTAGGTCAGTCCGCCTCATAATTTAAAAATAGTCCATCAATACCTTTAAGTATAATACTTCAAGTTTGTAGATAATTAGTACATATAACACTAGAATTCATAACGCTACTACTTTCATTAGAGGACATTAGCATATGACATAAAATCAAAATTCACAACGACGTTAATGATTTAAAATTTATTTTATATGTATATATATAGTCCGTTTCTGGTGCAACCTTTTTATTTTACATACCCTGCTCATCACCTTTAACGATGGATCGGGCGACGGTTTGATCCGTCGTTGTAGAATAGATAAACGGTTTATATGTTATGGCGATGGATCGATGCGTCGTTAAAAGCTAAGACGACGGTTCTCTGATATACGCGATGGATCGAACTGTCACTCAGTCCGTCGCTAAAGGTGATGAGCAAGGTATGTTAAATAAAGAAGTATGCACTTTATATATATATATATATATATATATATATATATAGAGAGAGAGAGAGAGAGAGAGAGAGAACAAGGATCAAGAGCATTCTCCTTAAATAGCACTCCTTTATTAAAACTACGTCGTTTTGGAGTCTTTTAAAAGAGAGTGGTCCCACTTGCTTTCTTTTTATTTATAAAAATATCACTCACGGCCCCACTTGTTTTTTAAAAAAGACTTCAAAACGACGTAATTTTAATAATGAGTGTTATTTAAGGAAGAATGTTATTTAAGGAGAATGCTCTTGATCCTTGCTCTCTCTCTATAGAGCAAGGATCAAGAGCATTCTTCTTAAATAGCATTCCTCCTTAAATAGCACTCATTTATTAAAACTACGTCATTTTAGAGTCTTTTAAAAGAGAGTGGTCCCACTTGGGTTAGTTATTTCAGTTCATTATTTTCTTTACTCTTCTGCTTGTTTCGTTAATTCTGTTGGTTCAGATATATTCTATTCAAATCTTTGGGGATTTTATTTTTTCGTCAGAAGTAATATTTTGTCTCTGTTGATTTCATATTTCAGTTGTATATCTTTTGTGTCTTTATATTCGTACAGGACAATTGGCTCATGTTGTGTTTTTCTTCCAGCAGGTTTGCAGGGGTGATTCAGGACTAGTGTGATGAGAGAGTTGTCTTTGACCATCTAGGTTGTTTCGAATTTTAAGTTTTGATTATTTTGACTATATTTGGAGAATTGTATTTAGTACGCTATTAATGGATCACCACTATTAATATTTTGAGGTTATTAGTGCTCTGTTTTCTTATTTTGAGGTTTGTTGTGCTTTGCACGTGACCTCCCTTTCCTATTTGGGAAGGGGGTGATACAAAGATGGTATTAGAGCTTAGGTTCTTTCTTGTATAAAATCTATTTAGGTTTTACCTGTGAGTTGTGGGTATATCACTGGGTAGATGTAGGAGTTTGATTTGATGTTGTTCTCTGTTTGGTGTGTCTTAATTTTAACTAAGTGTCATCCTCTCTTCGAGTTGTAGTTGATTTGAGAAGTTGAGATAATTTGTTAAGATTATTATTGTTATGCATTGGAGCAATAATATTAGTTAAGGATTGTGATTGGATATCATTAAGGAGAATAAATATGTGATTGTGGTTGGATATTTTGTACAGTTAAGAAATGATTATATTATGATGATGTGAGTATTTGTATAAGTGAGTTTTTAAATTTGGAAAATTATTTGTTAGAGTTATTTTTGGTGACAATTTATTATGATCTTAGAATTGAGGATTTGATTTTGATGTTGATTTTGTTTATGTTAAGCTTGTGGATAATTTAAGGTATGTGTATTGATGGGATACTATGATAAAGTGAAAACTATTAAGTATAGAAGATTTCTTGTAATTTGAGTTGTTGATATTCGAGGTAATTAGATTAATCTTTTGGAGTTAATGATCAATTTTGTGGTTATTTTCTAGTAGGATATTGGAGTTATGTCCTATGAAGTTTATTTGTGATAGTATGAGGAGACATTAAAATTTATTGGATTATAATTTGCAATAAGGGATGATTGATTTATTATATGATTAGATAGTAAGCGATGAAATTCAATTAATTTTGAGAGATCTTGAATAGTTATAGTTGTTTATGCAGATCGTAGAATATGTTATTTTGAGTTTGATACGGTGTTGAAGAGATCTTCATATTTTATTATTTGGTGTAATAATATTTGAAAACTAATTTGGATTGAGGTTTGAATATTTTGAAACTCTTTAAGGACTTAGGAGAGTTGGTGATGAAGAGATGTTAGTAGTATATTCTTTGGTGTAATATTATTTGATGAATAGTTCAAATTGAGGATGAGATATTTTGAAGCTCTTGAGGACTTGGGGAGAGTTGGTAATATAGTGTGCATAGTTATTTTGTTTATCTGATGTCTTTAGAGTTTTGTATGAATTTATGTAAAATAAAATAAAAATAATTTGTTAGATCTTTGTCATGTGTGGAATATAAACATTTTACGAATTAAAGATAATTTTAAATATTTTGGTCATTCGAATCGTATTTAGATAAAGAGAAATTTTTGTGCTTTCGAATTATGTTCTGAGAAGTACGTACGTTTGCAAGAATGAAATTTAAAGATATTAGCGACGGCCTGCACCAACAGTGGATCATGTGTTATAACGTGAAGAACTTTACCAAGGCTTGACACGATAGCTGACGAATCTTTTACGAGCACATGAATAATTACGTGGACCGATGACTTATCCGCGTTGATCGTTATAAATGGCGGCGCTACGACGTAACTAAATTATTTTTGTATCTTATTCGAATTCCGAGGACGAAATTATTTTTAAGGGGTGAAAAATGTAATAACCCATTTTTTTAATTAAATATTAATTGATTTTATCTTATACAATTGTGTTTAAATTGGAAAAGGTAAATGATTTTGTTTCCCTCTTTTCTTCCTTGTTTTGTTTGGAAAATTAAATTCTTTTAGTAGATAATTAAATAACTGATTAAATGGAAATTGAGGAAGATAATTCCTTTTGTTAAAGTCTTGTGGTAAAATTATTCGGAGCGGGAAGCTACTTGAGAGATAGAGGAGTCTATTCGAGCGGAGTATACGCATCTTTTGATAATTGGGCACGTTCATTCTTTTGATTCCGGGGATGGAATCCTTTTAAGGGGTAGGTGATGTAATACCACGTTAAAAATAATAATAATAATAATAATAATAAATAAATAAAATAATTAAATAATATTTAAATCTATTTTTTTAATTGGGCTTTTCTTATGTCTGGGTCAATTTGTATTTAATTTGTGTGGACTATTATAAGTAAATGATTACATTAATTTGGGCTTTTAAAATTAATTGGGTTTAAATTATATTTGTGGGTAATAGTAAATCCTTTATAATTATGAATTAATAAAACCTAACCTCTTAGAAAGCATTACATCACACTTTTATTAAAAGAAAATAAAGGGTAGCAGAGAGGTGAAAGAGACTCAATTGTCATAGGAAAAGAAGAGAAATTGACAGATTTGATTATACATGTAAGTCGATCTCTTTTGTTTTGTATTCTTTTAATTCAAAGAATGATAATAACTACATAATCAAGTTAATAAGGAAAAGAAGGTGGTGGTGGAATTTGGATAGCAGCCACTGGTCAAGCATAATCATTGATTGATTATATATATATATATATATATATATATATATATATATAAGGAAAAGCTATTATTATATATATATGAGTTATACATGGCACAGGATAGAATTTGAATGTGAAATAGGCTATTCTGATTTTTTTTTTATGGCTATTATATATATGCATATTAGGTAATAGTTTAGTTAACAGAATTTAATTGAATTAATGCTCTTGTCCAATAAAAAGTGACCTGTGTGATTAATATAAAGATAATAAAAATAATAATAAGGCAGTGTAAGTAACTTATAATTGTATTATTATTACTTTTTATTAGATCGGACAGAGGGAATTTAAAGAGTTATTTTTGGAATATAAATTTTGGAGTATTAATAATTGATAAAAGGCGATGATTCAAGGCATATTAAATAGATTATGAATTATTTTGGAATTACTAGTTTGGATTTTTTTAATTTGAGGAGAATATGTTTAGGTTGTGAATAACATTTCGTATTCGATATCGTTGACAATTGAGGGTAAGATTTTGTGGAGTGTGTTATAAATGGTTTGAAAGTATCAGGTACGGATTCCGTACTCTTTCAGCGACATTCTTGTTAAATTTGATTTGTTTGTTTTGTCCCTTATTTTAAATTTCGTTATTCTTTCACATAATTGTTTCTTGTGAAATTCATATAATAGTTTCATTTTGGAATTGATATATATGACTTGTATTTGTACTCTTTGAATCAAAGTTATAATGTCTAGTATTTATTTTAATAATTGTAGAAGCTAAGTACGTATTCTTTACCTTCTTTTTGAGACCTTGTGACTATAATTTGATTTGGTTCAACATGTACATATAGAACCCTTTTGTTGGTATTATGTCGCATGTGTTGTGACATAGTCTTTTGTTAGAATATCTAGTAGGGTATACATTTTGTAACGTAACTTGTGGGGTACCATGAGGCATGTCGTCTTGCACGAGAGGCATGAGACTTTAAAAGTGGCGGTGTGATTAGTCCATGGCGTCTCCGTTTGGGCTCCGGAGGAAATGGGTCATTTGGTGTTTTGTTGTGGGAAGCGTATAGGTTAACCCTAGTTTTATGTTCTGTGAATTTGTGATGTTGTGCCAAACACACTTATCCGATTTGCATACATTTGGATTCGCGGTCCAATGTGTGATTTGCATGTGTGGCATTTTTTTGATGTGCCTGTGTGGCATTATTTTGGTTGCCTATGTGGCATCATTTGACTTGCCTGTGTGGCAGTATTTTGACTTGCCTGTGTGGCATTGTTTTGACTTGTCTGTGTGGAAAGATATATTTCTGAGCTCAATCGGTATGAAATAACCTCAGCCATTTGTTTCAGCCTATTATTTCATTGTGTTAGTTTTGTTCGTTTCAGTTCGTTTCGTCTCCTTTCAATTAATTGGGTTAGTTATTTCAGTTCATTATTTTCTTTACTCTTCTGTTTGTTTCGTTGATTACATTGGTTGGATATATTCTATTCAAATCTTGGGGATTTTTTTTTTTTCGTCGAGGCAATATTTTGTCTCTGTTGATTTCATATTTCGAGTTGTATATCTTTTGTATCTTTATATCCAGTCTTTGGGCAATTGGCTCATGCTGTGTTTTTCTTCCGGCAGGTTTGCCGGGGTGATTCAGGACTAGTGTGATGAGAGAGTTGTCTTTGACCATCTAGGTTGTTTCGAATTTTAAGTTTTGATTATTTTGACTCTATTTGGAGAATTGTATTTAGTACGCTATTAATGGATCACCGCTATTAATATTTTGAGGTTATTAGTTATCTGTTTTCTTATTTTGAGGTTTGTTGTGTTTTACACGTGACCTCCCTTTTTTTTTTGGGAAGGGGGTGTTACAATTCTCCTTAAATAGCACTTCTCCTTAAATAGCACTTATTTATTAAAACTACGTTATTTTGGAGTCTTTTAAAAGAGAGTAGTCCTATTTGCTCTTTTTTTTTTTGAGTCTTTTAAAAGAGATAAGGTTAATTAATGTGAAATGTACCACGTGAGAATAAAATGTTAGAAGTGTAAAATGGTGGGTGGGGTTTTAAAAATGATGATGACTCGGTTTGTCAAGTTGATAAAAATAGTAGGCGCCCGCGCCTCCTCCTCAATAGCTTATATATATATATATATATATATATATATATATATGACCACGACTATCTTCTGCCTCTTCATTTTTCTGATGGAAATTAATAATTAATTAAATGAGTCGGGCAGCTGCCTCTCTCCTCTTTTATCCACATACCTTATTATATACTTTTTTTAAAAAAAAATTATAAAATTATTATTAATTTTTAAAAATTATTTCAAATATTCTTAAACTCAATTGAGATGAATTTATTTAATTTATATTAATATAATTATAAATATCATAAAAGACTTCAAAAATAATATTCTCTATCCTCCGTCTCATAATAAACATCTTAGTTTAATTTTCATGATCAAATTAACTATTTTTAAAATTAATATATCTTTACAAAATTTGAAGATATATGCCTAGAGATTATGATCATAATAAACTACGAATAATGTACTACTAATTTGATATATTAAAAATTCTATATAGATATTTTAATTATTTATTTTAAAATGATTAATTTGATCACTAAAATTAAACTAAAAGCGTTTATTATGGGATAAAGAGAGTTTTAGTTATAAAATTTATTGTTGTTAGAATTTAAAAGAATCATGTCAACTTTAATTTTAAAAATATATCAAAATAATTTAAAAAAAAATAATAACTTATAATTCAGAAAGAATAGAATATATATATATATATATATATATATATATATATATATACGGTCCGGATCTTAAGCTCACCCCTTTATCTAACATACCTTGCTCACTACCCTTGAGCGATGGATTGGGTGACGATTAGATTCAGATTCTTTATATATCTTGATCGTCACTATATGTTTTACGTCGCTAAAAGCTAAGGCAGCGGTTTATATATAGTAATGAAATAGAATCGTAGATCAAATTCGCTTAAGGGGGGTGAGCAAGGTATGTTAGATAAGGGGTGAACTTGAAATCCGGACTATATATATACGGTCAGAGATCAGTCATACTTTATCTTCTTCACGTCTTTCACCCCCTTTTAATGATGGACCAGCAATGATTCGGTCATCTACAACCGTCGTCTATAATTTTAGCGACGCTTATATGTTATCCGTCATTTGAAAGTATAGACGACGGTTGTATGATCAAACCGTCATGAGGTCCGTCGTTAAAAGAGTGGACGGGTGAGTAAGATAAGGGTATCATGACTTGATCGTCGCTTCTATATATATGTGTGTTTGTGTGTGTGTGTGTGTTGCTTTTGTCACATTTTTGTGATGTCATTTCATCCAAAGTGATTTAAGTAGTTGGTGCATAACCATACATATTGTATATAATTAAAGCTTAATGTTACCAATCATTACTTTAATGCTTTCCTTTTGAGGGTGACAGTTTCTGCTTAATATTGGTACCACAATGCTTGATTATATTTTTAGAAGTCATACGCCTTATTATTTTTATTAAAAATTTCAAATACCTTCTGATTACTCTTAGACTTAGTTATATGAATTTATATATAAATAATTAAATATATTAATTATTATTATATATTATATATAATATTTAGTAAATATGTAAAGTTAATTAATTTATCTACAAAAAAAACTAAACCTATTTGTACAATGTTTTCTTTCTAAAATTCAAATAAATACTAAATTTATATGAAAAGAAAAATCTTAAATCAAGATCAAAGCTTAAGACTCAAGAGTGATAAAATCAAATACAAATGAACATAAATATTTCTACGATACATTAAATAAAATTCAAAGGTTTAAACTAAACTAAAATACAAAAATTGTCGGGAATCGATAAAACTGATGACCAAGTTACTAGTTTACTGGGTCAACTAGTTCAACCACTGGGTCTGACTAAGTTTTGGTCTAAAATGATTAATTGATCTAAATCGGATCGGAGTATGGATCGGTTTCGATTTTTATAGATTCGACCAAAGATCCGATCTGATTCTAATAACCTTGTTGTTAACTGTCGAATTAAAATCTTATAAATGCATAAACATTGTTAACTGGGGAATCTTGAAATAAAAGAGTACTTTTAACAAAATATGAAGAATTAACATTTCAATAGGGTTATACAGTAGAACCATGTTAAAAGTTTTTTTGTAGGATTGTTTAAAAAAAATTATTTTATGGGATTTGTATCTCTCTCAATCTCTCTCATTTGATAGTTTGTGTGACGCCCCCAAAATAGAGATAAGTGAGAGTTGGATGATACATCTTGGGCTTCTTTCATTTGATAGTTTGTGTGACGCCCCCAAAATAGGTATACATCACCCATCTTGGGTCGTCAGATACATGGTACAAAATTCAAATACAATCTTAATTATACAACAGTCGTGCATAATACGATGACATATATACTGTGAGTTTTAATACAAATATTGTAACGTATATAATACGACAATATTCATACTCAAATTAATACATGCCATATAAAGTACAGCAGAAAATATTTCAAGTCTCCAAAGGGACACGAGAAGATTTTTGTTCTCTTCATTTTACTGTGGTGCACTTTTGACGCTTTCAGGGTCGGGTTCTCATCACCCTATTGTTGTTCACCAAAATCAATTATTAAGTGACGAATAAAATACGACACACACATCTTAGGTCCTAAATACAATTATATATTGCATGTCATGCCATAGTAAGGACAACTAATGCTATTATCTGGACCGTCACTACGTTCCCCGACTAGTCCCGGCTACGTTCTCATTTCCTGAAGAAAACAGTGAAAGAAAGGGTGAACTCAACTAGCCTAGTAAGAAATATTATGACTAAGATAATGCAGAATAAATTATCATTAGTCTTCAACAATGTTAAATTGATAAAATACAATTGACATCAAGTTTAACTGCAGTGGAACAAGCAATCCATTAGAAGAGTCAAGTAGAGCATAAAATCTACTATCTTCTATAATTTTAAAAAAAAATTATAAACTTTATCGCTGAGACTCAGCTTAATAAATAAACTACATCATCCATGCACCACGGCCAATGATATTCATGTAATCATCAATGATCATGATTATACCGAATAATCTCTGGTCATAATTATACCAACAACTGTCCACAAATGAACTACAGGCCAATGAGAACTTTTACCACATTATTCGTTACATTACGGTCATAATTATACCGAATAATTCCTGTTCATAATCATACCAAGTCCATCTCTGCACGTAAGGCAAAGATGACTTTCATCACAATATAAGCATGATGATGATGACAATAATATAAGTATTAATCAAACAAAAACAAGGATAAATATTAAAGATTTTAAATTTATCCATCACTTAAATAACTCATAATCTAATATTGTTAATATTATAATAATATTTTAATCACTTCTTAAACTTATAAACAATTTAATTTATTTGTTTACACTTTACCAAATAATGCATTTAATCATTCAAAAATGTCATACTCATAAGATTTCATCACCAATGATCAAATCACTCATCAAAAATCTGCATACACCTTATATAGGATTTTCAAGCCCTAAAATTCTATTTACCAATTCTTTAACTTCACATAACATATTTAACTCATATGTTTGAAACTAAACCATTTTCATGAAAAAAATATCAAATACACTTATTATTTTTCTATCCTTTGTCCAAACATATATACATATATTTCATACACAACAAGTATTTTTTATAATTTTTCAACTCTCTTAAGTATTTTTCAAAAATCAATATCTAATTAATTCCTTAAGAAATTAGCTACCTCAAGTTTAACTCCAGAAATTCCCAAATCTTGGCAGGATCTTACACATGTTAACGTAAGCTTCCAGTTTAAATTTCATGGTAATCGGAGTTATAGAACTCCGGTTATAGCGTTTTTCGTCTGAAAAACCTAAATATTGAAATGGTCATAACTTGCTCATTTTAAGTCGGAATGAGCTCATTTTTGGACAGGAGGTACTTTATACCATATATTTCCATGTCCCAAAAGGCCGGAATTTTTCTCACAAATTAAGTAGCCAAAAATGCCCTTTTAAATTTATGGGCAGTAGCTTTTTGGTACTTTACAGTTTTTGACTCCTTTGCTAAAATCAATCCACACAAAAATTTATAACACCTTTTCCAGTGATTCCACTTAGATAAGTTAGAAAACTCATAGATCTAACTCTAAAACTTGACCACACTTAAAAATTCGAAATATAATAAGAGATATGGTCAATTGAATTTCATGTTTTATTTTTACCAAAAATCTGATTTTCAACTCTTTGTGATTTCTAAGAAACCTTCATGTTTTCACATAATAACCAATATAACTCATCATAACACTTACTAATACTACATATACCCATGATTTTCATCAGTCCAATGCTTATATTATGACTTCCCAGAATTTTTGAGGGTCAGAAAAATTACGAAACTGCAAATGGATTTTCACTCGCCATGCGGTAATCCACGTATACAGATCATTTCCATAATTTAATAAGGAATGAAATACAAAGGATTATTCACCATGCATGTAGTAATCCACATATACAGGTTATTCTAACAGAATAATAAAGAATGGAATAACAGAAGAATTCACCGTACACGCGATAATCATGCAGACAAGTTATTCTCAGCGAATAATAAAGAATGGAACCCGGTCATGCGTAAATGCACAGACGAGGATATTAACGCGAATAATAAATAATGGAACGGTCGAAATGCATGCATACAGGACATGATATTCCAAATGAATAATAAAGAATGGAATAATAGAATAATTTCACCATGTATGCGGTGACTTAGCACATGTAGCAGAGTTATTCCAACATAATAATAAAAAATAGAATAATGAAGAATTTTACCATGTATGCGGTACTGTGATATCTGAGTTATTCAACAGAATAATAAGGAATGGAATAATGAAGTTCTCTTCATGAATCTGAAAGAAATAATATCCATTACAAACAAAAAATAATATCCCTTACCTTATAAAGAAGAGTACTTTTCAAGCGGGTAGAGGCGAGGATATACTTGAAGAAAACTTCAGACTACACGCTCAAAGCTTCTTAAAACTCTAAAGAAATACGCTCAAGATTATAGAAGAGAATTCTCTGAATTTACGGTGTGATTTCAATTCTAACTAAGCATCCTATTTATAGCAAAATAGAAAGGATACTATGCGATAAAATATAATATATATATATATATATTATATAAAATCTAATAAAACAAATAACTTTATAAAAGTATTACATTTTTATATAAAAATTTTTTACTATGCAAACACTATCGCAGTACTTATGCAAACACTATGCATAATATATTATAATATATTCTAATTATTATCTAATAAAACAAATAACTTTATAAAAGTATTACATTTTACATAAAAAGATTTTATTATGGAAAATACTATGTAGCACTATGCAAAAACTATGCATAATAAAATATAATATATTCTAATTATTGTCTAATAAAATAAATAACTTTATAAAAGTATTATATTTTATATAAAAAGATTTTTACTATGCAAAATACTATGCATAATAAAATATATTATATTCTAATTATTGTCTAATAAAATAAATAATTTTATAAAAGTATTCTGTTTTATATAAAAAGTTTTATGTTTTTATTACATTAATAATACTAATAAAACAAAATTTATATATTTATATATATATATATATATAAACTTCTGTGACTTCATAAAAAGACACCTCAATATATTTAACAACATTTATCATCATTATTATAATTCACAATATTAATCGTCCAGGTCGTTCCCAGGAAAGAGGGGGCTTTCCAATAAAGATTTCTCTTTATTGGCGCGCAATTAGGTGACCAAACCTCTCTTTGACAGAACTTCTATTCATCTTTAATATTGCAAATAATAATATTAATAACTTTGTTATCTCAATTATTGATTTAATAATATGTAAAATATCGACAATAATTGAATCAAATAATGTGAGATACTATGCAACAATTACTGTAGTAATAATTGAACAAAACTAAGTGACTTCTCATGTAAGCATCAATAATCAATACTGTGTGCTACTATGCAACCACGCATATTATTGTACTTTTAACACCGGGTGTTTCAACAGTTAACGGTAAAACTGCTGCCGTTATTTTTATAAAAATATTTTTGTCGTTTTCTCGATCCAAACAATAATTTAGATTTATGGAGTCCACTGATGATTGTCTTTGTCGTATGAATATTCCCCGCTAAAACGAATATTCCCCGACCAATCGAATATTATATAACAACTTGTGTACTTTGCAAAATTTATAAATATTACCCACAATTATTACATTATATCAAATCCACACCATAATATTAAAAAAAATCAAGAAATTTTAATCTTTATTCATAAAATTTGGGGTCTCACAATCTCCCCTCCTTATGGAATTTCACCCTCGAAATTTACGTACGTACCTGGTATGCCGAAAAGATGAGGATACCTTGACTTCATTTCAGATTCTAACTTTGGAGTTATAACCTTTGAGTGTTGAATACGATCCCTCTTATCCAAGATTTTAACACGTATCTCCTCATACGTTAAATCTTCTGCTATCTCGTCTAGTTTTAATTTAATAATCTGGTTCGGGTCGTCCACATATTTACGTAACATTGATACGTGAAAAAATTTATGAACACGCAACATACTTGGCGGTAAAACGAGTCTATAGGCCACAGTTCCTACTCGATTGTGGATTTCAAATAGGCCAATAAAATTAAGGGTTGAGATTTCCTCTATTCATCGACTCTTGCTTCTAGAATAACGCCCTCTTGAACCTTCTTCTTCACATTCATCAGCTCCGAGTATGTAGCTTGCACGGCTTTAACTTTATCGATTAAAGTCGATTCTACTCGTATATTCATTATCTTCACGTGGGTCTCTAGAGTCTTTAACTCTATCTTCATTATTTGTAAGTTATACGAAATGAGTTTTTGTGTTAACAACATCGCACTCGTAAACGCATACGATCTTCTACTCAATGCGTCAGCTACCACGTTCCCTCTTCCATAATGATATTGAATGGTATAGTCGTAATCTTCAACAGCTCGAGCCAATATCTCTGGCGCATTATACGTTCGTTTTGGTTGAAGAAATATTTAAGGGTTTTAGAAATGGGTTTTGTACTGGGGTCAATACAAAATTCGATTTCACGTTCTAGGGGTAGGCTAAGAAGTCTTCAGAGAATACGTCAGGAAATTTATTATCAATAAAAATGTCATTCAAAACTGTGACTGTCATCCAAGACTTGGATAGCACGTCACATTGATACCTATTAACTTGACATCGTTATTCACGACGTCCTCTACAGATATCCTGGCTTCGGTGCATTCCACACAAGGAAGTCAATAACGAAAGGATCAGGGCTCTTTACTTATGGCTTGATATAACAGTGATTAACTTTAGTGGTTTGGTTGCTTAAATTCGTATAACAGGTTGGTTAGGAATATGAAAGCTAACAACCTTACGAAAAGCATGATGAGTAGTTAACCAATCAATTCCTAAAATCACATCAAAGGCAAGTATTTTCAAAGAGATAAGATCGACAGGTAACGTGAAAATGTCGATTTGAATCAAATAAGATTTATAAACAGTGGAGGTAACGAAGGTTTCTCTTAACGGAGTTTTAACCGATAAGTCAAAGTATAATTTCTCCAGAGTCAAATTTAAACGTTGAGCGCAAGCAAAAGAGATAAAAGAATGGGTAGAATTGGTATCTAATAAGGTATAGACTTCGCAAAAAATTATAATTAACTAACCCATGCTAACTTTGTTCGGGTTACTCGCTTTTTGAGAAGTCACGAAAAACGTTATTCTTGAAACCACCGACTTTTTTTTGTCCGTATCCACCTTTGGTGCCACCGTCCCAGCTGGACTTGACTTCACTATACGACAAAATCGAGCAAAATGACCTTCTCTTCTTGAAATTTCCACTTCTATTATCTTGGCCATGATTACCACCGAAGTGGTTACCATTCTTGGCATGATATTTCCCCCACGATGGTCATCATCATTGTTAGATGGCCGTCATCCCACCGACGATTATTATCGTCTTGTTGGTCGTTACCTTTTGGTTGTGCTAACTTATTATCGCGCTCCAATAACTTATCCCTATTCACAACATCTGAATATAAACAAAGTTTATGAGAAATAAGGTATTGACGTATATCGGATTTCAAACCTCTTTGAAACATTTGCGTCATTCGCTCCTCATTATCGACCAAATGGGATGCAAACCGGGATAACTCCGCAATCTTAGCCTCGTACTGCGATACGGTCATATTATTTTGCTCCATTGCTTATCTCAACATTTTCAGATGCCATTTTCAAACACTGTCACAAAACAAGGGTTAATTGACATATCACATATTATCCCTATACTTTGACTGACCAATTAAATACCAAATAAACTTAGGTAGGTCATACTAGCGAAGGAATTCCTCGTCTCTCCCCTCCTAGTTCTTGTCTCACATCTCAGCCAGGGATCATATCCCTAAGCTTTGATATCAACTGTGACGCCCCCAAAATAGGTATACATCACCCATCTTGGGTCGCTAGATACATGGTACAAAATTCAAATACAATCTTAATTATACAACAGTCGTGCAAAATACGACGACATATATATTGTGAGTTTTAATACAAATATTGTAACGTATATAATACGACAATATTCATACTCAAATTAATGCATGCCATATAAAGTACAGCAGTAAATATTTCAAGTCTCTAAAGGGACACGAGAAGATTTTTGTTTTCTTCATTTTACAATGGTGCACTTTTGACGCTTTCAGGGTCGGGTTCTCATCACCCTATTGTTGTTCACCAAAATCAATTATTAAGTGACGTATATAATACGACACACACATCTTAGGTCCTCAATATAATTATATATTGCATGTCATGTGACGCCCCCAAAATAGGTATACATCACCTATTCTGAGTTGTCAATACATGGTACAGAAATAACTACAACTTTATTATTACAATCAGAAAGCGTGAGTTTGAATACAAATATTATCTTCAGACAATATCTATACTCAAATAAATCCTCATCACATTTATTGATACATTATTTTACAAAAATGGTGAGGACTACTAAACAATTCTTTCTAAAACCTTCATTCCATACCCAGGCTTCGTCTTTATATCCTCGCCTCCCGAGAAGAAAAATGGAACAAAAAGGAAAAGGGTGAGCTCAACTAGCCGGTAAAGAATATTATGACTAAGATAATATACAACAAATTACCGTTAGTCTTCAACAGGGAAAAATCTAATAGAATACAATAGACAACAAATTTTAAATCAATATTCGCAGTGAAATAATAATTCATTAGAAGAGTTAAGTAGAGAATGCAAACAACTATCTTCTATGTATGAATTTAAAAGTTCATCGTCTATCTTTTATCCTGTAACATCAATCAATATACATACGGAATCAAATATTCATCTTTTACTCTACAGCCAAAGATATTCATCGATTGGTCATGTTCATCTAAACACTGTTCATCTTTGCACTACTACCAAAGATATTCTTGAAATCATTCATCTTTACACTAGCCAAAGATATTCAATAATATCATCATTTAAGATCGAGGATGATGAAAAATATTTTAAAGAAAGCGAATCTAGTGAAACAAAATGACAAGGATTAAGGATTAAGGATTAAGTACTTTATTTTATCCATGTGTTCAAAAATACCTCAAAAATAATCATAGTGGTGTAAAATTCAAGAATGATCAAAACATGGATACAATCAAAGATAGT
Organism: Panax quinquefolius; assembly: GCA_020205615.1. NCBI lineage: Eukaryota > Viridiplantae > Streptophyta > Magnoliopsida > Apiales > Araliaceae > Panax > Panax quinquefolius. The sequence goes on along the minus strand of CM035158.1, from coordinate 107,843,858 downwards.
ATCCGAATAGATATTACAGACGAAAAGAAAATTTTTTATTTTTCGATTGAATAGTGCCGTATTCGTGAATAGTGTCGTATCGTGAATAGTGTCGTATACGTGAATAGTAACTCTGACACCAAAAGATAGAAATTCCACAAAAAATATCTTCACGCTTCATGAATAGTACTCGTGAATAGTAACTCGTGAATAGTAACTCATGAATAAGTAACCCAGAGCATGAAAAAGTTCCAAATTTGATAAAAGTTCCAACTAATATTTCAAAGATAATGATATTGAAGAAATAATATCATTTGAGAAGAAAATAACATCCTTACCTCGAAAGATCAAGTCTTCTAAATTTGAAACAGGATATAGGCTATGACTTGGACTTGCATAGTATAGCAATACTCAAAGTATACTCAAAATACTCACAAGAATACGCTCGATAATATAGAGAGAAAACTTGATTTTGGTGTGTTTTCAATTCTAACCCTAAGCACCTTATTTATAGAAATTGCTTAGAACACCAAAGCAGAAATTTAATAAATTAATAATATAATTATATAAATTTCCTCGCATGCCTAGAATCTGATTTCACCATCAAACACATGCCACATTCTAGAAAAAGTAAGAAAAAACGTTTTCTAATTTTAAATATTTTAAACTTCCAAAAATCAATTATTTTTGAGCTTGAACTTCAATAATTCATAATAAATAGCCTTTTCATCGGAAAATTTGAATCTCGCAAGTTTTTATAGGAAATTCAATTCTCTACAACTTTGAGAAGAAAGTTTTTCTAAATTCCAAATAGAAATTGGACAGAGAAATCCACAAAGCAGGCGATTTTACTGAGTTATAATCAAATTTCGATCAATAAATGGGGTCCACCAAGCATGTTTAACATGTTTTAAACATTTATTGCAACAAAAATACTCTTCCTCCTCGTATACTCATATATCCCACATTCGTTGTAAAAATATCACCATTATTATATTATTAAAATATAATAATATATTTAAATGAATTATTTTATCGGAAAAGATAAAATTTCAATTTTCAACAATTGTCACATTAAAATTTTTCTCCATCTATATCCACAAAAATCAATATTTTCCTCATCATATGAATCAATAATTAATTATTCACAAATAATATTCTGAGAATCACAATATTAATGACAGCACGGTTCAGGGAAGAAGGGGCTTTCAATAAGAATTTCTTCTTCTTGGCAGCAATGATTAGGTGACCAAACCTCTCCTTAGGCGAACTTTCTAGACATTGCCAATAATGTTATCTAATAGTATTATTCGGATAATATGAATTATTAGCCGATAATGAAAAAAAATTGTGTAATGACAATTATTGAAACAACAAAGAATATAAAATATCAACGCTTGACAATTATTAACTCGATAAAATATTTGAGCGATAATTCTGTAACCATTATTGAGTAGTGCCTTCTTACTTAAGAATCAATAATTGGTGTAATACCTGGTAATCTTCTTGTGTTTTAACCACGGGTATTTTAACAAATATTAACTTCAGTAACAACTACTGTGAATTATTTTTAAACCACTTATATTTGTCGTTTTCTTCATCCAATCGCTTTCAGTTATGGGGCCCACACATGGTTTGTCTGTCATCGCATACGAATATTCCCGAAAGCGAAGTCGAATATTCCACGACCAAACGAATATTCCCGACAACAATGAATATTTTATAACCACTTACTTATTTTGAAGTATTTGCGTATTTTACCCCTAACTATCAACATTAATCAAATCAACCCTTAAAATAATAAATAGAGAAAATTAAATTTCATTAATAATAAGTTAGGGTCTTACAACCTCCCTCCTTATGAAATTTTCGTCCTCGAAATTGGCGTCACGATACTGGTGTTTGAAAAGGTGAGGATACCTCGCTTTCATTTCCGTTTCCAATTCCCGGTCATTTCCTCTATAAAGCATGATTCCTCCACAAAACTTTAACTTGTGGTATGACTTTTGCGTGTAGGACATGCTCCTTCCTATCCAAAATCTTGGACGGGTACCTCCTCATACGTTAAGTCTTCTACTATCTCGTCCGGTTCTAACTCTATAACGTGGTTGGTCTTTCACATATTTCTGAAGTAGATATGTGAAACATATTATGAACACGAGACATACTCGGAGGTAACGCGAGTCTATAGGCTACATTTCCTACTTGGTCAAGAATTTGAAATGGACCGATAAATCGTGGATTGAGCTTTCCTCTCTTCCCAAATCTTGTAACTCCCTTCCATGGAGCAACTCATGATAATCATGATCCCCCTACACTAAATTCCACGTCCTTTCGATGAAGATCCGCATAACTCTTTTGTCGATCTTGTGCTTGGTTTGTATCGTTGTCGAATCATTTGGATCTTTTCCGTAGTCATACGTACCAACTCGGGTCCCAACGGTGTTGCTTCACCCACCTCGTCCCAACATACTTTGGAGAAGCGACACTTTCGTCCATATAATGTTTCAAATGGAGCTAACTATACTTGCACGATAAGCTGTTGTTGTAGGAGAATTCCACTAATGGTAAATACTTATCCCAAGCGCCCTTGAAGTCTAGGACACAGAGTCTTAATAAATCTTCAAGAGTTTGAATAGTCTCTCTCGATTGTCCAAATGGTTTGGGGATGGTATGTCGAACTAAATCGCAAATCCGTGCCCATAGCTTTTTTTGCAAGCTAACCCAAAATCTTGAAGTGAATCTTGGGTCACGATCCGAAACTATGGATACTGACCATGCCATGCAACCTCACAATCTCATTCACGCATATACTAGCAAGGCGTTCAAGTGAATAAGTCTCCGTGTCGGCAAGAAATGAGCGGACTTGGTTAATCTATCAACAATAACCCAAATATCATTGATGCCACGAGAAACCGTAGGAAGACGTAACTTGAAATCCATGGTAATGTGTTCCCACTTCCATTTCGGAATCTCAAGTGGTTGCAGCAGACCCTTAGGTACTAGATGCTCGCCTTTACACGTTGACAAGTTAAACACATTGAGATAAACTTTGCAATCTCTCTCTTCATATTGTTCCACCAAAATGTATGTCGAAGATCACGATACATTTTAGTACTTCCAGGATGGATTGCAAATGGTGTATTGTGTGCCTCCATCATAATCTTGTACTTCAAATCAGAGTCGTTAGGAACACAAAGTCTAGAGTGGACTCGAAGTATTCCTTCTTCATCAATTCTCGCTTCCGGAATAGCTCCTTCTTGTACTTTCTTCTTCATACGCATCAGCTCTAGGTCGGTGGCTTGAGCAACCTTAACTTTTTCTATTAAAGTTGGCTCTATGCGTATACTTGACATCATCGCACTCGTTCCTACATATGATCTTCTACTCAACGCGTCAGCTACCACGTTCGCTTTTCCAGGATGGTATTGAATAGTGTTGTCGTAGTCTTTCAATAGCTCGAGCCAACGTCGCTGCCGCATGTTGAGTTCTTTTTGAGTGAAGAAATATTTAAGGCTTTTATGGTCTGAATATATCTCCACTTTCTCCCCATATAGATAGTGCCTCCATATCTTTATGCGAAAGCGATTGCGCTGACTCTACATCATGAGTAGGATAATTCCTCTCATACTCTTTAAGTTGTCGCGAGGCATAGGCTATGACTTTCCCCGCGTTGCATGAGAACACATCCTAACCCTTTTTGCACGAAGCATCGTTTGTAGATAACAAATCCATCCGAACCGGATGGTATTGTTAGAACAGTCTTAGAAATAAGTCTCCTCTTAAGCTCTTGGAAACTTTTCTCGCATTCTTCGCTCCAAGCGAATTTTGTATCCTTCCGAGTTAGTTGAGTTAATGGAGTAGCGATTCGAGAAAACCCTTCCACGAATCTCCGATAATAACCCGGCTAAGCCCAAAAGCTACGTGCTTGATCCATTGACTTGGTTGCTCCCAACTTTGTATTGCTTCAATCTTGGCCGGATCAGCAGATACTCCATGTTTCGACACCACGTGCCCAAGGAATGCTACTTCCTCAAGCCGAACTCGCATTTCTTCAATTTGGCATATAGTTTGTTTTCACGAAGCCTTTGGAGTACAAACTTCAAATGGTGCTCATGATCTTCACGACTTTTGGAATATATAAGGATGTCATCAATAAATACAACAACGAATCGATCCAAATATTCCTTGAATACTCGGTTCATCATATCCATGAAAGCCCGCGAGGAGCATTAGTTAGTCCGAAAGACATGACTAAGAATTCATAATGCCTATACCGAGAGTTACGAAGGCGGTCTTTGGAATATCCTCGATTCTAATCTTGGTGATGATATCCGAGCGAAGATCGATTTTTGAAAGAAATGCCTTACTTGGTGGTCAAACAAGTCATCAATACGAGTGTAGAGGATACCTATTCTTGATGGTGACATGGTTCAATTCCGATAGTCAATACAAAGTCGCATACTCCGTCTTTCTTCTTTACAAATAAAGCAGAGCACCCCAAGGAGATGTACTAGGGGCGAATGAAACCAGATGTCCAACAATTCACCGTAGTTGGACCTTTAACTCTGAAGTTCAATAGGAGCCATTCGATATGGGGTTTTAGAAATGGGCTTTGTACGAGTTCAAGATCAATAAAGAATTCAACTTCACGTTACGGGGTGTAGGCAGGAAGTTCTTGAAATCGTCGGGAAAGTCAATAACAACGGGGAATATTATTCAAATTTGACGTGTCTTTATTCAAATCCATAACATGGGCTAAGAAATCTTGACATCCGTTTTTCAATAAGCGAATAGCTTTATGATTAGATATAGCGGTGATTGATTTTAATGGTTTAGTTGCTTGAATTGCATAAACGGGTTGGTTAGGAATATGAAAACTAACAACCTTACGAAAATAATCAATTTTGGCATGATGAGTAGTTAACCAATCAATCCCTAAAATCACATTAAAAGCAAGTATCTTTAAAGAGATAAGGTCAACGAGTAAGGTAATGGTGCCAACTTGAATCAATCAAGATTTATAAGCAAAGTGGATGTGATGAAAGTTTCTCTAACGGAGTTTCCATGATATAGGTCAAAGTCTAATTTCTCCGAGTCAAGTTTAAGCGTTGAGCACATGCGGGATAAATAAATGAATGGGTAGCACCCGGTATCAAGTAAGGTATAAACTTGAAGAATTTATAAATAGCTTACCGTGATCACCTCGTTTGGGTTCCTCGCATTATGACCGATCACAACAAACGCTTCTTCCGGAATCGTTGACTTTGACTTTTTCAGGGGACGATCTTTTGAGTCACCGTCCCCCATTGAACTAGGTTTCGCTACTTATCTGATCTCGAGCGATATGTCCTTCCTTTCCACAATTATAGCATACCTTGAGCTGTTGTGGGCGGTTTGGGTGATATGTCCCTCTTTTCCGCATTTATAACATATAATGGGTGGTCGTTCTCCTCCCTTAGAACCGGTTATTTACGCCTTTATGTCGTCTTCATATGGTCGTTGTTAAATCTCCTCTTTTAAAATCTCCTCTGACTCGCTTCTTACATTTTTATGGCCATGATTACCACCAGTGGTTACCATTTTTGTCCATCTGTTTCTTTCTCCATTTGGTTATCATTATTACATTGCTGATCGCTATCTGCAGTACGATCCTCGATTGTGGTCCCTCAGTTGAGTAGTACTCGTTATCTCGCTCTAATAATTGAGCCACATTTACAACATCTCGAATAGAGAAAGTTTATGAGAAATGAGATCTTGGCGTATGCCGGGTTTCAAACCTCTAAGAAACATCCGCGTCATCGTTCCTCATTCTCCACCAAATGAGGTGCAAACACTGGATAACTCTGCAAACTTTGCCTCGCATCTTGAGACACCGTCATGTTGTTTTGCTCTAATCGATGAACTCCACTTCCTTCATATGACGAACACTTTCGGGAAAGTATTTGTCATTAAATAGTTCAAACGTTTTCCAAGACATCTTTGAGTGCGGTTGGATGGAGTGCGCTTGAGACTCCCACCCGGTGAGTCCGCCTCGCCACGGAACATAAAGGTGGCGAATGGAACCTTCTGTTCTCCGTGCATCCCAAGACATCGAATATCTTGGTAATTTGTTTGACCCGTGTTTCCATTATGATCGGATCGGCTTTCCCTTAAATTCGGTGGTCCCAACTCTTGAAGCTGCTTGGTACGTGACAACCCGTGAATTGCTATCATTTCCTTACGTATTTTGAACACGAGTCTCCTCGTGCGATTTTGCATGAGCGCAAAAAGCTTCTAAACATCCCTCGTTCATCATCTCGCTTTCGGTGGTGTTGTTCACGGGAGGAACATTGCCGACTGTTACACGTTCTCCTCATTGGTGAGTACAGGCGTCTCCACGGTCTCATTTCCATTGTTAATATTCTCGGTCGACATTCTCAAATCTTGTCATAAAACAAGGGTTAATTAAGAAATCAATATATCACATAATATCCTTATATCTTGACCAACTAAAAAAATAAGCTTAGGTAGGACACACTAGCGAAGGATTTACTCGTCTCTCCCTCTAGTTCTATTTCCGATCTCATGGAGATCATATCCTAAGCTCGATACCTAATTGTGGCGCCCCCAAAATAGGTATACATCACCTATTACGAGTTGTCAATCGTAGTATGCGAAAACAACTACAACTTTATTATTACAACCAAGTGAAAGCTGTGAGTTTGAATACAAATATTATCTTCAGACAATATCTATACTCAAATAAATCCTCATCACATTTATTGATACATTATTTTACAAAAATGGTGAGGACTACTAAACAATTCTTTCTAAAACCTTCATTCCATACCCAGGCTCGTACTGCTATTTATATTCTCGCCTCACGAGAAGAAAAATGGAACAAAAAGGAAAAGGGTGAGCTCAACTAGCTCAAGTAAAGAATATTATGACTAAGATAATATACAACAAATTATCGTTAGTCTTCAACAGGGAAAAATCTAATAGAATACAATAGACAACAAATTTTAAATCAATATTCGCAATGAAATAATAATTCATTAGAAGAGTTAAGTAGAGAATGCAAACTACTATCTTCTATGTATGAATTTAAAAGTTCATCGTCTATCTTTTATCCTGTAACATCAATCAATATATATACGGAATCAAATATTCATCTTTTGCACTCTGTGCGAAAGATATTCATCGATTGGTCATGTTCATCTAAACACATTCATCTTTGACTACTGACCAAAGATATTCTTCAGAAATCATTCATCTTTGCACTACGGACCAAAGATATTCAATAATATCATCATTTAAGACCGAGGATGATGAAAATATATTTTAAAGAAAGCGAATCGGTGAAACAAAATGACAAGGATTAAGGATTAAGGATTCGTACTTTGTTTTATCCATGTTAAAAAATACCTCAAAAATAATCATAGTGGTGTAAAATTGAGAATGATCAAAACATGGATACAATCAAAGCTAGTATCCGAATAGATATTTTAGGCGAAAAGAAAAATTTTCATTTTTATTGAATAGTCTTAGATATCGTGAATAGTCTTAGTATACTTGAATAGTAACTCAGACACCAAAAGATAGAAATTCCACAAAAAATATCTTCACGCTTACGTGAATAGTACTCGTGAATAGTAACTCGTGAATAGTAACTCATGAATAGTAACCCCGACATGAAAAAGTTCCAAATTTGATAAAAGTTCCAACCAATATTTCAAAGATAATGATATTGAAGAAATAATATCATTTGAGAAGAAAATAACATCCCTTACCTCGAAAGATCAGTCTTAAATTTGAAACAGGATATAGGCTATGACTTGGACTTGCACCAGTATAGCAATACTCAAAGTATATTCAAAATACTCACAAGAATACGCTCGATAATATAGAGAGAAAACTTGAGTTTAAAGTGTGTTTTTCAATTCTAACCTAAGCACCCTATTTATAGGAAATTGCTTAGAACACCAAAGCAGAAAATTTAATAAATTAATAATATAATTATATAAATTTCCTACGCATGCCTAGAATCTGATTTCAGCCATCAAACACATGCCACATTCTAGAAAAAGTAAGAAAAAACGTTTTTCTAATTTTAAATATTTTAAACTTACAAAAATCAATTATTTCGGAGCTTCGGAACTTCAATAATTCATAATAAATAGCCTTTTCATCAGAAAATTCGAATCTCGCGAGTTTTTATAGGAAATTCAATTCTTTACAACTTTGCAGAAGAAAGTTTTTCCAAATTCCAAATAGAAATTGATGAAATCCACAAGCAGGCGATTTTACTGAGTTATAATCAAATTTGATCGATAAATGGGGTCCATGAGCATGTTTAACATGTTTTAAACATTTATTGCAACAAAAATACTCTTCCTCCTCATATACTCATATATCCCACATTCGTTGTAAAAATATCACCATTATTATATTATTAAAATATAATAATATATTTAAAATAATTATTTTATCGAGAAAAAGATAAAATTTCAATTTTCAACAATTGTCATATTAAAATTTTTCTCCATCTATATCCACAAAAAATCAATATTTTTTCTCATCATATGAATCAATAATTAATTATTCACAAATAATATTACAGAATCACAATATTGACAACGCGTAATGCGTAGGAAAGAGGGGCTTTCAATAAGAATTTCTTAACTGCGTGTAGCATGATTAGGTGACCAAACCTCTCCTTAGGCAGAACTTTCTAGACATTGCCAATAATGTTATCTAATAATATTATTGAGATAATATGAATTATTGCTCGATAATGAAAATCTTGTGTAATGACAATTATTGAAACAACAATGAATATAAAATATCAACGCAAACAATTATTAACTCGATAAAATTTGAGCAGTAATTCTGTAACCATTATTGAAAGTAGTGCCTTCTTATGTAAGAATCAATAATTGGTGTAATCTGGTGTCTTCTTTGTGTTTTAACCACCGGGTATTTTAACAAGATAACTGCAGTAACAACTACTGTAGATTATTTTTAAACCACTTATATTTGTCGTTTTCTTCATCCAATCGCTTTCAGTTATGGGCCCACACACATGGGTGTGTAGTCGCATGCGAATATTCCCCGATAGTACGAATATTCCACGACCAAACGAATATTCCCATACAACAATGAATATTTTATAATCACTTGCTTATTTTGAAGTATTTGCGTATTTTACCCCTAACTATCAACATTAATCAAATCAACCCTTAAAATAATAAATAGAGAAAATTAAATTTCATTAATAATAAGTTGGGGTCTTACATGTCATGCCATAGTAAGGATTACTAATGCTATTATCTGGACCGTCACTCCGTTCCCCAACTAGTCTCGGCTACGTTCTTATTTCCTGAAGAGAACAATGAAAGAAAGGGTGAGCTCAACTAGCCCAGTAAGAAATATTATGACCAAGATAATGCAGAATAAATTATCATTAGTCTTCAACAATGTTAAACTGATAAAATACAATAGACATCAAGTTTAACTGCAGTGGAACAATCAATCCATTAGAAGAGTCAAGTAGAGCATAAAATCTACTATCTTCTATGATTTAAAAAGATTTTTATAAACTTTATCGCTGAGACTCAGCTTAATAAATAAACCACATCATCCCTGCACCACGACCAAGGATATTCATGTAATCATCAATGGTCATGATTATACCGAATAATCCCTAGTCATAATTATACCAACAACTGTCCACCAATAAACTGCAGGTCAATGAGGACTTTTACCACATCATTCGTTACATTACGGTCATAATTATACCGAATAATCCCTGGTCATAATCATACCAAGTCCATCTCTGCACGTAAGCCAAAGATGACTTTCATCACAATATAAGCATGATGATAATGACAATAATATAAGCATTAATCAAACGAAAACAAGGATAAATATTAAAGACTTTAAATTTATCCAAATATTATCCATCACTTAAATAACTCATAATCTAATATTGTTAATATTATAACAATATTTTAATCCCTTCTTAAACTTATAAACAATTTAATTTAATTGTTTACACTTTACCAAATAATGCATTTAATCATTCAAAAATGTCATACTCATAAGATTTCATCACCAATGATCAAATCACTCATCAAAAATCTGCATACACCTTATATAGGATTTTCAAGCCCTAAAATTCTATTTACCAATTCTTCAACTTCACATAACATATTTAACTCATATGTTTGAAACTAAACCATTTTCATGAAAAAAATATCAAATCAACTTATTATTTTTCTATCCTTTGTCTAAACATATATACATATATTTCATACACAACAAGTATTTTTTATAATTTTTCAACTCTCTTAAGTATTTTTCAAAAATCAATATCTAATTAATTCCTTAAGAAATTAGCTACCTGAAGTTTAACTCCAGAAATTCTCAAATCTTGGCAGGATCTTACACATGTTAACGTGAGCTTCCAATTTAAATTTCATGGTAATCGGAGTTATAGAACTCCGGTTATAGCGTTTTTCGTCGAAAAAACCTAAATATTGAAATGATCATAACTTGCTCATTTTAAGTCGGAATGAGCTCATTTTTGGACAGGAGGTACTTTATACCATATATTTCCATGTCCCAAAAGGCCAAAATTTTTCTCACAAATTAAGTGGCCGAAAATACCCTTTTAAATTTATGGGCAGTAGCTTTTTGGTACTTTGCAGTTTTTGACTCCTTTGCTAAAATCAGTCCACACAAAAATTTATAACACCTTTTCCAGTGATTCCACTTGGATAAGTTAGAAAACTCATAGATCTAACTCTAGAACTTGACCACACTTAAAAATTCAAAATATAATAGGAGATATGGTCAATTGAATTTCATGTTCCATTTTCACCAAAAATCTAATTTTCAACTTTTTTTGATTTCTAAGAAACTTTCATGTTTTCACATAATTAATAACATAACTCATCATAACACTTACTAATACTACATATACCTATGATTTTCATCAATCCAATGCTTATATTATGACTTTCCAGAATTTTTGAGGGTCAGAAAAATTACGAAACTGTAAATGGATTTTCACCCGCCAAGCAGTAATCCACGTAGACAGATCATTTCCACAATTTAATAAGGAATGAAATACAAAGGATCATTCACTATGCATGTGGTAATCCACATATACAGGTTACTCCAACAGAATAATAAAGAATGGAATAACAGAAGAATTCACCGTGCATGCGATAGACATGCATGCAGAAGTGTTATTCTCAGCGAGAATAATAAAGAATGGAACCAGTCATGCGTAAGCGCATGTACGAGACGAGGATATTAAACGAGAATAATAAATAATGGAACCGGTCATGCGTGCAGCATACGCATGTGATATTCGACATAATAATAAAGAATGGAATAATAGAAGAATTTCACCATATATGCGGTACTTCGCATGGATGAGTTATTCTAATATAATAATAAAGAATGGAATAATGAAGAATTTCACCATGTATGCGGTGCCAGCATATCTGAGTTATTCAACATAATAATAAAGAATGGAATAATAGAAGAATTTCACCATGTACGGTAGATCAGCATATACTGAGTTATTCAACAGAATAATAAGGAATGGAATAACAGAAGTTCTCTTCATGAATACGAAAGAAATAATACCCATTACGAGTACAACAAATAATATCCCTTACCTTACAAAGAAGAGTACTCCGACGGGTAGGGGAGGGATATACTTGAAGAAAACTTGCACTACGCTCAAAGCTTCTTAAAACTCTAAAGAAATACGCTCAAGATTATAGAAGAGAATTATCTGAATTTCTGGTGTGATTTCAATTCTAACTAAGTATTCTATTTATAGGAAAATAGAAAGAAAGGATATTTGTGTAATAAAATATAATATATATATATATATATATTCTATTTAAAATCTAATAAAATAAATAACTTTATAAAAGTATTACATTTTATATAAAAAGATTTTACTATCTGAAAACACTATATCTGAACCTTTATCGCAAACACTATGCATAATAAAATATAATATATTCTAATTATTGTCTAATAAAACAAATAACTTTATAAAAGTATTACATTTTACATAAAAAGATTTTACTATGCAAAACACTATGCATAATAAAATATAATATATTCTAATTATTATCTAATAAAATAAATAACTTTATAAAAGTATTACATTTTATATAAAAAAAATTTTACTATGCAAAATACTATGCATAATAAAATAAATTATATTCTAATTATTGTCTAATAAAACAAATAACTTTATAAAAGTATTTACATTTTGTATAAAAAATTTTACATTTTATTACATTAATAATACTAATAAAATAAAATTTATATATATATATATATATATAAACTTACGTGACTTCATAAAAAGACACCTCAATATATTTAACAACATTTATCATCATTATTATAATTCACAATATTAATCGACTGTGTCGTTCTAGGAAAGTGGGGGCTTTCCAATAAAGATTTCTCCTATTGGTAGCATGAAACCACCAAATCTCTCTTTGTGGAATTTCTAGACATCGTTAATATTACAAATAATAATATTAATAACTTTGTTATCTCAATTATTGATTTAATAATATATAAAATATCGACAATAATTGAATCAAATAACGTGAGATACTATGCAACAATTAATTGTAGCAATAATTGAACAAAACGAGTGACTGACTCACGTAAGCATCAATAATCAATCACAGGTGCTACTCTTACGCAACCACGCCAGACATCGCATTTTTAACACCTAAGGTTGTTTCAGCTTAATTAACAGTAAAACTTCGCCGTTATTTTCATAAAAATAGTTTTGTCATTTTCTCAAACCGAAAATAATTACATTGTGGGGTCCACTAATGATTGTCTTGGTCGCATTTGAATATTCCTTGTTAAAATGAATATTCTCGACAAATCGAATATTATATAACAATTTGCGTACTTTGCAAAATTTATAAATATTACCCACAACTATAACATTATATCAAATCCACACCATAATGTTAAAAAAAAAATTCGAGAAATTTAAATCTTTATTTATATAATTTGGGGTCTCATAATTTGAGAGCTCCAGGTAGAAGTTTTAGACGTAAAAAAGATGAAGATAAAAAGCTACATGTTTTGATTTTATTTTTATTTAGTTATAAGTTAAAAATCATTTTTAATCTTAGCTATTAAAAGAGTTCAAATTCAATAGTCAAAAATTATATAAAAATTAAATAAAAACTTAGTACCATTAATCTACTCTCTATATATATATATATATATATATATATATGCAAAGAATCTTCTAAGTATGGTCAATGAATCAGTTTGATATGCAGTGATTTTTATCCATATATTAGTTTTTTGGCTATAAAATATATAGCATCTTTTTATTGCTCATGAGCAATGCACAAAATCATGGTGGATCTACAAAAACTCAATATATATATATATATATATATATATATAACTGGCACACAGTAGAATAATGTGGCCCATGTTTATCCATGCCCATGAAGGTGAGTCATGCCTAAGATCTTTGTGGGGTTTCAAATAATTGGAAAATCTAGTCACCGTAAAACAAAATAAAATCGTCATGCATGTGGATTCGACTTTTTTTGAGTCGGTCACAGTCCTCAACTTCCCTTTCTCATGTCATTATGAGTATAATCTTGGTGGCTTCTCCTAACCCATGCTCAATATTTACTTAATATTTACTTAATATTATATGTAAGAAATTGATATATATTACCCCACAAGTGAATGTGTTAGTTTCGCAATATTCTTTTTCACGTGAGAGGGACGTAGGGTTTATTGGAGCTCAATAATTTTATGAAAAGATTATTCATTATTTTATTTTACAAGTTGTATTACACATAAGAACTCACTGGCGGAACTGGGGGTTTAGGGGGTCATATGACCCTGAAACATGTTAATATTAATTAAATTTGATCTTTATTATGAGATGATATTAATTCATTTGCTTTTTCATGTTCTTCCACCTATAATAAATTAACAATATTATTTTAAGATAAATAATGTTAAATAAGTTTGATAATTAATTAATTAATATTGCACTCATTTGTCTTACTGATTTAATCATACATTGGTATCAATTTTTTATAAATGAGAATAACTTAATTAATTTTCTTATTTTGAGTGGCTCATCTCAGTTGTCTCCAAGGAAGATGACCAGAACCATAATATAAGGTTTTGAATGTATATTATTATAATTTATAATTTATCCATAAAAGTAGCTAATCAGTTGATGAAAAACTTCAAAGTTTGATTAATAGTCCCATAGTTCGGAGGAAATTAATATATATATATATATATATGTGTGTGTGTGTGTGTATTTAAAGTCATTAGACTCACAACTCAAAGGTTGACAAGGGGTTGGAATAGAATATTGTGAAATACTATAATTGGGCAAAATGAATTTGAAAGAAGCACTCCAAGCATCAATAAATAAAATTTTTTTACTGATGTATTTTGACCTCCCTCTAAAAATGTTCTGATTCCGCCACTGTAAGAACTGGTTGTATATATTTGTATAATGTTTTATACTCGTTTATCCACAAGATAAAAAATTGTTGATATTTTATTTTGACAAAGATTATTACGTCTTGATTTTGTCTTATTATATATTTAGAGAACTGGTATTTTTATATGTATTTTTGATATATGCATATGTTATTCTCTCATATGAGAATACAATGGATCTCACCTTTATATGAAAAGGAGCCATATAAAAATATAAAAAACAGACGTGAAAATAATATTTCTTTATATTTATATACATGTACGTATATGTTCACGTGCACTTACCTCTTCGTGGTCTTCTTTTTTTAAATAAATAATTAAATAAATAAATTGTTGATTATGAACTTTATCCATGTTTGGATTTTGTAGATGAAGCATGCATGATATCTTATAAAGTGGGGTCTTCATTTTCATTATATAAGTTTTTTGATTAGCCATAAGAGTTGGATTACCCACCTTTCTTTCTAGCAACTTTCTAGTATTGAATCAGGCATGATGAGTGCCCATAATTTTAGTCATACAGCTAGGATTAGATTGGGTTAGTCAATCCACTTGCATTCTAATTTGAACTATTGAGTCATGATGGGTAATCAAAATTTTCCAACTTTAATTTACTTTTACTAGAATGTATTTGAGATTCTGCTTAGGTAATGACAATGAACATATGAACATTTTCCTATCAAATAGACTAGATATATATTAATTAAGAGAGTCCTTCTATTGCGACATTATCCTGTTTCTATTTTTTGTATGTATTCAAATTACACCTAAAATACTATTTTTTATAAAAATTTCAGTTAAAATAAATACTATACATTTTTTGGAAGTTGTTAAAAAAAATCCCCTAAAAATGTCACTAGAACAATATCCCCCTAGACTTATTGTAATTACGAAGATAAGAGCACATAATGTGGGATTGATTATTCATTTAACACTTTCTTACCATTAATACACTATGCTTAACCTAACTTAATTAATTACTTAAAGTCCCACATAGGGTTAGGAATTAAACTTTTAACGTGTTTATATATAAGAGAATTGTTCTTGGGTTGCCACCATGGATACACACTATTTAATTTTTTCAATTAATTGTCAAGTGCATAGTGTTATTAGGAAAATGGAATATAAGTATCATGTCTTAGTCAAACTTGACTACAAATCACTCTAAAAAAATAATATTTTATTAATTATTTTCCCATATCCAATTGTATAAATGGTTAAAACATGAAAAAATAAAATAAAAGGGTCTATCAATTTTTATAATTCTATGAAGTGAAATCCTTAATTAGATCTAGGAATTAAAATTTCGGTATAATTTCAATAGCATAAATTTAGTGAAAAATTTATTTTAAATAAGAGTTGCATTATAAAAGTTTATTAAAAGAAAACAAGGTCTCTTATTTTTTCATCTATACTATTGGATTTAGAAGAAAACATTACAACGACATCGTTTCTAAAGTGTTTTGTACTGAAGTTTAGTTAAAACATGCCTTATAATAACTTTTTTATATATGTACCTTAATATCTTGCACATGAAAGTGTGTTTGTGTGTAATTTTTTGTAGAATTTGAGTGCAACATATTATAAAAACTCATAAAATTTATAAATATTTTAATACATATGGTCAAATTAGGTGTAATAATAATAGATTACTAATGTGTTAATCAATTACATATTTTATATATTTAATTAAAAAGTACAAAACTTACCAATTTTTTGAGGTCGGCTGCTCACCAATTTATTGGCGGCCTCATAACAATTATAAACTCACTCCAATTATATTGTATGTGTGTGTTTTTGTTTCTTCTTTTGGGCGTGGGCGTGGGCGTGGGCGTGGGCGTGGGCGTGGGGGGGGGTGTGTGGATCTGAGATTCTGAGAAGTAGCTTAATTAGTTAGTTAGTCACCAACCCACTAATATATAACCGCCCCATGAGGCTAGCTGAGGAATTCACAAAGTGCTTTACTCATTGTCAATCTCATCCATATATATATATTTTGTATGACCAAGTTTCAATTGGCAAAGCCCACCATTTTTTGGAGGAGACTAAAATCATATTGGGGTCGAAGCAGTGATTGGTTTTTTTTTTTTTTTTTCGGGGGGTGTTGGTTGGGGAGGTGGGGGAATGTATCATTGCTAGACTTCTGCATTTTCTTTTCCAATTAAGGGCATGACCTCATATATGTTATATTCTTTTCGTCTTTAAATTAGAGATATATTTGTATTTTTAATCTGTTCAAAAATTAAATATCATTATTTTACAAATAACGTTTTAGTATTATTTTGCTTTATATATTTCTTATGTTACAGAAGAAAGATAAACTTATTTAAATCAATATAAGAATTTTAATTTATTGACCTTTTAAAATCTTAATATTTCAATTAATATTTTTGATTATGATTTTTAATTTTTTTATGTTAATCCATATATTTACTTGTCTTTTTTTTCCCTTACCATATCTGCTTAGTTGACATTCCTAATTATTACAAAGGTTCAAACAGTAACTCCTTGGGCTAGTGGACTCAAAACACATGATTAAATAACCTTCATTAGTTTGGAGGCCCAGAAGAGTTTGTTGAGCCCAATGGTCTTAAAAAAATAAGAAAACAAATACAAATGCATATAGTTATTTTATTTCGAGTTTCTCTCTTATGCAAGGGTTATTTAAGGTTTCAAATTTTTTTTATCTCAAATAAAATTTTAAATAATATAATATTATTATATTGGCTAATTCAAAAGTATCATTCACTTATTTAAACTTATTTAATGTCATATTATTTGAAATTAGAAAAAATAAATAAATTAAGGCCTCCAACATTATCCCTTTATAAATTTACACAAAGGCATTCAAAAATTTACATAAACGACATTATTGTTATAAAAGATTACTAAAAATTAAGAACAAATGATTAGAGAAAAGAGAGTATTCTCATAATATTTTCTATCATATCCCATCCTTTAGACAATACAACCATTTATAGTTAGGTATGTCAACATCAATATTTGGAGGTTTCAAAACTCAAAGGTCATGAGTTTCAAACCTTAAAGGATATGAGAGTTACAAAGCTCAAAGGTAATTACAATAAAGAGGGGGGTAGGAATGTATCTAGACATGGGTAGGAATGTATCTAGACATCCACACACAATATATAATTTTATAACACTCCCCCTTGGATATCTATTATATAGTCATACGCATTGAAAGCTGCCTCATTAAAAACCTTACCAGGAAAAACTCAATGGGAAAAAACCTTTGTTAAGGGAAAAAGAGTGCAGCGCATATTAGCTCCCCCTCATGAATGTATCTTTAAGTCCTTCAGTTGTCGCATTCCATTATTGTAACGCAATCCTTCAAACATTGTAGTTGGTAATGTTATGCTGAACAAATCTGCGAGATTATCTTTTGATCGAATTTGTTGAACATCAATGTTACCACACTTTTCAAGGTCATGTGTGAAAAAGAATTTCGGTGAGATGTGCTTTGTTCTATCTCCTTTGATGTATCCTCTTTTTAATTGAGCTATACATGCACCATTGTCTTCATACAGAATGGATGGAGTTCTTTTGTAGCAATTTTCTAAGAATATACCTCGTTAAAAAACCTTACCAAATAAAAAGAATGGATGGAGTTCTTATGTAGTGCCAATTTTCTAAGAATATGCCTCAAAAAAAGACAATATATATCCTTTTTTACCCCCCTTCATAGAATTTCCATTGTTCAGTACATCATTAAGTCGAAGTATGCCAATATTGTGCACCATCTTCTTCAAAATAATAGTTGGTAATGACTTAATGAATATATCAACCAAATTATCACATGATCGATATCAATATTGCCATTCTTCTCGGGGCTCATGTGTATAAAATAATTTTGGTGCAATATGCTTGGTTCTATCACCATTTGGATTAAATAATCCTAAATCAATAGTCTCACGAAGATAACGTAAAAATATGTTTAATTTCATTACAATATCTTGAGTTGGTGCATAACTATACATTGCTAGTAAGTTAACTGCAAATGTTATATCAGGTCTTATCAAATTTGCAAGATACATCAAAGTACCAATTACATTAAGATATAGTACTTCAGGACCAAAACACCAATTTCACAAAGATATGGTACTTCAAGACCAAAAGTTTATTAATCATTTTCTTGTGGTCAAAACGGATATTTCTTGATATCAAGTGACCAACCCATCATTGGAGTACTCAAAGGATTAACATTATCCATGTAAAGTTACTTCAGGAATTTTTCTGTGTATGTTGATTGATGAACAAGAATTCCATAGTTCAATTTGTAGGCCAAGACAAAAATTTGACTTACCAATATTTTTCATCTTAAATTAGTTGTTTTTGTCGACTCTTCTGGAGTAAGATCTTTCATCAATAAATACAATAATAATAACAAATCCAGATTATGATCTTTTGATAAAAATACATGCACAAATTGGATTATTCTCAAATCCTTATTTCAAAAGATATCCACTTAGGCGATTATACCACAATATGCATCTGGATTGCTTTAACCTATATAAAGATCTTTGTAGCTTAATAGAATACATATTTTGAGATTTAGAATTATATACTTCAGGCATTTTGTATCCTTCAGGAATTTTCATGTAGATATAATTATATAATGATCCATACAGATATGATGTAACAACATCCATTAATTTCTCTTTCTACCAAACTAATTAAAAATCTGAATGTAATTGTGTCCATTACAAGAGCATATGTTTATTTATAATTAATACCATGTCTCTGCGAAGAAACCTTGTGCTACAAGTTGCGTTTTGTACCATATAATTTCATTTTTCTTATTTCGTACAAATACCCATTTGTATTCATCAGGCATCACACCTTTAGGTGTTCGGACTACAAGTCCAAAAACTTCATGTTTACTTTGTGAATTTAGTTCTACTTGAATCGCCTCTTTCCACATTGGCCAAACATTTTTACGTTTAACATTCATCAATAATTTGTGGTTCATATTCATGATTATTACTTCTGGTAATATCAAGAACAACTTTATATAAAAATATTTTGTCGACAACAACTTTATTTCTATCCAATATATCTATCTCCTGTATATATATAATGTTTCGAGATCTCGTTATTTTCAGGTACCTGATCCTCTTCAGGGGATAACTCATCCTCTTCAGAGAATAACTCTTCAAGAGTTTTATTTACAGGAGATTTTTGTTCATAAGTTTTGGATAGATTGATAAATTTTATAGCATGTTTCATGGGTATAGCCTCTTTATAGTCTGCAACTTATTTTTCTTGTACTTTCTTCTTCTGGGAAATTCTATCTTTAACACCGATCATTCTTTCATGTTTCAAGTGTGACTTTAATTCAATTTCCTGCTGTATTAATTAATTGTCCTATAGGGAAATCAATCTCTGCTAGAGTATTAGCAGCTAAAATGTGAGATATCACTATTTTCTTATTATCGGTGAATAATTTTGGTAATTGATTTGCAATTCATTACAAATGAATTATCCTTTGAACTTCTAGTTCATATTGATTTGTATAAGGATCAAGATTAAATAACGTTGAAACATTCCAATTAATCTCCCGTCGTGCTTCAGGCAATGATCTCACGTTGTGCTTCATGCAACGACTTTTCTCCCCCTAATGGTGGGAAGACTATTAAAATAATAATCCTCAAAATATACCTTAAAAATATCACTCTGAATTCTTTCTTAGAAGATGAACACCAAATAACAATAATTAAATGTGATAACTTAGTAATTAATTTACTTTGATATAATCAACAGGTAAAGGAATCTTCTGGTTCTTTAAAGGATGTTCATGGGAGTTTTCAATAATTCAATGTATCATTATTGATCCTAGATGATCATGCCAAATCATAAAAACATTTGGATCCAAACACTTTTGGTGTATTACAACATTTGTTTCAACTATTCTCATTTTAGTATAATATAACCCATAAGAGAAAATATACAATTTTTCTAATATGAGCTTCTGGCCCGATACTATTGAAGTAATATAAATAAATTCTTCACTGCCTTCGTTATTGATTTCAATATAATAACTATTATAACGTATATCTTTAAAGCTGAGCAAATTTCTGCTTGTCTCAGAAGAATATAAAGAATCATCAATACAAAGTTTTGTACCATTTGAAAACATTATAATCGCTCTTCGAGAGATTTTAATTAAATTTGATGAATAATCACTCTTCAAGAGTCTTCAATTATGTTTGATGAATAATCGCACTTCTAGAGCCTTTAATTAAGTTTGATGAGCTTCTAGCCCATACAACTTCATATATGCAAAATATAAATTTAACTTTATTACTTGAAACATAAATAAAACATATAATAAAAATACTTATTATAATATCATAATATAATGAAATAAAAATAATTAATTGGTATGAACATTTCTATCAACATATCATCTAGGAAACCATAGATATCAAAATTAGTTATATACATTTCATTTGAAAAGTCAAAATAATTCATGGGATCTTCAGGATCATTCCATTTCCTTTTCTTTTATGGAGTCTTGGTACAAATCTACCAAATGTTTAGGAGTACGACGGGTACATTTTCTTTTATATATTGATTGTTCTTTTCAAGTCCACTAACACAACTACAACCATAATTTTCTCTATGATTATCAAACGAGGTTCCATTCACTTCAGGGAATGTAATAGAATCGGTCGAGCGATATTGTTGATTTTTTTTAGCAAAAACTCATTATTTTGTACAGCCACTAGAAGACATAATATCACTTCTGGGAACATAGTTTCCTTTATCACTTCAAGGAATATTTTGTGAACTTCCGCTCTCGATATTGCTACTGCAAGAGCATATTCGAGGGATGAAAATAAATATTTTCTCTAACATGTCTTCATCAGTGTTTTTTTTCCACATAATTTTAATAGTGAGATTATTTTTTAAAAAAAATGTAGAACTGTTCTCAGTCGACTCTTTTAAAATCTTGCAACTTCAGGTGCAACCAATTATAATGAGCTTTTGGGAGAATTACAAAATTTTTTTCTCATATCTTTCCTTTAAATCATTTCATAAGACAAGTGAGTCTTTTACTATAATATACTCATATTTTAATTTTTCATGGAGATAATAGCGAATAAAAATCATTGATTTTGCATGATCCTGCAGGGATGCATGATTGTCAACTTTAATTGTATCTCCAAAATTCTTTGCCTTTATAAGGGATTGCAACAAAAACTATCCTCGTTCTCTCATACGGTACTTGATTTAAACTCTAGTGTTTTACCCAAATTTCTACAGAAGTAGGAAAGATACTTATTTAGTTATATAAATTATAGAAAGTACTATGCTACAATTACACAAAAACAATCAGAAGTCTTCTTCTTTTTCCTGCTTTCTATTTTTCAGTTCACAGGTTACCCAACTTAACCAAAAATTATTATATTGAGCGAACCAGACACATCTTACATTTAAGATCATTAGTGTAAGCTAAAATTTACTGTCTACCACAGCAATTATAAAGATATACATGCACAAGTAAGGAGGAAACTTCAAATAACTAACATAATCACATTAAACCTTCAATGCTTTTATGCATATAAGATACCCATTTGAAATTGTACTACACCCTAGACTTCATTATTTTTATTAAAAGAATTGATAAGTAAAATTTATAGTCCTCCCTAGACTTCATTAACTCAGGTCAATAAAATCAACAAAACAACATTTAGTGTACAACACTTTCCAGTTGCATATATACACAAACAAGCCATAATCAACTACACCTATAAACCCACTACAAGAAAGAAAAACTAACATGGGGCTGCCAGAAAATCTAATTATTATAGGGAGAATAGAGAAGCATGTACATGTACACTAAAATAAAAAAAAATTAGCATATAGACAACTGTATGTAGATAATAGATATATATATATATATATATATATATATATATATATATATACCTTCTCCTTTAGGGCATGGATGGTAGGTAGTGAGATGTTGCAAAGAGATGGAGAGGCCGATAACATAAAATTATATATACATGCCAAAGATGACAACGAATACATAAGAAACAACAAAAGAAAATTGTGGTAGAAGGCAATTCAATAGAATTTAAGGTTCTAGCTCGTTTCTCCTGTGGGCTAATATTATGACCTCTTTCAAAACTTTTTATGAAGAAATACTATTTCAAAGTTAAAGGGTAAAATTAGTACCTAGCCATTACGGATTATGAAAATATGAATATGCATACCACTTCCTGCCAACAATAATCTTCTGACGACTAGGGAACTTAAACTTTGCACGCCGCAAGGCCTCCTGGGCATGGTTGCTGTTTGAGTCTTTGCCGGTTAGAGCGTCGTGCTGATTACGTGTTATAAAAGATTACTAAAAATTAAGAACAAATGATTAGAGAAAAGAGAGTATTCTCATAATATTTTCTATCATATCCCATCCTCTAGACAATACAACCATTTATAGTTAGGTACATCAACATCAATATTTGGAGGTTTCAAAACTCAAAGGTCATGAGTTTCAAACCTTAAAGGATATGAGAGTTACAAAACTCAAAGGTAATTACAATAAAGAGGGGTAGGAATGTATCTAGACATCCGCACACAATATATAATTTTATAACAATTAAAAAGTTATAATAAATATTAAAGATTAATGCTAGGGTTCTCGAATTATCCTCCTACATCTATTTACATTATAAGCAGCCCACTTTCACCAAAGATGTAGGTTGGGAAAAGTTCAAAATTTTAACTACCATGAAAGCCTTGATGTGCAAATAAATTTTATTAGAGAAGAATGTATTGAGATAATTTTTAACCGAATTATAATTATGACGTATGCACATATATGAGATAGATAAAAATTAAGAATTAGTCCATCATATATAATTTATTATATATTATTATATAAACTTTCACGTTAACCACAATTCAAATTCATCATATATTTATGACATGTATATCATTTCCTATATTCTACTCTATCGTCATGCAAAAATTGGTTTAGTTTGACTTTTCAGTGACAATTTATGTAATTAAAATTTATACTATTTTCTTGTAAATATAGGTGGAGAAATTATAACCATAAGAAATTATGTTGATTTTACCACCACATCCAATTTTCATAAATTTGAAAATATAAATAAATATGTTTAATTCTTAATTTTAAAATTGGTCAATTTAACTAAAAAGTCTAATTAATGAGGTATTTGATAAAAACTAAATGAATCTGAATTTAAATGAACTGAATCTGAATCTGAACGAGAAAAAAAAAAACTGTTTGATAATTGACATGTCTGAAATATCTGAATAACAAATTTTTAATATTTTACCCCTCTGAAAAAATTCAAAATTATTGTAAATTTATTTAATATTACTTAATATAATAGTTAATATTGTAAAAAAAATCATCATTACTTTTTTTTAATAAAAAAAAATGGGACTTAGCCATTTCATTTAAATAAATGCGAATGAGTGACCAATTAAGACATTCGAGAGCTTTTTTTTGAAACAAACGACTTGAAAATTTGAATCGTTCAACCATTCAGTGCAAATCAAACAGCCCCTAAGCCAATTCTTTAGGGACGGAGGAAGAGTATCTATTTGACAAAAAAAAATCTCATTTGTAATTTTTTGTTTCATAAAAAGAATTTTGTATTTAATGATGATAATATAAAATGAGACAATATTGTTAAGTTTTTCATAACAATTTCATTATCACTTCATTACTATTAAATTAATTGCTTGTTTTTTTTAAAAAAATTAATATGAAACAAAATACATCATTAATATAGTTACAAACTACTCTTTTTATGAAACCAAGCGAGTCCTGTTATTTATTGCAAAAATTTACTCCAAATTATAATTGCGAAATTTATCAATACATGAAATTGGTAGGAATTGTAGGAGGTCCCCACTTATTACACATCTCTCCAAAAATGTTACCATTAATACAATGATTCATCTGTAGAGTTGTAAACGAGCCGAGCTGAGTTAAGTCGGGTTTTGACTTGTAAATCTTGAGCTCGTTTAAAAGTTAAACAAGTCGAGACAGGCCGAGTTTTAGACGAACTTTAATTTAAATCTTTTGTATAAACTCGACTCATTTAGAAACGAGTTGGGTCTAAACGAGCCAAGTCGAGCTTAAGCTCGACTTGTTTATTTATTTATTTTTTTAAAAATATTTTATTTTTCAGCTTTATTGGAAATAAAATATATTTTAATAAACTATATTTTTTTATTATATATTTTATATAAATAAAATAAAATTTTAATTAAATAATTATTAAACAAGTCGGGCATAAATGAGCCGGACTGGAGTCGAGTCTAAATGAGTAGGGCTAGAGTCAAACACCACACTGTTCGAGCTCGACTCATTTAACTAAGCGGGCTAAACGTCTTGCTCGAGCTCGAGTTGAGCTCGAGTCTGGCTTAGTTGAGCTAAGGGGGTGTTTGATAAAAACTGAATAAATCTGAATCTGAATGAGCTGAATCTGAATGAAAAAAATTATTTGATAATTGACATGTCTGAAATATCTGAATGACAAAACTTTATTATTTTACCCCTCTAAAAAAATTCAAAATTGTTGTAAATTTATTTAATATTACTTAATATAATAGTTAATTTTTTTTTTAATTTTTTAATTTTTTTTACTTCATTCAGCTGCTCATTCAGCCATTTAGCTAAAAAAAATGACTTAGCCATTCAATTTCATCCATCTTACCCGATTCAAAGTTATTCAGACCAAAAACAAACTATTTGTGGACCGATCGGTTATTCACCATTCAACTCCATTCAATTTATAAACAAACACTTTTTCAAGCCATGAGAACTATATACTGGTTTGGAGCCGTGTGAGCCCAAGAAGAACTCTGAAGTCTTACATGTACTTTTTCCGTCCCCAAAAGGTTGAACAAAATACAATTTGCATACATATTAAGAAAAATAAAAATAGATGAAAGAGAGTAAAAAAGTTTCAAATTTATCCTTAGTAGCCCTACAAAATTATATAAAGTGATGAATAATTTTAATTTTCAATAATTCTAGGGGGGCCAATTTTAGTGACCGGTTCTAGCGACATTGTGATGTGGATTGTACACATAAGCTTCATTGGCTTACTCTGCTTTAATAATACCTTTCCCACTTTACCAAACTGAGTTCTACAATAATTTATTACACTTTACCAAAATCAAGTCTGGAACTCTCTCTCTCTCTCTCTCTCTCTCTCTCTCTCAACGAACCAACTCGATTGTCGATTTACCTGGAAGCCATAACTTCACTTCTTCATAAATTCGTCATGGAACATCTCCGGTCCAAAATCTTCTTCTTTAAAGGTATGCATATATATATATATATATATATATATATATATAGTGATGAGTTTATTTATTTTTATAAATTTACATAAATGACATGTAGTGATGAGTTTGATTCAAGTATGAGAATGAATGATATTGAAGAATGTACTATGGCGGAGGATTTAGTAGAAAGTGAAGAAGTTGATGAAGTGATTAGAGATCCGAAAGTAGGAATGAAGTTTGATTCCATTGATGAGTACATGAAATATTACACTAATTATGATAACCAAAAGGGATTTCCGATGAAAATAAGATCTACGAAAAAAAGGAAAAAAATGGAGAGGCTAACTTTGTTGTTCTTGCATGTGCTCGATTAGGCTGTTCAATAAGCAAGTCAAAGAATGCCTTTCAACTTACGCCATGTTAGGAAAACTGGTTGCAATGCTAAGATAGGGCTGCAATATTCAAAGATGAAAAAGTGCAAGTAAAGACTAAAACTTGATCATAATCATCAGTTGAGCCCGAAAAAATCTAAATTTTATAAGAAAAATTAGATTATGAACAAGTATGTGAAAAGGAGACTTGAACTTAACGATATAGCTGGTATTAGACCAAATAAAAAATTCAATTCTTTCTTGGTTGAAGCTGGCAGGCATGAAAATGTGTCTTTTTCACAGAAAGATTGTTACAATTATCTTGACAAAGTTGGGCGGTTAAGGCTTGGTGATGGGGATGTTATGACACTTCAAAATCACTTCAAAAAAATGCAAGCTAATAATACAAATCTTTATTATTTGATGGATTTGAATGATCTTGAAAGACTATGAAATGTCTTTTGGACAAATGCAAGGAGTAGGGCAACTTAAGAGAAATTTGGGGATGCCATTACCTTCGACACAACATACTTAACTAATAAGTATGACATGTCATTTGCCACATTTGTTGGAGTTAATCATCACGGTCAGTCAGTAAATAAAATAAAATTTTAATTAAATAAATATTAAACAAATCGGGCTTAAATGAGCCGGACTGGAGTCAAGCGTAAACGAGTAAGGCTCGAGTCGAACACCACACTATTCGAGCTCGACTCATTTAACTAAGCGGGCTAAAGTCCTGTTCGAGCTCGAGTTGAGCTCGAGTCGGGTTTAGTTGAGCTAAGCCAGGTGGACTATATACTGGTTTGGAGCCGTGTGAGCCCAAGAAAGAAAGTCTTACATGTACTCTTTCAGTCTCCAAAAGGATGAACAAAATACAATTTGCATACATATTAAAAAGAATAAAATAGTTGAAAAAGAGTAAAAAAAATTCAAATTTATTCTTAGTGGCCTCACAAAATTATATAATGTGATAAATAATTTTAATTTTTTATACTAAAGGACTCCACTAAATAACATATTACTTTTCACTTTATACACTTTATCATAATTATCTTTTTGGAAATAAAGGGAGTATATTAAAAGTGCAAAAAACAAAATAACAGTTTAATTAAGAATTTGTTTTCGTGACATGCACAAGGCCCAGTTTGGAGTGGACATGGGAGAATGCATCACCTTCCCATGATATTTCTCTACCAATTTGACTTTTGTTAAATTTTCAATTTTTTTTTAAAAACAAATTTGATTTTAAGTTGGAGGAGGTGTTGACATTAAATGATTTATTTTCATTTTTTTATTGGTAATAAAGGGCCTGCTCTACTGATACATTAATAATCTTTGATAAAGTAAGAGTAATTTTTTATGCACAATATGTGCATAAACAATTATGCACACACTATATCATGTGTATTGATAATAAAAATAATTTAAGAATTTAATAAATCTTATTAATAATTTAAATAATAGAATTCATATACTATTTTTTCTCTTTAATTATACACAATTATTTTGTGCATAGTTTGTGATAACTACTTTAAAATTAAATAATCTTGTATTACGTGTCACACCCATTTATCTTATATATATATATATATATATATATATATATATATATAAACGAGATCAAGTCAAGATACTTATCTTCTTTCACTTTTCGTGCTCACCTCCTTTTAGCAATGAGACCCGGTGGCGTTTTCGATCATACAACCGTCGTTTATAATTTTAGCGACGAACAACAACATATAGCGTCGCTAAAAAGTATAGACGACGGTTGTATGATGACCGAATCGTCACGGGTCGATCATAAAAAGGGGGGTGAGTGGCGAATAAAAAAAAAGTATAGACTGATCGAGCCATCATATATATGGGGTTCCATCCACATGAGCCGGTTCTTTGTGGAGCAACCCCTTTTTTGGATTGTTGAAATTTGGTGAAAAAAAAAAAAAAAAAAAATTCATTAAAGAGGCAAAAAGGGGTTGCCCACAACAATGGGGTTCTTTGTGGATGGAACCCCTATATATATTCTCCACTTATACACCTAAACAATCAAACAATATTTTATCACTTCACAAATTTTTTATATATCAAATTTTAAATAGTGATAGTACTATAAATTTTGTGGTGAAATCCTCTTTAAAATTCTAATTTTTCGGTAATTTTTTGTATGTTGATGCGTTATCAATAACTTAATGTTTTCGTTGAATTTTTAATGTTGCCAAATAGTTGCATATATTAATACTTCGTATTTAGGACACTGAAACATATTAGTATCTTTTAAGTCTCGTTGTCAATATTAACAAAATAAACTACTCCTTATAAATGAATAAGATTCTCAAATGCTTTTGATGCATTTAGAACCTTTAAACGTATCAAATACTCCAAACACCGATAAAAATACACAGACCATTAGTTCTCCCTACCTTATGGCACCAAGAACGACACTGAGCAGTCAGATATTGATTAAAATGGCAGCCACCTCCCTTAACTGTCTATGATCTGCTCGTGTTCGTAACTCGATCGGAGGTTAAACTTTGGTCTTAAAACTATGATCTATTACAAAATATAAAAATATTACAATGAGACGAATTGAAACCATTATCATTTCAAATAAAATAATAAAATAATCATAAAAATGACCAATCGTAATAATAATTAATGGACACTACTGATACTCATGAAAAATATTCATATTTCAAAAATAATTGTAATATACTATGCATATATGAGACAATTATGAGTAATTATTCAACATGAGTAACGAAAAAATAAGCCTTCATATACTACAAGAACTTTATTCCGACGGAATATTCTGTCGGACCTAATTCTATTCCGTCGAACATAGACTATTTCCGACGAAAAATTCCGTCTGAAATTCGGTCGTAAATAATCGCGTCGAAAATAAGATCCGTCGAGAATTTTGTCGGATATACCTTATCTTCGACGAACTTATCGCCGACGGAATTTTGTCGGACATCACTTATTTTCGACAGAATATGTAGGACGAAACTTTCCGTCGGATAAAAGGTCCTATTTCCGACGGACTTATTCTCTCGGAATTATCTTATTTCCGACTGAAAATTAAAATAACCCAAAATTTATAAAAAATGACTGCTTATTAAGGTCGACGGAATTTTCGTCGGACATAGGATATTTACGACGGATGAGTTCCGTCGAAGATGGAGTACATACAACTGAAATTAGAATATTTTGACAATTATTAAAAATTGTTTTTTGTTATCTCCGAGGGAATTTCCGTCGCAACTACCTTATTCCATCGGAATTAACTATTTTTTTTTTAAATACAGATTTTAAAAGTTCAGTTTCCAGGTGTTTAAACCCATTAATGTACCTGTAACCTGTCACAACCCAATACACAGTATTATAAACCTGTATCTCACATTCAAATATGCAACGTAGCACTAAAACGTAATCTTCAACTCATTATCATTCACATTCACATTCAAATATCCACCAAAACGTATTAT
The DNA here is from genome assembly GCA_020205615.1 of Panax quinquefolius. Taxonomy (NCBI): domain Eukaryota; kingdom Viridiplantae; phylum Streptophyta; class Magnoliopsida; order Apiales; family Araliaceae; genus Panax; species Panax quinquefolius. The sequence continues at coordinate 107,814,181 of CM035158.1, read as the reverse complement.
AAGCTAACCAATTACAACTATAAGCTAATGTTCCATAAATGTTAAACAATATAATTTACAATAGTTATGCAGTGCCTTAATTAGACAATACAATATATACAAAAGTTCTACAATATCATGAATATATACAAATGAACTATAAACTAGTAAAAGTATCATCATCATCAGTGGCGGAGGTGAGCGATGGTATTTGCTGCTCTGGTGTATGGAAATCACCTCGTGCTCCGCTTCATCATCGCTTGACGACACGCCGCTTAACGCCACCCTAATGATAGAATCAAAAATATAAATCATTAGTAAAAGTATATATATATATATATATATATATATATATATATATGAGAATTAACAAACTAGCCTTAATTGAAAAACATAAACAATAAGAATACGAGTAGGTGAGGCGGACGAAAAGCCTCCTCAAGAGGGTAATCACCATCCGGAGCATCTCGGCGCTCAAGCGTCGAATCGCTCCCGAGGTAATCCGTACTCTCTGCAGAGGCCCTCTTTATAATATCTGAGCAATCTGGTGAAGGCGAGGCTGAAAGGCTGGCACGTATTTGAAAAGACCGGATGGTATGGAACCTATCCAACCACGGCCCCATAGGAAGATATCGTCATCCAAGCCGGTAGCCCGTATGAGATGGTCCGACATGTGTGCTTTGAGCTTGGCGTATTGCTAGAGCCTATAAAGAGATACAAATTCGATTACTAATAATAATTTATATAATGTGATAAATTCGGATAATTTTGTGAAACATAAAAAAATATTACCTCCAGGAAGTGTATATGCGGGTATCCTCGGCAGACCCAACACTCGATATCTACCGGTACTACTACTAGGGGGATCCTGAGACGCGACCCATAGTCTCAACTCCTCATCCCGATCTAATACAATATTGGGAAGAGGGGTGGTGGAATCTAACGGCTCAGAACCCCTCCTAATAGTCTCTAGCTCAGCTATACGCTCGTCCCGAAGCTTCTAAAATCGGTCCTGTAATGTATTCTGTATACGTATGTTAATTATATCATTTTATTTACGATTGAATATTATTAAAAGCTAAATAGTAAGATGAGTTTTACCCGTATAGCTAAAGCTGCCTGAGACAAAGCACGCTTGTCCTTAGGCGTGTGGGCTCGATCCCAAAACTCTAGCGTGGTAGAATCTCGGCCCATTGAGGTCCTCCCGATGCCTAATACAAACATTCATAAAAGCAGGTCTTAAGCATTTGTGTGAGAACTTGACACATAAATAACTAAATACAACGCACTTACCGTCTTCGCCTCCTTGAACGACTGAGAACCAGTGGTGTGTATTATCCGGAGCTGACCACGATTCTTCTTCGCTTGCTCAGACTTTTTCTTGAAGTCATCAGCCTCCCAGTGAGCACACATAGCCTCCCAGGCTAAATCGGAGACTATGTGAGGCTGATGATCTCTGATGGTGGTCCGGGCTAGTCCACTGTTGCCCGTCAGCGCCTTCTGTCGCATCTCATCTGACCGTCAGGAGTAATTCGCAGCGACGTGATGCTCAATCACAACATCGCCAGCTGACTGAGAGATGCTTGGGTCAAATCGATAATAAACCTATAACAAAAGATTATTTAAAATTAAGAACATTTGATTTCGTCATCCCAATACAACTATGTGGTGATAATATGCTTAACTTACGTGAAAGACGGTCTGCATAAAAGTGGCATCGTACCGCGCATACTGACTGAACCGCATGCACCTTCTTGGGAGATGCGTCAAACAAATCGCATGTAGGGTGTGCTTAACCATCGGGTCTAGTATATTACAGAAAAAGTATAACAATATGTGTTATGTGAATTGTGTTTTGCAATAACTGATAGAAATAGTAGGAATATATTAACACTTACTGCTGCGAAACGACATCCACCGCATCTTTGTAAGTGGTAACGCTGGCGGTGGACGACCAAAGATCTGGGGTAGATCCCTCGATGTCGTCGATGAGGTGCATCTGTAATAATTGTATTTAACATAGTACTTCAATAATTATTGTAATTAATGCAGTTTGAGATATATTTAAATCCTAGTTAAGATAACTTCCTCGTGCCTGAAGAAGAGCCTCCATCGTGGCTACCATCTTCAGTACCGGATGGCCCACCACCACGGCGACCTCCACCGCTATGTTTAGCCATGAATATCCTACTTCAATAACAAAATTGGTAGATTACGAATATGTAAGGTTTAACAATATACGGTAAGGACTAATATGAAAGCTCCTTTTTAATTACGCACGTCATCAAATCCATCAGAATCAACGTGTATATCATTCTCAGATTCGGTATCTTCCCCATCCTCAGTTTCGAGATCAGTTTCGTCATCGTTATCATCCTCAACGACTACATAATCATTCATGTGTACGGTGGCCTCGACATGCTCATCGTTAGGTACGTCAATGACATCAGTACTCACCACATCTTCAGCATGGAACACTACGACCAATGAGCAGGATAGAGCAATTATAGCAGTTTATATATTACCTCTCAAAAGGATACATCCACCGATATTGCACCGGTTCTCCAAGTTTGAGTTCATACGGCGGATGAAATGGCGGATGTTCCATCGAGTCGAAAAAATCGGACGGAGGAAGATCATTTCAAGCTTGCACATAGTAAGCACAATATTCTTCTCCATCTGCTCGACATCACTGTGTTTAATTATAGTTGAGCAAATATCTCGAAAGAAATTTGATAGTTCGGTCAATGCATCCAGAACTTTTCTGGGTAACATCTCACGAAATGCAATTGGAATCAACTTCTGCATGAATACATGACAATCGTAACACTTGAATCCAGAAATTTTCAATTGCTCAACCTAACAACAACGTGTTATGTTCGACGCATATCCATCTGGGAGCTTCAACCCACTAACCCACTTACAGACGTCTTCAACTTGTTGCTTAGTAAGACAAAATGGAGCTTTAGGTTTCGAAGTGTTAGGGTGAAGCCACAATTCTGGCCTAATGTTCAATGCCTCCAAATCTTTTCGAGCATTGCCATTGTCTTTAGTTTTACCACTCGTATCTAACACGGTGTAAAACAAGTTCTCGAAAACATTCTTTTCGGTATGCATGACATCTATACAATGACGAACTGAAAGTGTGCTCCAATACGGCAACTCAAACCATATAGGCAAGTGTGTCCAATTATGAGTCTTCCCGTACCCGGCTGCTCTCAATTTACTGTGTTCCTTCCCCGGCAAAGGAAAATCAAGTTGATTCAACCACTCCAAGACCTCACTGCCCGACAACTGACCAATAACCCCCTTCTTCTCTATCTTTCTGTTGAACTGTGTAGACAACTTTATGTAATTATGATCAAGAGGAAAGAATCTACGAGCAGTTCCAAAGAAACTATATTTCCACCCATGCTGCAACTGGTTGCCTTGGACATCCCCCATACACACTGGACATGACAACTTCCCGTGAGTTGACCAACCACTAACCATCCCAAGAGCCGGAAAGTCAGTGATAGTCCATAACAGGACTACCTTCATCATAAAATTCTCGCATATCGATTTATCATACGTCTGAACCCCTGTCTCCCACAACATCTTTAGTTCATCCACTAACGGTCGAAGGTACACATTAAGATCTTTTGTAGGACTTTTATCTCCCGGAATGAGTAAAGTCAAAAACAAATATGGATCCCTCATGCACATTGTCGGTGGAAGATTATAAGCGACCATAATGGTAGCCATCGAGTACGGCTGGCTAAAATTATTAAAAGGGCAAAAGCCATCAGTAGCCATGCCAAGCCTAACATTCCTAACTTCTTCCGCAAACTCAGGATAATTTATATCAAATCTTTTCCATTCATCTCCATCCCATTTGGTGAGTCGGTGACCGAACTGTGCACGACATCCCTTGTTCGATGCCAACTCATATGTTGAGCCGTATGAGGCGACATGAATAGCCGCTGAAGTCTCGGCGCAAGTGGAAAGTACCGTAAGATTTTCCTGGGAACATATTTCTCCTTGCCCCCACGTTTTGTAACCTTGTAGCACGATAAGCTTCATATATCACACTGACCCTTATCTTTGTCCTCCCCATAGTATAACATGCAATCCTGCTCACAAGCATCGATTTTCTGATACCCCATATTTAACCCCTTGACCATCTTCTTTACTTCATAATAATTCGCAGGAAGAGTATGATCCTTGGGTAAGAACTGTCAAATTATAACGAGCAAATCATTGAAACCTCTCTCATTACAGTCGTGCTCATTTCTGAAGTGTAAGAGCTTCGTCACTGCAGAAAGCTTGGTGTTCGTATCATTTCCGGACACAACGTGACCCCAGATTCAGATAGCAACTTGTAAAAGGCACCAGCTGTATCATTTGGCACTTGCTTCGCATTGCTTGAAGAAGGTTCATATTCAACCCAGTTAATAGTAGTAGGGCCATAAGCATCAACCAACATCTCAACTGGATCATAGTTTTCGACGTATGAATCCCGTGGAATTAGTTGTTTCACAATATTTTCAATCACTTCTAATTCCCCGTGATGAGTCCATACGAAGTACCCATCTACAAATCCACGAGAAAATAAGTCGAATTTAATCTCGTCGACTTTCTTCCAAATCAGATTTTTACACTTGACACACGGGCATCACATCTTCCCGTGCGGATCATCCGTATGTTCTAGTGCTTTGTTCAAGAAATCTAAAACCCCAACACGATAAGCTGAGACTAATCCCCTCCCATCATTGGGTATCCTACGGTACATCCAACTCCGGTCGGCTGATATTTTTAACTACACAGAAGTACGCATTAAGTTAATTTGGATATCCATGCGTGAATTATATTTACCTAGTATCTCTACAGGACAGGGGTAAGGCTTCTATCCCGTTATTGGATGTATCTCGTCACTAGTACAAACACGTTGAGTACGTTTTATGAGTTTCAAAAAAAATTCGGCAACACCTCCCCATGGTCTCCAAGCACACGAAATAGACTAAGATAACTTAATCTAAGTATGCACTCAGAGAACATATAGAAACAAATGATTAATCCTCAAAATAGCAAAAAAAATGTACCGTTTACATTATTTGCCTTTGGCCTAAGTGAGAGACATAACATCCAATAACAGTCCCCAATGGGATCTGTTTTGACATTCACTCCTATTGAGTGTATGTCAAAGCAGGTTTCTAAGTTTCAAAGTATAGTACATATATAATTGAAAATGCTATTTATTTTATTGAAAATAGTGGCAAAATACACAAATGCTACTTAGTTTGTGAGAATTGTTATGTGGAATCTCTACTTGGTGAATTCGTAGTTCTGTTGTGTCTATACTCGAATAATAAAGTTAATTCAATTCTTGTAAACATTCCTCTTTGTTCCATCATAACAGATGACAATATCAGAAGGAGTTCCATTAAGCTATTGAAAAAAGTTTGAACTTAAAGCAACCCTCTACAGATGAACAACGATCACTTCTCTTTAGGAATGAATCATCTCCCGTATGGGTCCAATCCATGATATAGGCGACTTCTCACCACTCAAGATTCCTCAAATGGATAGTTCTCATTCAAGAGGTGAGGCGTTACGTGAGAACTACCCATCCGAGGAATTGGGGTGGTGAAAAGCTATTTATATCATGGATTGGACCCATATGGGAGATGATTCATTCTATGGGAGAAGTGATCGTTTCAGCTTCATTTAGAGGTTGCTTAACTTAGAACTTTGTTCAACAACTTATGGGCTCCTTTAGGATGTTGCCATCTGTGAGGAATGTCTGCAGTGAGGAATGTCTGCGATAATTCAATTACCTTTATTATTCGAGTATAGGACACAAACAGAACTACGACCCTTTTTTTTTAATTGTCTTAGAGGCAGGTTGGAGTACTATTAGTTAAGAATTGCTATGTGAAACACATATAAGAGAAAGTACATATATATATGTAGGGAGAGTATTATTGCATTTATATATTGAAAATTGTGGCAAACTAAGCAAATGCTACTTAGTTTATTTTGCCCGATGATAATAAACTAAGTGGTACTTAGTTTATGAGAATTGTTATTTGGAATCTATAGAGACTCACATTAGACATTCACTCCTACTTAGTTTATTTTGCCAATGATAAACTAAGTAAGTGGTACTTAGTTTATGAGAATTGTTATTTAGAATCTATAAAGACTACTGTTCGACATTCACACCTACTTATTTTATTTTGTCAATGATAAACTAAGTAAGTGGTACTTAGTTTATGAGAATTGTTAGGAATCTATAAAGACTAAGTAATTAGTTTATTATTATATTTTGCCAATGATAAACTAAGTAAGTGGTACTTAGTTTATTATTATATTTCCTTTTATTTTAATTTGTAGTATATTATATTATAGTATATAATTGGTTTATTTATTTAAATCTAATTAAATTTATTATTATTATTTATTTTATATTGTATTATATTATATAATTTCAAATGTAATTTAATTTAATTTAATTTAATTTAATTTATTTTAATTTAATTTAATTTAATTTATTTAAATTTATTTAAATTTAATTTAATTTAACTTTATTTATTTATTTAAATTTAATTTATTTTATTTTATATTACTTTAATTAAATTAAATTAAATTGAAATTATTTAATTATATTTTATTTTATTCTTTATTGAATTGAATTCTATTTGTATTATATTATATATTTGTAAATATTTTTATTAAATTTAATTTATTTATTAAATTAAATAAAATTTGTTTGATTTTATTTAATTTACTTCAAATTAGTTTATATTTTAATATTGGGACTAATTACTAATATTATCAAAATAATTACGACAAAATCTTGCAAATGAATACCTCTATGTAATTTACATCACAAATTGAGTCGGAAATTGCAAATATATCAAAATTAAAAACAGTCCTAAAATCAGTTAAATTCAAGATTGAAAACTAATTAAATTACATAAACAATGCAAACAATATATACTGCATAATTATCCATTCTCAATCAAAATATATACCAAATTTTAGCCCCAAATTTCAGCTTCAAATCCAAATTTCAATCAAATATATAACAAAATTTTAACCCTATACCAATTTTCAGCCTCAAATCCAATTGCCAAAGCCAAATTGATGCACATACAGTAACCAATTAAGGAATTTACCAATTTTCAGACTCAAATCAATATATACATGCAATATAAAAATTATTCAATCTACTGATTTTGTACATCATCATCAAAATGAAATAACATTTGAACTCATACCTTTTGGAGCTAATAAACTGTCTGGAGTGTGGTGGTGGTGGTGGTCAGCGGCTGGAATCAGAAATGGGTGGGGATGGAGGTGGCTCTTGGTGGTGGTGGTGGTGGTGGTGGTCGGCGGCTGGAGGAAGATGGTGGTGGTGGTGGTGGTGGCTAGAGGGGCGCGTGGCGATTGGGGAGAGAGGGGGGTGGTGGTGGTGGTGGAGGTGTTGGTGGCAGGTGGGCGTCGGAGATGAGAGTGAGAGAGGAGAGGTGAGATGAGAGAGTGAGAGAGAGAGACTAAGAGAGTGAGAGAGAGAGAGGCGAGATGAGAGAGAGAGAGTGAGAGAGAGAGATAATTAAAATGAGAGAATCTGGGGAGACGCATTGGCTGAGTCGGTCGAATAGGTTTTATAAGATATTTAAACAGATTTCCGTCGGATATCGTCCCTCGGAATTAACTTATCTTGACGTCTGATCCCTCGAAAATAGCTATAATTTCGTTGAACTTAAGTTTCATTTGGCGTGAAATTTGGCGCCATATGAGGCCTTATATTCTCGATTGGATTTTCCTCGAAAATAAACTATTTTGGACGGAATTAATTTCGACCTAATATTTCGTCGAAATTAAATTATTTCTGATGAATCTGATCAAAGTCCGTCGAACTTAGATCCGTCGGAATTAGCCGATTTTCTTGTAGTGATAATAACAACATATTCAAATCTAAATAATCTATATATTTATCAATTTGCATACAATAATTATGAATACAATAAAATCTACTCTAATATAAATATAAGAATTCAATTATTACATGGTAAAACAAGTCACGTGAAGGAAAACAAACTATATAAAAAGGAAAATAAATTATATATATATATATATATATATATATATATATATAGGGAGGGGTTCTAAAATAAGAGAGTCCTCCCAAATCCTATTATTTTTGACGATGAACCATAAATAGTTTTAAGTAATAATCTCCTTTTCAACCATTTAAGAAGAATTTAATTCTTTTAATTCCTCACAAGATAACAATCCTCTGATGTGTAGGAGAATTATGCGATTCATCTCACATCAATTCATCACACACCTATGTAGATTAGCTCAATAAGCACGTTAGACCACCTTCTTACCTAAAAGGTCTGCTTGACAATAATACTACTCTACCATATGCCCGAGGTAAACGTGGGAGTACAACCTTACTCCTTGTGAACCCTTCACCTTGAGCAATTTTTTCAGAGTCATCTTGAGCCCACTCCACCCGACTCAAATCATACTTCACTGCGTGATGCCAAACACATAAGTGATCATCTTGTGCTCCACTTGACTCAACTTTATTTGCTCCACCGCGTGGATTAAGTAACACGTGCCCTGTGAATGCTCCACCCTAGAGTGTCAACCTAATACTTGGGCCTAATGAAACATGAGCTTTGAGACCACTTGTAGGAGAATTTTACGATCCATCCCACATCAATTCATCAAACACGTGTGTATACTAGCCCAATAAACATGTTGGTCCACCTCTTTACCTAAAAAGGTTAACCTATCTATACTCTTGAATTTATCTGATGTGGGATTCATGTGAAATATCCCAACACAATGCACACCACTCTTCTTACCTCTCAATTGCGACTCTCCAGCTTCTGTTGTGCAACGACTTAACACAGGTGCCATGGAATCACGTCAGTCTAACTTTTTTTAACAACTCCAATCTTTAGTTCCATGGACAGTCGAAAAATTTCTTCAATCTTCTTTAGAGAGTCGGATTCCAAGTTAGCCACTTACATACACCAACGTATACGTACATATGTATACGTATATCTAGGCTTAGAAAAATATGGTTATGGATTGGTTTTGGTTTATAAAATTTGGTTATGGTTCCATTTAAGAATTAAAATCATATTAACTATTTTTAATATGAGTTGTGTAGGGTTGGAACCATATAGTTATGGTTCAAATATAGGTCAACCCATATTTTAAATTTCAAACTTACCA